>CM053168.1:2362412-2449302 GCA_012977825.3 Pteromalus puparum | reverse complement strand
CTCTCTCTCTCTCTCTCTCTCTCTCTCTCTCTCTCTCTCTCTCTCTCTCTCTCTCTCTCTTTCTAGTAGACGAAAGAACGTCTCGACGAGCGAGCAGCAGCAGCCCCCGATATCAAACGAATGGGCAGCGCGTGAGCCGCATGATGCGTCGTGCTACATTACACTGCTGCTATATAGCAGCGGGAAAATAACAGGAGGAATTTTCCTGATCCCTGTAAATTTCATCGGTGTTATATGACGATACACAGACACACGCCGACGTGTGCGTTTCGCTCGTCGGAACGCCAGGAACTCTCGATTAATTTCCCGGATTTTCAATTTGTTTCACGAGCTGACGAGCGTGGATTCCACGAACGAGAACCGGTCGAATTAAATATCGCGTTCGGAGTGATTAAACAAATTCCCCGATGAATGGAACACACACATATGCGCACTTCGAGTTTTAAACATATAAAAAGTCGAGCTGCCGGATGAGAGTATGATAACTGGGTTATTCAAATATTTGAATCGATTCCAAAATTCGAGAGGTTTCGTTCAACGAATCGATGCAGGCCTCTGGCTACATACAGCAGTATAGCGGCATGAAAAAAATCAACGCATCAGCGTTATTCGGTAAAAACTGCAACGTCGAGCTTTAGCTCTCGTAATGAGGGATGAATAGAATCGTCGATTTTCATCGGCTAATTGCACACCTTTTTCTCTCCTCTATGGCTGTCGTCAAATTAGTATAACTCTGCCAGCGGTTTTTTTCCCTACTGCCATGACGCTCGATTTAAATATCGAACGGGAGTCAAAATTCAATGAAGCCGCGCCGCTCGGCGACGATGAAAAAGGCCGCGCGCTACATAGGAAAAAAAAAGAAGGAATCCGGCGGCGAGAAACTGGAGCAGCGGTGGCGGTACGTCTAATTAATTAGCGGAATGATTAGTCCAGGCGGTATTTACGGAAAGTCGAGTTCCGCGCTCTCTCTCTCTCTCTCTCTCTCTCTCTCTCTCTCTCTCTCTTCCATTTCTATACCTCGCAGTGCTCTTTCTATATATCTGCCTGCCGGTTACGAAGCGGCACAGCGAGTCAAAGATGCGACGATTTTAATGAGCGCTGAAGAGAGACTCGTTTGCGCGCAGCCCGTATATATATATAGTAACGCAACAAACGCGCAACGCGCGTGCGCTCGTGACCTCGTATATATGTGTGCTTTACATGCCGAAACGGAATGTTTAAATTAAGGATACTAGCTGCCGTTGCTGCACCCTCTTTTTTTTTTCACGGATGCGCGCGTGTTTTCTTCCTTTTCCCTGCATTATTTTCACTGCTCGTTTCTTGTCCCCCTATACTGCGCGTCTTCTTTCCAAGCGTTCTCTCGGAAATTCGTTTTCGCGAGCAGCAGCCAGGAACTTTTTATATATTTTTTTTTTGTTTCGCTCTTCTTTGACGGACGTCTAACCCTTCCTTCTTTCCGCCATACACCCTCGTCGTACGACGTTGTCCTTTTTCCGTAATTAGAGGCTCGTCTCTCTACTTGTGCGACGTCTGCGGCAGAGAGCGAGTTTGGAAACACACGTCGCACACGATAAAATCATTTGCGTATAAACCGCGTGTGTACCTATATCGAAAATTTCGCATTTAATTATACAAAGCATTGAGTTCAGCTGCACTGGAAGCGAAATCAGGTCAGCGTTGGATAATTAATTTTTCAAGTCGCAGAAGCAAAATTATATTACATCGTATTAAAGTTAGAGTATATACTTTCATCAAGTTGCACAGCGTGCTTATAATTAATTTAAAAAATTACACTTCTCTCAGTGTAGAAAAAGCAGTTGCAGCCGCGCAGTTTCAATTTAATGAACATTTTAATGCAATTCTTTAATTAGAGCAAACTCCCATTGTCAGCGGGAGATCTTTGTCCTTCCTCTATGTGTGTTTCCGCAAACTCAGCGGGTAGAGGAGAAAAAAAATACACAGTGTGTCATCAGTGCAGAAAGTAGAACGAGTTATCGCGACAGAGAGCAATAATATGGATCGAAAGAAATAACAAAGACGAAATATTACCGCGCAAGTATCAAAGCCAAAGCTATATATATTTCGTAGTATATTACATTTCGTCGGACCGACTCGGCACGCAGCCGTTCGTTAAAGAGAGTCGCGAGTTGCGGAGTACTCGGCTCTTGTAGCTAGACCGAAAGAAGGAGTAGAGACGCTCTTAGGGTTGCTCGTAGGGAGGAAAAGCGAATGCGTGCATGTAAAAAAAAACGAAAAAAAGAACGACGACGCAACGAGTCAGAGGAATATAAAGGACTGGAGGCGAGAGAGTCGTTAGTACCTTTTGAGGCGGCTGTTGCACAATCCTTCTCTCGCTATACCTATAAGATTATGCGCGACATGTGAGAGAGAGAGAAAAACGAGGTGAAAATTCGCGGAAAAGAGGAGCGCTGTATAGTATTCAAAGCGACCCCATATACGCGCGTATTTTCCCTCTCTTTTTTTCCAGGCGAGAGGGTGTTAAATTTTAAATGGCCGCCTGCTACGCTACAGTCTTATTCCACTTCTACCTCCGGTTTAGCCTCATAATGTCTTTCATGCAAGCGAATGTCGAGTGCACTCGAAAATCTGGCGAAGGAATCGCGCGCGCGCGAACTTTTTGTTTATATGCGCTCTCTGCACTTTATTTTTCATTCAAAGTCGCTCTCCCAATCCTTTTGAAAGCTCTGCCAAACAGGCGAAATTTCACCTCTGTACATTAGCGTGTGGAAACAGAGGGAATCCTGAAAGCTCTTCGGATTAGACTTTGGCACCGGTGACTTGACCGCCAAGAAAGAGCAGAGAGTCGAATTTTCCTTCGGAGGTCAACTTCAAAGATTTATACGATCAAACGCATACACATCGGCTGCTTACTGAATTTGCCTATACGCCGGAAAAATAAAATCGAGAGTAGTGGTGTACGCCGCAGCTTTTTCGTTATTCAAGAGACTCGCTATGTCGCTTTCGTACATACAGATATTATTCATCAAACGACAAGAAGAAGCCACAGAAAGAGAGCGAAAGAATCCATCAGTGTCATCGGCAGCAGAGGAGCTTCGCCGCGTCAGAGTGTGTCGTCCCACTTTGCTATCAGCGAAATTTCCTCTATACCGTAGGTATCTCGCTGTGCGAGTGTCCGGCATGTCTCGGTCTAAGACCTCAGCAAACTAACTGTCGGGCGTTGAAGCGAGATACAGAAAGTACTTTTTCCCCGCGGCGTTGGGTCGCGAAGAAAAGGCGCAAACCAATTCCCCGCATTATAGGTCTTTCTCCGGCTCAAAAAAACGCCTCAACGCTGCTGTACAATATAGCCCGCCGGCAGGAGTATAGAGAGGAAGACTTTCTCGCGAGCACGCCAACACGTATCGGCAGCAGCCGACAAATTGAACAGAAATTAGGCCCTCTATATCTGCGGGAGAATTCTCCGAGGCGATAAAAAGGTGTGCGGACTGATCGATTTTACTCTTGCTCGGCCGAGTTCTTCTCTCCCTACTTTCGCGCGCTACCGCCGACGATATTGTATATAGAGAGAGTAAAACAAAAAAACAGTCAAGTCTGCGTCGGCGGCGAGAAAGAGAATAAAGCTCGAGATGAGAGAGGGAAAAGGGGCTAAATAAAAAGCCGCCACCGGAAAGAATAAGACGTTATTGCTCTTTGCGCGCCCGAGAGACGACCTTTTAAACTCTTTTTCTCTCTCTCTCTCTTTCTCGGCGTGTATACGATGCGTGACCGTGTGCAGCAGCGGCGGTGGTATTTATGTGGGTTATTATTTCAACGGAAATTAATTAATCTTTCTTCGCGCGTTTTTTCGGACTGATTTATGTGTTCGACGCGTATCGCGTGAGCGTTGCAATTATTTAGCTTGGCTCATCGTATATATAAATTGTATATTTATCAAAGGACGATGAAGAAGTGTGTAAATTATGCAATCATCAAATATTTACGTAATAATAGCTGCGTTGGCGATGGAAATCGATATAGCGTTGATTAATTCAGCGAAATGTATTTATTCGATGCATATAATATACGCAAAGTAAAATGTTTACACGGAAAAAGCCACACGATACGTAGAAAATCCGATCGCCCAAGCAGTAAAAGGAAAGGACATTGTGCTTTCAGCAGTGGTGGCGTACTTGCTCGTAATTAACTAATTACGCTTCTGGCCATTGAATGACGAGTAGTAGGTAGTAGCAGCAGAAGCTATAGACGTATATACATGCCTCGGCAGTCCGGAAAAACTTGCAGTCGCGCGCGACGAGCGGAAAGAGATTGCAAGAGGGGGATAAAGCAAGAGGGAGAGAATGGAGAAATAGTCGGTAGTTCGCGCTGCGGTTAATTTCGAGCTTCGCTCGTTTCTCTCTCTCTTCTATACGCCAGGCTCTTTCCAGCTCAGTTCTCTCGACGCCGCCGCAGCTGAATGAAAGGAGAGGGACAGCACTGGAGAGGAAGAATGAGCTGCTCCGAGAGCATATAGCGAGTGGTATTTTTGGTTCTGGGGATGAGAATTTTCGTCTTTAATTTCTCCACGTTATGTATTCACGCGCGTATATCAGAAGCGCGATGATGTAATTTGCGTTCGTCGAATCAATGTTTGTTGAAATAATATACATTGTTTGTTTCAGCGGAATTTTAATAAAATTAAAATTTATCGGTTCTCGATCGGCCTGTAAGAGACTGGAATCAAGTACAAACGCTGAGTATCAATGTAAATTACGGGGTATAATTCCCGATTGGCTGTTCAAATAATTATTTATTGGAAAGATCAGCAAATTATTACGGCTTTTGTGCGGAAGGTTATTGAAATAAAATTTCACGTGTACAAACACACGCCAGTTTTTAATTAAAACCATCGCGTGCGCATCGATATACAAAAAAAAAAAAAAAAAACTCAATCAACTTGCACCGGCAACAAAAGTATCAATACGTGTCTTTGAAAGTCAATTAAAGAGACAGCAGCGGATATATTCGGAAGAGCAAAAAATAATTGAAGAAGCGCGCGCAAATTTTTTCCTCACAAATTTATCTCTCTCTCCCGTTTGGTACACATTCACGACGGCGACGCATATCTGGCGAAAGCGACTCTTCCAATATTTCAGCGAATCGGTGCTGCAGCCGCTCCCGATTTCGCAGAGCCAGAATTGTTGATTGAAATTCGGCAATTGGCCGGAAATCGGGAGGGACGACGCGGCACTCGATTTTACGAGCGTGTTCCGCGTAGCTTCCAGCGAAAAACGAGACGAGCGCGCGACGAAATTAATGGAAAAAAGCTCTCGGCGTAGCGAGAGAGAGAGAGAGAGAGAGAGAGAGAGAGAGAGAGCGGCACTTGTTTATCCTAATTTGCAAAAAGGCCGACGCTCTCGGTTTGTCACTGCTTTTACAAGGACACGCGCGATTTCGCTAATGGTGAGCCTTTTACGAATCACTACATTGTTTATACTTCCCACTATATCTCCCGACGCTGTATATATATATATACCGTGTCCCTCTGTTGCGAGCAGGATATACGTATATTTTCGATTCAATTTGCCCGTCAATGAATTTTATTGATTTTTCCTCGACTCTATGGACCGCGCGCGCGCTTGCGAGTCAATGCCCCGCGTACTCTCCCTGTATATATATATATGGACTTCCCTTTTGTGTCCGTTTCGGATCGGAAATTTCAAGTTTCATGCTCGCCGGATTTTTGATTCTATTTCGCATTCGGCTGTTAAAATTATCCTCCCTATATAGCCGGAGCAGCCTTTTCCACAGAGCCGGAGGAAAAATTTCTATCGATTTTCAATAATACATCGTTATCAGCAAGCTCGTCGAGCGGCAGCTGGACCGGCGAATGGATTGAAAAAAAAAAAAAAAACGTCCGACTAGCTCTTCTTCGTCCCCATCAAATTCTCCTCGATCCGTCGTACCACCTCATTAATTTGCACGCTGCACTTTTTCCCTCCTCTTCGCTCTTTCAATTTGAATCCAGCTTGAATCGCGTTAGCCGCTATCCGAATTTCACCTAGTATTAAATTAAGCCGCGTTTCGCAGCTCATCGGGCGCTTTTCTCTCTCCACTCCCGCGCTCTGAAACTAGCCGGCAAGCGGATATATCTAATTCGAGATTAGTCCAGCTCTTGAGAATCGTCGGCTAAACTCAAGTGGTCCGAGAGCTCTGCAAGCGAGAGGATGAAAGAAAAAATTTTAAAAAATCGCCACGCAGTCTATACTACGGGAAATCTCTGCGGCGGTGCGTATATAGTCCTGCGCGTAAAATCGCGAGTAGGGGTTAAAATGGCCGCAAAGCCGCTCGCAGCTTTTAGTCCGGTTATATGCTGCTGGTAACATCGGCTCACGGGAAAAAAGGAAGAACGATTCGACGCAAAAAGCGAGCTTATGTGTATATACACTCTTGTGTGTTGGGTATACGTCTCGCGATCATCAAAGAAAACCGCCTCTCGCGCCGCTACGTCAGGAGCAGACGCCGTGCGTCGGTGGCGGCGGTCCGTAAACACATGTCGACAGAAGTAATTTTCGCTCTCTTTCTCCTCAAGGCCATCTATATATACACACACACACGAGCCTGTCAGTCCGCCGCAAGTGAGCGAGAGAGAAACGTTGGACGACTTTCTCTCCCTTAACGGAGGGACACACGCGCGAGTGTATACGCGAATATGTCGTGGGGGAGGTATAGCGGGAGAGAAAGCTGAATCATTCACTAAACTTACGTGCGCGCGCGGCTCTGACGAGTCCCTTGGGATATTTTCGACCGCCCTCTCGTTTTGCCCCCTCTCCTTTCTAGGCGCACACGCAACAAAAAAGATGCTGCCGCTGCGGGAAAATTACTTTTTCGCTGAATTTTTCCTCGGCTTCTCGGTTGCGCAAGTGCGCGCGCGCGCGCGTCTACAGTCGAAAGATTACTCGAATTTCACTCGACGTTAAATTCAATAACTGTATTTCGAGTCAAAGGGAAAGTTTAACGAGCTAACTCGTCCTTTTATATAACCGGCCAAAGTCGCTCTTTCGTACAGATAAGTTAGTTAAGTGTAATTCCAACTTCTTCCTCGGGCATTTAGACTTTGTGAAAAATGAAAAATGTAAATGAAAATTCACTTTTTCGATGTCATTTCTCGCTCCGCTGAGATGGAAGCGGCCTTTTGCGCGAAACAGAAAATTGCCGTTCTTAGATATAGTCAGAGCTATGTATACCTCTTTCGAAATTGATTTTTTACAAGGTACTTCGAACTTAATTCACCTGCTATACGTTGAGAATTTTAAATCGCAATTTCATTTTCGAAAGTTGAAAAATTCCGAGGCAAAAACCGCCAGTAATAAACGATGTTTTCAACCTACATCGCTTGAGAGGAGATGGTATAAAAAATAAAAGGTACAAGCCTCCTGTCTCCTCTTCCACTTGGCTCCCGTCAGTTTCCCTCTCATTTACTCCCCTGATCGGCGAAATCTGCGGAGCTCTCGGCTTGCGTTGACGGAAACAGGGTCGGACTCGCCCTTCCTCTTCTCTCTCAGCTGCTGCTGCTGCTGCTGCTTTGCGCGCCAGCCGAAAGTGATAATAAAAATGAGAGACAGGTGGGGTCGGGGGTGAAAAAAAAAATGTGTCAACGACAGGCCTACGCGTATATTTATCTCGAGGCCAAAGAGGAAAGAAAAAACTTAATTTGCGAGACGTCACTTATAGCGAGGGTTTCTCTCTCTTTTCGGGAGAAATTTGAATTTTCAATTCTAGTCTGACGCGCGCGGGTGGGCGCATTTTTTTGTCTCGTATGTGTGTACGCCTTCGGCCTCCTTTTTTTCGTATACAACAGCGGCACGTGCCTGAGTGTGCTTGGGGATATGAGCTGAAAGTTTGTCGGCTAAAAGTTTCGGCTGCTTATGAATTTCCGCCCCGGTTGCCGAGAGGACGTGTGTGTATATACGTACACATTCGGCGTCTCGTATTTTTGTAATATAGCACCAGTTCTATTGGAATACTTCGGAGCGATTTTATTCGTCGATGAGAGATTACTTCGAGATGATTACTTTCGATATGCATTTAATACCCCGTGAGTTACGGGGAAAAAAGTTGCTTTCGATTCAGCACCAGAAGTCGACAATTAAAAAGGAACCTTTTTCCCACGGCTGCGAATTTTTTCCAAATTAAAGTCCTTTGGCCTTTTGTCCATACGTATATATACAAGACTCGGACGAGGCAACGCGTTTAAAAACCTGTTATTGCAGGACGACGAGAGCGAGTAGAGAGAACAGGTGTAACAATTAAGCGTAACAGCTCGCCTCCAACAGTTAAAGTCCTCGAGAGCTGAGCACAGGGAAAGACCTTGACGCTAACATCTTTACAACGGCGGATATACGATGTGTACGGCTGGAATAAAAGGATAGCAGTCGCATAAATCAGTCGCAACATCGAGTACATTTAAATCCTGCGATGCTCGGTAGTGTGACTCGAATTAAACGTGAATAAAGACTCACGAGCGAGCGAGTAAGATTATCCAATTCGTATATGAGCGCGCGTGTCGCTCGAGGGAACGTCTCGCCAAGAGAGAACTCGCTCACAAGTATAAAGTGAGAAGGCAGTGCCATCAGGAACGATTACGTTCTGATTATAACATTTATAATTGCAGCACTCGGCTGACGGATGCTGAGATTGTAGCTGAAGTGATCAAACTTTGCGCTAGAGGAAGCTCAGGAGAATTTGGGGAGATAATTCTTGAAAAAAAAAAAAAAATCAAGAAAAACATCGTCAGCTTCGATGAAACGCAGAAGAAGTCATGGTATTAGAGAGCCTGTCAGAGAGCTGGTGGAAGAGAGGGCAAAAAATAAGAGGAAGCAAAGGCGAAGAAGTCGGCATGGCAAGCTGCCAGATAGTATTAGAATATAACGACGGGTCTTGACGACGAGGCGATAGATGTAGAGCAGCAGCAGCAGAGGGCCACCTCACGGCAACGGTGGCTGTCGGTGGGAGGTCAGGTTTCAGCTCTCCGAAGGCTTATCGATGAAAAGCGAACAAGAGAAAGGTTTCCCATCGAGTTTCTGAGCCAATCCGTCGTCGCCATACCGCAGCGCGATATCCCCTATATACAGCAGCTCCTCCTGAAGATGGAAAAGCCTGCTCTCTCTCTCGGCTTAGACATTCTGTGCGCGCTACTCCACCTCGACGAGATCATCATCACTAATGAGTTCTATTTTCACGTCGCAGCTATAGCTACTCTGATTTTTCAGCTTATTTTTTTTATATATATATACCTACTCCTGCTCCAATCAGTGTCCGTACGCTGTCGTAACGAAATTCCGCTCTCATCTTTTTCAAAACGAAATCCCGCGTTATTCGCGAAGGGTGTTCTCTCTCTCCCGCGCATTCATATAGCTGCGCCTTTGTGAGCCGAGAGCCGGCCTCTTTCAAACTTATTGTGCAATCGTGATTTCATTACAATACGCACGAAGGATCCGCGTATATGGGGTTGCCGCGCATACGGGGTGGGCGTCTTGTGTTTTCGCGCACAGGGCGAAGCGAAAATGTTTTGCTTTATGCGCCTTGCACAGCTCGGGGGAAGAGACGACTCCTCTCCGATGATTTTTCTCCGCTTTCTCCATATCCCTTTGTTCTCGCGGTGGCAGCGGGGCTTTACGGATTTATTTTTTTGCCTCCCTCTCTCCGCGCGTGCGTATACACGGGCGGTGTTTTATAATACAGATATAAATGAAGAATTATCGATCGGTTGGAGGAGCTTCTCGTGCTTTGTTTCGCGAATGCGTGTATTTTGTTTTTTTGTTCCGTGCAGAGATCGGCTTATGTTTGTATGTACGTGGAGGAGGGAAATTGGAAAAATTAACAATCAAACGGATGGAAATTTAATTAAACGGGAAAATGCTCGTCGTGTGTGCAAAATATTATTCCGTTTCGAGAGGAATAATTACGAACGCGGTGCTCGGAGATTTCTCGTTTTTTGCATTGTTCATCTCGCGAAAATAGAACGAGGAAACATTCAATTAACGATAATAACAAGCAGAAAAGGGATGGTAATAAGCAAGTAAAAAGAGCGAACGAGAGAGTGACAAACGATAATCCAAAATCCTCGCAAGAGTAGTCGACAGACACACAATAAAGGAGCTTTCTGAATAATATCTCGCAAGCTCAGACGCGCGGCGCGGGCGTATTTGAAAATTCAATAGGCTAATTCCCGTAGACTGCTCTGCACTCCCTCTCGAGTTAAACAAACAAATCAGCGAACAAGACGGCGGCAACAACGGCGGCGGGGGAGAAATGAAACGAGTTAATTGTTAAAGCGTCGTCGTCGTCGTCGTCGGGACGCAGTTGTTGGGAGAAAAGCTCCTACGCGAATCGCGAAATCTCGTCGAGTGCCAGGAGACTCGCGTCGCAGGGAACAACGGAGAAAGTGAGATAGAGAGCCAAAGACAAACACGCACACTCACGTCGAGCCGCGCGAAATAAAGAGCGACAGACGGAAGCGCCAGGGAGTAGAATGAGAGAGAGAGAGAAGGGCGATAAGGTCCGCACGAGACATTAGCAGGGCAGTGTGCCAGACGTTATTAAAACAGAAGGATCATCGCGTTCCGTCTCTGTCGTCGTCGTTCGCGAGTGAGAGAGAGAGAGAGCAGCCGCTTATCAATGGGGCCGAGCTTCGTTGTCGCGCCGAGGGCGACGACGTTGCCAGTCTCAGTCAGGCTGCTGCTATACTACTGCTATACTGCTGCCCCACCCTTTTGTCTCTCTATCTCTCTCTCGCTTTCTCTCTGTGCTCTCCGCCGCATGGCGCTGCAGCGGCGCTATAGTACTGCATACTGGGTCTGTTGGGCGCGATCCTATCTCCTCCTCCATACAGCTCGACGTCATGTGTGCACTGCTCTGATGTGTGTATAGCTTTGAGCCGATTTCCGCGGCTGATAGCTCGCGGGTCACCGGGAAAAAGAGATGCGCGCACATTTCGTTTCTTTTTTTCAAACTTCATCTGGGGAGGATATTTCCAAGCAAGAAATCTCGAAAAGAAAAGTAAAAGTAATAATACGAAACAGAGATTACGAGAGAGAGAGAGAGAGAGAGAGAGACGCTGCAGCGCCGTCAGATGGATTAACGAAACGAGGGCCTCGACGCGCAAAATGAGAAGAGAAATAATACGAGTATATAACAAGATTGAACTCGAGAGCAGCTCAGACGGATAAAGGAAAGCAGCAGCAGCAGAAGCCGCAGGGAAGGGTAGTAGTAGTAGTAGTAGAGAAAAGCTCAGTGGAGGGAGAGAAAGGAAACGAGCGAAGAAAGAGATGCCAATCGAAACTGTTGCGCGATTTCCGGAAACGAGCGCGCGAACCCGGCCACTAGACTTTTCTAATAATAGAACGTTTCATTAAAGTCTCGCTCTTTCCTCTCTGCGCGACGTCGTCGCCGTGCTTTTTCCCGCGAGTCGTTACCACCACCACCACCACCACCACCACCACCACCACCAGCAGCACAACGATTCTATCGAGCTTCTCTCACCACAGCAGCAGGGCTTTGCTCGCGTAATCTCGGGATTTGATTTACATGCCAGCGCCTTTTGTACCTTACTTTCTTTCCTTTCTGTAATCTCGGCTGGCTTCTTTCTTTTTATTCTCTGCCTATCCGCACGAGTACAGCAGCAGCGGAGCTATATATACCATACCGCGATTGGCTTCCTCTATATACACGCGTGTACGCGAGCACGCGCCGCTTTTTCCGGCTTAACGAGAGTTGACATCTGGCCTGGCGATCGCCAGGGCTTGAATTGCAGGTTAATAAAAGTAATGGGATGATAGCGTTCTCGCTCTTGCTCTCTCTCTCTCTCTCTCTCTCTCTCTCTCTCTCTCTCTTTCTCTCTCTCTCTCTGTTTCTGGCTTTGCGTGGGTTTTCTTCGCGGAGCGAGATGACGACGACGATTTTTATTTTTGAGACTGCAGAGAGAGAGAGAGAGAGGCAATGAGAAAACCGCGATGGTATAACTCTTAGTATACAAGAGCTGGCTGGAGTTTAATTTGTAAATCTGTGTTGCATGAGATATAGTGATTAATTGGGAGTGCGATCCGGAGAAATACAACTAGTAGTAGACTCAGGCAGTTATAGCATGAACGGCCTGGTTTTAGCATGGGTGGTGGTACAACGCTATATAAGCAGTCTGCAAGCGTTAAACTGACGAGGGAAGTGAAAAGGTGCCTATGCGCCATCTATCTTCGCTAGCCGGAAAGTTCAAGCGGTGGAAGACAGAAGGCCAGTCCAAAACTATTTTCCTTTACGACTATACTCGGGCTTCACGTTACACTACGACTGATTCCACATGCTCGCACAGTACTATACACAGTGCGGTGAATCTTTTTCCTCTCCTCGCGAGTGCGTTTAATTAGGGTCCCCCGAAAATCACGTTAGACGACAAACGAACACGGGCCATAAAAAGGCAGCAGTCGCCCTCGCCGTATCCTCCTAAATTACTCGGGGAAAGAATGTCTGTCCACGGCTTTCCCCGTCGCATCAAACAAGCCATATAACCCAAGCGAGATAGAGAGAAAGCGCGAAGAGCAAGTCTCTCTCCCGGCAAAAGGCGCTACTGTATCCTGCGCGCACAGGGCCTGAAGTATTTAGCAGCTTAACACAACGCGCCAAGCCGGGACCTCAAGATTACTCGCAGCAGAGGAGGTCAGGGCGCGTGTGTATATACACACACACACTCGCGAGCCGAGGGCTGTAAAGGGTGTTTCGCGTTCCGTACATACTGTGCGCGCCTGGCCTGCTTAGCGCCAAGGGGCTCACTCACTCTCCGCTATAAAGCTGAACACTCAAAGTACTGCGAATTGAGAGCTTGGCTTTTTTCGCCAAATGCAGCTCTCGATACTCACTAGCTGGATGAGAGACAAGCGGCTATTACTTGGAATTATTAACTCACCTGAAACAAAGAAAATGAAAAATCATTAGATATATTGACGCAGTTATATATGATTGAATAATTGAATCGAACTAGACAGTTGCATAAGATATTCAACGCGCGGATATAATGGAAATAAAATACGACCTTTCCTCCAATCAATATCTCCGGGACAAAATATAAATTAAAGCAAAACATCAAAGGAGTCATGGATATAAAAGTCAGAGGGGCGAGACGTTTTACTGCGTCAGAAGTCGCGGAAACAAAAACCAAGGAAGAATAAGGAGGAAGGCGAGAGAGCGATAAACTCCTTAGCGGAATATAAATGCGAAGAGGCGAAAGTAGCGAGATCGATTAAAGCGAGCGAAGAAGAACGGATGCAGATAGTCCGTTGTGGAGAGAAAAAAGGAGAAATCGGAATACGATGTATATATATATTGGAGTGCAATAAAAGGCGCAAAGGATAGAGAGAGAGAGGGCAGCTCGGTAATGAGAGGCAGAGGGAGGAAGGGAAAAAAGGCGCAAATAAATTGAGAGAGAGAGAGAAGCCAAGGGAAATAAAGTGCGTGGAGAAAAAGTAAAGTCGAAGAAGAAGAAGAAGCCATTCGTGTGTATATACAAGTGCGTGTGTTTGTGCATTCGGGAGTATAACACACACGCGACGAAGAACAAGAGGTCAATAAGCCTGGTACAACGACTTTCGAGGCCGCGTCGTTTCGGTTTCGCGTGTACACCGCGAAGCGGCTTATACACGACTATAAGGACTAAATTCAGCGTTAAAAATCGAAGGCTGCGCTTCTTCCATTTTTTCTTTCCACGGCTAATCATGCGTCAACATTTGCTCTCTCACTGGGAAACTCGGAAAACTCGCGGCGCATCTCTGCTAGGGCCCTAATAACGAGATAGCGCCAGCGCGAGAGAGCGTTGACTTTGCGCTTTTTGAAAAACTAATTTAATGATTATGCAGCAAGTTATAATGAAAAAACTTACGCTTCCGGCTCGAGAGAGAGAGAGAGAGAGAGATGTACCGAAAACTCAACTCTCAACTGAAGTATGAAATCAGAGGGAAAAGTTATTTTTCATGGACTTGCCAAGTTACATTAGTTCGCGCGCTAGCATCGTGATCTTTCCATTTCTTTTTTCCCGTCGCGCATTATGACTGGAAAGTATATGAACGACGATGGCTCTAATAAAACTTTCGCTGATAAACCGAGAGAGCAGCGCTGTAACGCGTGCAGCGTTAAATGGCGTAAAAGAAAGCCAACGAAACGTCAATCGTGCCGCTGCAGGGTGTCACCTTGAAAAAAAGGAAGATCGCGAGCGCACAGAAGCAAGAAAGGAGGCGTGTGCTGCTCCTCGATCTGCTACGCTGGAAGGAGGGGATTTATGGAGAGCAGCCTCGTAGGAAGTAATTATTTACCTCCTTTGTCACTTCGTCCGTCGTGATTCCGATCTCCTCGGGAGGAGCCAAGCGGAAACGCCGGGGTGGCGTTGTCGTTCGTTTGCCTCTTGAGAGAGAGATAGAGAGAGAGAGAGAGTAAGTACAGTAGTGGGGCTATAGGTTTAACCTTGAAATTCAGGCTTTGTTTACCGAATCGTATGTATCAACGTGATGCATCCATTTTTTTCGCGTTGATCGTTACGTTAACAAACGAAGCACCAGTGTTCAGTAGTACAAAATGTAAAATCCGGTAATCGAATGTAAATTCGTGCGTTTATTATTCATAAAATGGCGAGGATGCAAATTATTAAATAATTAATGCAACGGATTACCGAGAGAGATGCAGCTTGATAAACCTTATTGATTTTTCTATCAATGCAGCAGCAGCGGCGGTAGTGGACGTTTTTGACGTTGAAAGCTTTTTGCGTGCATTACGATAAGTAATGCAAGGAATATAACGCGCGCTCGCATTAACGATCTCCCGGCTATACAACGCGTTAAATAAATAATACTGGCCAGGCGATATAACGATGATAAAATTCGGAAAAATTTATATTCATCAGAGCACCGGCACATAATAATAACATTAAACTTTCTGGAAGAATCGTCGGTGAAAAAACAATGCCAGAAACACAAGCAGTAACAGCTGTCCACGGAGGAGACAAATGAGAGAAACGTGCGCCGGTATCGCTTATCGCTTTCGGTCCGAAATTCCGAATACAATAAGTTGCGCAGCGTCCCATACATGGGAAAAGGGGCTGCCTCTTGCTGATCGAAAGCGAGAGAGAGCGTATAAGTTGTGTATTAAATAAATATATAAAAGAGCGTTTACTGCGCTACGTTTTCGCGGTTGGTCTCTCCCCAGACGCGCTGTTGCTGCAACAGCGGCTGCTGTACGACACATCCTCACCCATATAGCCAAGGCCCTTCCCTCCTCCGATAAACGTCGGCGCTAAGGTGCTCGGGCATAAATTTTGATATCGTAAAAGTGAAAAACGCGCCAAGGCATCTTTCTCTCTCTCTTGCGGTCGTGCTGTTATACTCGTAAAGATCAAAAGAGATTTACAGGCGTCATTCCGGAAAACAGCGCGAGAGAGAGAGAGAGATGAAAGTTTCGAGGCATTCGACCAAGTCTTTAATATTCTTATGCGCGCGTGTGCGACACTTTCTTTTATTGTTAAATAATCTCGCACCATGGGAGTGTAGAACTCGTCGCCTGCAGCCTTCTTTATTTCTCCCCTGACGACAAAGCAGAGCTGCGACGGAGTTAAACTTATTTATACGGGGTAAGTTTCCTCGAACGCGTGTGTTATATATGCGAGAACAAAGTGTGACATGTATAATTAAACCCGGTGCATATATAATTTCGCCCGAAAATACACAACGAGGTGTCGAGAAATACGGTTGTTTCGATCGTACTACAATATCCGTCATAAACAAACGGGATCAGCATTAGCGTCACATTTGCGCGACTCGTGTCTCGGTGTAACACGCGAGATTTAATTTAGCACGCCACTGCGTACGTAGTGCGACGTAACCGATATCGCGTGAAAAAAAATCCGCGCCAAAGGGGGGAGTGAAAGGCAGGAGAGTGAGTAGAAAAAAGAGTAGCGCGCAAATCCGCTCGATCGCCGACCCTCTATATATATATAGACCGAGGGCTGCAACGACTTGCAGTACAAAAGAAGCCCGCAGCTCTCGAACTCTAATTTCCTAATCTGCAGCAGCAGCAGCAGCGTAGCAACCCCTTTCAGCGTTAGCAATTCGAAACCTGAAAAATCCTCGATAGCTACTACTGTGCTTCCTCCTACCCCCATATATACGGCTATTCTTTTCTGACCCTTTCGTAAATGCACGCGTCTCTCTGTGTACGGGGGTGCGATAACGAAATTCTATATCGCGAGATTCCAAGCTTTAATTTCCAGCAGCGTTTGGAAAAAAAATATTACGCATATATTATACGATATATAAAGCTGGAAAATCGCTGTTTGAGTAATAAATATTCGTTATCGCGGCGGCAAAGCGGATCCGGCCATATGGAATAATACTGTTAAAATGTGTTTACAGATTTCCATGAATTTCATGTGTGTAAAACACGCGTAATCCGATAATCCTATGCAAAGAGGATGCCAGCAGCAGCAGCAGCAGCAGCAGCAGAGCGACCTGCACCCTATATACGCTCATCTCCCGCCGTTGCCGCCTAACCTCTCTCCCCTCCGCGTGCACAGCCGTATCAACTGAAAAAACATCAAAGGCCGAATGGAAAATAGAGGCAGAAATTCACGCATCGAAATCCGCGCTCGCTCTTCGTATATTTACCGATCGTCTGACCAGTGCTGGATTTATCTACTGGAAAAAAGAGAGAAAAGCATCGCATATATAAGCGCGCAAAACATCATAAGATTGGATCCTCTTGTAGTTAAGTCGTCGACGAGAGAGAGAGAGAGGGTATACACGGAACCTCGACGCGGCCGCTCCCCGACTGGCGCTGCTCTCGTCGTCGCGCGCGCCACGGAGAGAGAGAGAGAGAGAGACTACGCACTATTGATTCGCGCGCGCAGCAAGCGCCGCCGCCGGTGGCTGCTCCGCTCCCCCTTTGGAGCTGCTGCTGCCGCCGCTCGCCCAGGCACGGACACCCCTCTTAGCCCAGGCAACCCTCCCTCGAAGAGACGCTGCCACCGCCGAGAGGGAACACCTTGCTGTATATACTTTCTCTCTTTTTTTTTTTACTCGTATAGCGAGCTTGTTCCTCTCTCGGGATAGATGATTTTTTCGCGTGTGCCGCTTGATTTGCCCACGGATTTTTACATCCTCGCGAGGCTGGGTAAGTGATTTTTGAGCTACATGAAGAAGGTTTTTCTTTTATTATGCTGCTCTTGCGAAGCTGAATGGGGAGAGAGGATGGCACGTGACCGAGAGCACCCTACTCATCGGGGAAACACGTTTTAACGTATCATTGCACTCATTCCGCACTGGTAGTTTCATTTTCGTTTCGTTTTTTTAGGTCTCTGGGTTAAGATACCACAGTGTAGAGGCAGCTGAGCAAAATTGATAACGGATCGAAAGTTGGCGCGCTATTTTCGTTTCGCATTCATTAAATTACGCTTGCCCGGCGCAACTTTGAAATCGCTCGCGAGAATTATGTAAATATAGCTGAATTTTATGTATGCCCAAAACACAATATTTGCATGAAAGTAGTTATAAGCCTTGAGAGAAGGAGCAGAGTGTGCATCTAGAGAGCGCTTTTAGGAGAAATTTTGCATTATTAGTAAGCACAGTACGGCTTCATCTACTTTCTCGCTCGTCGAGCTAATCAATTCGGGGTATAGAGGAGAAAAATTCGTAGACGAAAGCTCGCGCAAGCTCTTCCGCAGGAATATGCTTGTCAAACATAATTTCCGGGCATAATCCCAAGGCCGAGTTAATTCACGCAGATAAAAGATAATTTCGCGCGGTTTTACGACGCTATATTGCGCGACAGAGAGCGAGAGAGAGACTATGAAAAAGGAGGCTTATAGGCGAGCCGCAAGAACAAGCACGTAAATGCCCCCGCAAGAGGGTGAGAGAGAGAGAGAGAGAGCGAGAGAGGATAGGCACTGGTGGATATCTCTCTAGCAAAGGAAGAAGAATGAACGCCGAGAGGAGAAAAGACGAGAGAGAGCGAGAAGGATGGAGGACAGATTGCTCGTTGTTTCAGAGTTAAGCCCCATTGCGCACGTTCACGACACGATCCCGTGCAGCAGCTAGCAGCCTTGAGGGTGGGAAAATGTGCCCATGTACGAAGAAATGTGCGCAAGCTATACTCTCTCTCTCTCTCTCTCTCCCTTACTCTCTGGCACGATACAAATGACAGCCAGTCTCTTGCTCTCCCTTCTCTCTCACTCTAGCCGCCTCCGCCGCCGCGAGTCGATACTCTTGCGGGCTTTATCAGTCTCTCAGGGATAATGCGCGCGCGCCGTGCACCTGCTCTTTATCTCCGTCGCACGACGCGATGTAATTGCTTCTTAATATCTTTCGGAATTCGACACCATAGCAGCAGCAGTAGTATAGCGACAAATTTCAATCAATACTGGAAACGTAAGCCCGTGTCTTGAAGATTATTATCGGATCAGCGTTATATTTTCATCGATTAATCTATTTTCACTCGCAGCATACAGCCACCCGTCGCGACTTTGATTCGGTTTCTCTCTCTCTCTGTGTTTATATTAGCCTTTGGACGTTTTCATTAAAAGCTCGAACCTCTTGTTTACTCCGAGTCAATTATTTGCACTGGATCTGCGGGAGGGAGAGAGACAATCTAGAAGGGATATAGCATAGCTACTTACGGCCTTTGATTGCGAGGATAGCAATTCGGCACAGGCCAAACGTCACCTGTATGCTAATATACACACAGCACGTCTATTGTCGTTAGGATGATCCGGCGCTGCTTTATCTGATTAGCATAAGTGGAGAGTTACGCGCATTGTTACATCCGATATCGGCCATTGACTGCACACTCAACGCCTGTTCTTATCCGCGTCCTAGTCGTAGAAATAACCGTAAACGATTCTATATACAGAGAGCTCTAAGTGCAAAAAAAATTTCTGCGGCCGGTTTTCTCTCGCGTTATGGAATCCACCGTTATACCCACGTCTCATTGTACCCGAAGCGGCTTTAATTGTTTCAGGTATTATACAGCACGCATGGCTTTTTTTTTTCATCCTCTTTCTTTTCTAGGTTATTTACGCGCGACGTGGAAAACTCTTCTCTTGGTGTGCGATGGTCTTTCTGCCACTTGAGACTCGCCGCCGAGAGTTTATAAAGTACACAGTAATAAAGCAGCGGGAGAGCGGTGCGCTGTAGGATCTTTTGTCTTTGCTTCCTTTTTTGCACGCTCGCGTATTATATTCTTGAGAGACCAGATTAATTTCAATTACAGTTGGGATTGTTATGCCGGTCGAAAGTTTTACCTTCGCTATTTCGCGCGGCTTGATTAATGAGGAGGCAAATTAAGCGAGATAATAGAAATCAAAATATCCGGGATGCCTTCGATGTATACTATATACCTCGTTATTCAGTTTCGAATAGGTGACAATAACACAATTTCTAACTCGTTATCTATTTCGGCGGCAGTAGCGGTAGCGTTACTCTTCGGACTGATAACGATCGAACCCCGTCGCAAACTCAGGCTAGACTCCTCGCGGCAGAGACTTTAATTATGCAGAGTCGGGGCGAGAGAAACTCCAGCGGAGAGTCCTCGGCAAAGCTGAACGCGTCCGCCTCAAAGTAACTTGGCTCTTTCTATGTTCTCGCGCGCTTGCTCCATTTTTTTTTTTCTACCGTCAAGGTAAAAACGGAGCTGAAGAACCTATTCCTGTTTAAGGAGCGCGTTCTCTTGAGTCCTTGTATGCGCGCGGTGCATATACCATATTCTCACACACGTGGCACAAAAGGCCGCTGCATCTTTTTTGCAGAGCAAAGTTCATTTGCGCTCTCGCGCGAGCTGCAAGTCGAGACTTTTTATCCCGTTTCTGACGTATTCAGGAAAGTTTCACCTCACCTTTCCTGCATATATATACGTATTCGTACGTGATATACCATCAAAGTTCTTTTGAGCCGAAAGTTATGTTCATTCGACGGAATTAGTTTTTCTCCGAAATAAAAGCGCCGGTATTTTCGTCAACGCCACAGACGAGATCAATATGGAGCAAAAAATTCATCTGCGACTGAATTCCCCTGATGGATCGAGCGACGACGATAGCATAGTACATAATACAGCTCGCGAAGTGTAGTAGCATCGACTCGCCACCGCGAGGAAAGCGCTCTTTAATAAGAGAGTCGCGTCGTCGTCGTAGTTGGGGCTGCTGCTGCTGCTGCTGCTACAGGGGAGCTAGAGCGAGTGTGTCTTGCGAAAGATTAGAACCCCTGTAGCGGAAGAGAGTAGCAGGGAGGAAACGTCGAGGGGACCGAGAGACTTTTACCAGCGTTAATGTCCCTTACCTCACGCGTTACAAACCTCTATAGCTCACTCTTACCGGAGCTTCGCACTTTTCCTTCTTATAATCTCGCTTGATGCTTCTGCTCTACTACTATATATATATATATATATACGTCGCGTCGACGTTTTTGGCGCATGTAAAATGAGTTGTGAGTTTTTGCAGCTGACAATTAATTATTATACGATGCCTCTCTCTAAAAAGCTCCTCTGTTTAATCCAGATAAATTCCCGAAGCATAAATCTCAGCGCATATTGTATCTAGATTAATCCAGCCAACGCGCGACGCCGAGATATTAATCTGGATGCGTATATATATGTGTGTGTGTTCTAAATAAAGAATGATTTCACGCAATTTACTTCTCTCCCTTTCTCGCCCCATTATATCCCTCGCGTATATTATACAGGAGCGTCCTGTTTCCACCTAAATCATCCACGCGCGCAGAAGCAGCAAGTGATTTAAATCTCTTCTCGGAGAAACGATATTTTTTAATGATTCGATTAAAATATCGCTTGTGTATAACATACTCCGCGGCTATACGGTCAATAATTCAGGCCGCGGCCGCGGGTAAAAAATCAATTACACGCGGCTCTCTCTCTCTCTCTCTCTCTCTCTGGAACGTACATTACTCATTAATATCGAGAAGCACTAGATTTAATTTGGACGTTCAACTTGAGAGTGACGGCAGCGGCGTCACTGCGAACGAACGAAGATTGATATAGCCCAATCTAATTATGAGCGAATGAACATTTACTTCAATCTCGACTGCGCGGAATTTCTATCTCGGGCAATCCAATTTGCGCCGGTTCTGCTATATAACGTATAGAGAGCAAAAATCGAATCGACGAAAAATTTGACGAAATCACACGGCGGCGTCGACTGTTTGCAAAAATAGACGCGCCTCGAATATCACAGTGAGTGGAGAGCGCGAAGAATATGATAGTCTCGCGCAGAGAATATTATCCCTTCGTTGTATTCCCCCTCGCGGAAAGTGAAATCTGTTCCGCCATCCCTCGCTCTGTACGCACAGTCGAAAATATTCAAAGCCTGCGCGAATACCCGCGCGTGGCTATGTATATATACCTATACAGACGTATTGTGCTCGATCGTTTGCCGGGCGCGGTTTAATGAATGTTTGAAACGGCATTTTAAACAGGTATTTCGAGTTCTACGCGAGACCTGCCCCCCCGCGGTACGTATCCCCTTCACTCGTGTGTATACGTATATAGCGCGTGTATTCCCTTGCGCTGGTATTCTTTCGCGCGTACACAATCGACTCTGTAATGCAACGCGTCTGCGTGCCTGTGCGAGAAGGACGCGTAGCTTTTATTTTCGAGGCTTGCAAATCGACGCCTGACGATTTTTCGCCGGGGTATTTCATCTTGCTTTAACGATTCTGGATTTACATTATTGCGTTTCGCTTATTCTCTGCATGCGTCGAAGCTCTCTTGCGCAAATATCGTTTTTCCTCTCCTCACTTTCGCAATCAAGCTTGTATAGACAGATGTATATACTTCTCGAAGCTGACGTCACTCTCACTGCTCCCGATTTGATTTCATAGAAATATATAGAGGGAGAGATAACGTTTTGTGAAAATCGTAATATATATACACGCAGGCGATTAGCATCGCTTCGCCGGCCAATTAAGCGTTTACAACAAAAGCAAAGCAATAGCACACATATTGCGTATAGACACCATAGGGAGATTCAATAACTATGCGATGCCGCGTCAATCCAATGATTAATGCTCGCTCGCATCACTTTATTGCCCGGCCGTAAACGTTGCGCACGCGATGACGATTTATACGCCGTGCGGTGACGAATCGAGTTAATCGCATGGTGAGTATAACAATCGGCCATCGCCCGGAAAGTTTGCAGCTTAGATCGCATAGAGAATATAGTCGGAAGCTTCATTACGCCGCGGTATCGCATAGAGACGACAAGCTTTGCGAAGTTAACAAACTCGCTTCTGCTCTATTTTTCATGACCAAAAACAAACTCGCATTACGCGGTATCACCTAAAAAAGAGACCGCAGAACCCGCATGAAAAATTCAATAAGGCAGATTCGGATCGATAACGAGAACAGCGGCGTGTGGTCTCCCTTATATTTTCGATAACGGCTCTCTCACTACTGCGGCTTTGCCAAACTTTTTTTTCCACCACGATTTGCAGTTACGATAACTGCAACCGAGAGAAGTATATAGAACGAGAGCTCTCTTCGAAGATTGTTATTGTAAACAATGTGTATAACAACTGGACCGACTCGGCGGAAGGCATTTATCTTATCTCCGAGCTTTGCCAGCGCGACTGTATTATAAATTACGCAATTTTCATAAAAGCTTCGAAAGCACATGACACTAGATAAGATCAAGCTCGACTATTGGCTTCCGAAGCAGCACGAGCTCTTCATTCAACGAACAAAGAGCGAGCTGCGGAGGCAGCAAATTCGAGCGTTAAAGGGCTATATACTCGAATTACAAATTAAGTGCCGGGCACACACGCGCGACAATGAGAGAGAGAGAGAGAGAGTGTGATAATCTTGAGAATAGCGCAGCGAACCTACAACAATGTATCCGGACCGCTTCTTTGTACATAGGCGTATAGGTCGAGTATAATCTCGTGGAAATCTGGCTCGTGCCAATCACTGTTTGCGCATTCATCATACGAAAGCACGAGATATCCATCTCAACCGTCTGCTCCGAGCGACTTAATACACCCGACGTTTAGATTGCGCGATAGCATGATCCATTGGTCGAGAGCTAACGCGAGGAAAAAAAATTTTTTTTTTTCTCGCGCGCCGGCCTTTTCGTGCGCCAATATCCTCTACTCGCTCTTACTGCTTACGAAAGCGGTCGTATCCGACTGCATGAATCTCAGTTCTCTCTCTCTCTCTCTCGCGAGGGCAGAGCCAAAACATTAACCGAGTAAATAAAGCGTTCGCAGCGGAAAAAGCTGCCGAATCCTCAGTGAGATGAAGTTTGCGCACGTTCTTCTGTGTGTGTGCAAGGCGTCGATATATGTAGAGGCTTTTAGCAAAGAGTGGGACAACGAGGAGGAATCCCGATAAGGCCGAGCCCTCGAATCGGAGGTTTACACACACACACACACGGGGGCATGCGTTTATCCGAAGGGTCCTCCAGCGAATAACAGTCGGAGAAACGGGTGCTGAGGGCCCCTGGGGAGTCGAGCGACGAGTAAAAAGGGGCTACAACTCACACGCGCTGCTCTCGATCGTGTGTATATATACATATATATATGCTACCGAGGCGAGAACAGGAGGCGCTTCGATTCTTTATTTTCATTTTTTCCGACGGCAGTCAGGGGGCCGTAACATATATATCAATGGGCCGTTGATTGAAGTAAATATAGCGCTATGCAAGCTTAAATAATTTATCGATTCAATATACAACATACATATCGTCGTAAGAGCAGCATATAGCCCCTATGAACAAGTTGCAAAGTCACCGCTCGGCAGTTTCGCAGCTATTACATCCCCGATACAGCCTCCCCCGCCATAGCATCGCGCGACACACCGGCTGAGCACAAAACTCTCGATTCTAAACTAAACTACATCGAGCGTAGAGAGAGAGCGCACAGCAGCGGTAGCAGTACATAGCTCTCGTCACCTCGAGCCACACAAGTCTGTCTCTATAAGCGTTCGCGCACTGCAGCAGCGAGCTTTCGCCCTCGTGTGCAATTTCGTACGCCTCCTGCCTACGTCGCATCGGCCCCCTTCATCCGTGGCAGCAGCAGTAGCGGCTTCACACTACGCGTTAATACTGCAGCATCAGCCGCAACAGCGCAGCGAAATCGGCGGGTGGCTGCCGCTGCACGTGCGTATTCCTATGCGTCCGGATTAAGATGGGGCTATGTGAGGGATCAGCAGGAGCACCGCTGCCATCGAGAAATATGCCATTGAGGGATGGTTGCTACTGCTGCTGCTGCTGCTACTGATGTATTGCTCGAGCAGTTATGAGAGAGAAAAATTAGAAGGTTACAGGCCGGGATTGCAAGATATTGCGTCTCGGATGACGAATAGATCCGAGAGCGGTGATTTCGAAGCAAGTATAGGGGGAGACCACGCAGTCATTTGAATTTGCGGATTATTAGCTTTAGAATATGTCGCGTGTGGCTGGGATATTGCTTTTTGAATTTGATGACTGCTACGGCATGTGTTACTTTCGTTATGTATCCCTATACACCGATCGATGTTCCAATCAGCGGGTACGTATAATACACACAGGTAAAAGAAACGCCAGACTCGCGATAAGTTTCGAAAAAGTCTGGTAATCAGCCCCTGTGCAATCATAACAGCAGCTATAGAGTCCTATGTATAGCGAAGAAATAAGTCTAGCGCATGGTACACACAACAACAGCTGAAGATAATTCAAGTCCGCACAAAAGGCGAGTAGTCCCAGGAAAAAGAAAACAAGGGCTATATACAGCCGCACAATAAACTCGCGCGCGGAACAAAAAAAAAAAAAAAAGCTGGCAGAAATATCAGGCGTGAAGCGAGACGAAAGAGGAAACCCTTTCGGCCGTGTCGGACCTGTAGCTGTGTATAAGCCCGGGCTAGTGTAAGAGAGCAGGAGAGAGCAGCGACCGCTACAGGGGGTTCGTTTTCCGCGAGCGATAAAAGGGGGCGAAGCAGCAGCGAAGGGGCAGCAGCCGATCGATGGAGATCGCCCTAAGCGTCGGATTATTATTTTCCGGCCGACTTGCTCTCCGCTCTCTCTCTCTCTCTCTCTCGAAGGCTATATGCCACCCCATTCTTCGGCAGCAGCCGATCTCCCCTTCGTATACAGTCGTGTGTGTGTGTGTGTGTGCAGTGCACTACGTGCCGCGCCTCTGCGCGTGTAATAATGCAAGGATGCGCACTTATTTCGGGACGTGCAGTAAACTTCATTGAACAAAGGGGGGGGGGGTCCCTCCTTTTTTTTTGCACGCGCCACCTCTCGGCTTAATAAGATGCCGCTGCTGAAACTAATCGTACCTGCGACGATGGCCCGTGAGTTGAATACATATAGCGCGGAAGGGTTGATGGGGGGGTGCAGAACGTGTGTACGCCTGCGCGGACTGGATTGAAACGCGCCGTGTTGGACAAGGGGTTGTACTAGCTCTCTCATCCTCTCTCAGGGGGATCGGGTTTTTAATCGGTTTTTATTGTGATGATGTATATCCGCACTTCTGCTCGCTCTCAACACACACTATATATACAGTCTAGGTTATACAGTTGTTCTGCGTTCTGTTAATTTCCTTTCCGGTACATATACCGCCGATGTGGATGTTTGCTCGAACGCGCGCGCTAACAACGAATAATGGCAAGACATTTTCATCGACGATTATTCATTTCGCCGAACAACGCTCTTGTTTTTCCCCGCGTTTGCAACGATAAATATTCGAACAACAACGTATAGCAAAGCTGAAGAAGTGGGACGAGCGCGTTTAATAGAGCTAGGAGTAAAAAACCTAATTGTACTCCAGAGCGTAATACGTTTACTTATCAGAAGTTTAAGCTCATCCCGCCGCTACAGCAGTACAAATCCGCCGCTGCTTCTGCTGCTTGAAGAATCGCGAGCGAGAGAGCCTTAACTCCAAGTCGAGCTTTTACTCGACCGGTGAACAAAAAACGAAGAAGAATGTTGAAAAGCAAGCACCGGGTTAAGCAGCCAACAAACAGGGGGCGATTAATCGCAAGTATTGGAACGGAACGAGAGGTAAAAATTTATCTCGAGGGCGGCGATCCATTAATTAGGAAAAATGTTGGCCTAAGAGTTAAAGAAGAAGCCCACTTACAAGCTCTGTATTTAAATCTCTATTCAAGCTCGATTCAACTTGGGAAAAAACATAAATTGGCATCACTACAACTCAGGATTGAATGTCAAAAGTACATTACGCTTACAACAATGCGAATATCTAGCCGTGCACGACTTATCTATACTCGCCTGCAGAAAGTTGGAGAAAAATTAGCATAGTTTAAAATCGCCGGCATAAATCACGCTTCCTTTATCAATTCGGCTCCTCGCTAGACACTGCGCCGTATATACACACGCATGTTGAAAGCGAAGAGAAAAAAAAAATGATTCACCCTTAGCGTGCGAAAAATGCATTAAGGAAATTTCTGGGCCAACTGACGCCGCCGCTAATACGCCTCGAGGCAAATCGGCGACAGAGCGTGCACATCTCTTGGCGGCGCAATAATGACGAGAGAGAGAGAGAGAGCTTGGCACCGGCTGGCAGCAGGAGATTGCAGAGCCGCAAGTATTTAAGATTGCACGCGCCAAGAGCGCGTAAACGCAAGTAAGCGCGCGCGAAGCAGCAGACGGTACGACGACGACGACGACGTAGTTCTCGACGTGACGAGGTTAACTGCATGCAAACCACATTAGAGCCGACGCCTGCTGCTGCTGCTGCTGCTGTGTTGCTTTAAGCTTCGCCTCAACATTTTCCCCCGTCGTGTAAATAATCGTTAGAGGCCACATGCCGATTTTTCTCTCCTCTCCCGCAGACGTCAAAGCAAATTTTCGCAATCAAATTTTCCCTTACCGTCTACACATCGCGCGAGACTTCACAGGATGCCAACTGTTTACTCGTGCTCCATTGCTCGCGAAAATCGAGCTTTTTATATAGCGCCGTAGCTGCTGCTATCTCGAGCGCGATTTATTTCACGCGGTAAACCTGAGATGTACTACTTTTACGCCTCTGCTGTTCTACTTGCTTCTTCTCGCTCTTTTTCTGCGTTTGTTTTTGAGTTATACTCTCTCTTTCCTTCGCGGGGGATTAGTTTTGTGGCTGCCGTATACGCGAGCGCGTGATTTTTTTCTTTTACACGCGACGTAAACAAGTCTTTCACTTAATTTCAGCCATCGATTTTTTTATACGAGGCTGCAGACAATTTTCATAAAAGTCTTTATCCGCTCACGCGCTAGAGAGAGTGAGAGTATTACATTAACGAAGGATTTTCGTGCCGTTCGCGCGCGAAATTTTCACCGCATTAACGGCGTTATACTAGCGAGTGATAAAACGGTTATTTTTTCCTTGAGCTCCAGAGGCGCCTGGGCGTACACTGATTTTTCGTGTTAATCGGAAAAAAACGCGTTATGCGTCGCTTATTTTCTGATAAAAGCACGCGATTTTATGAGGATTTTATTATAGGTCGAAGCGGCTGAGGCGCTACAACGAGAGCAAGTGTGTGTATAGAAGCTCGAACGCACACACTGTAGGTAGTCGATTACACGGCTAGAATTTTGTTTATCAAGGCTGTAAACCGGACAAGAGAGGCTCTACGTTGTAGCTATATACACGGGATACAGCAGCAGCAGCAGCAGCGGAGGAGGAGGAAGAGTGTAAAAATAAGGTTACGCAACGAAATTGCCCCCTCTTTTTTTTTCAGCTAGCGAACGAGCAATTTTCTCCCCCGGAGCCACTGCGCCTTCCATCTTTTTACCGCTAGCTCGCGCGCGAGAATGGGATTTGAATTTATAACGCTGCAGTATCTTCGGCTATTGGCTAGCTTGGCCTGGTATCACGTAGATACGTGTACATATATAGAGACGTGTCGACGCCGTCACGTTTCTCCTCGTACTATAACATACGCCTACGCGATATAGCGCACACGTGCGAGTACGAGATTTATGTAGCTCGAAAGCTCCAAGCTCGCTCATTCTTTATTAAACGAGCGAGCATCGGCTTTGCGCGAAATTTCAATGGACGCGTGTATTATAGTCATCATTGTTTGTATTTTGCGGTATACGGAAAAGTATGCAAGCATTAAGACTCGGGGTGAATAGGAAATGAGTGAGGGAAGCTCGGCTCTATAGACGCACAGTCACGGGCAATTGAAAATCCAGGTTAAAGAGCACGACAACGACGACGAGGTTCTAAAGAACACAGCTTCGATCGTCGCGTTCTCGACATACCCCCTCGCGGAAACGAGGAAGTGGAATAGCGGAATGGAAGTAGAAGAAGAAAAGCAAAAGAAGCCGATGCTATTACTGGTATATATATATGTACAGTAGTCGTGTATACACAATGACGACAAAGGTTAAAACGCTAAAGAGCATCGAGGCATCAGGGT
Source organism: Pteromalus puparum (assembly GCA_012977825.3). Lineage (NCBI taxonomy): Eukaryota > Metazoa > Arthropoda > Insecta > Hymenoptera > Pteromalidae > Pteromalus > Pteromalus puparum. Next base: position 2,420,913 of record CM053168.1, on the reverse strand, counting down.
GAACTAGACGCTGCTCACAGGTGTCTTGTACAGGTCAATCTGCTGGAAGAAAAAGAGTCGGAATTAAGAAAAGAAAAGGGCGAGAATATAAGTCGACGCGGCGGCAGCTCGCGGCTTTAATTGGCAAAAAAAAAAAGAGTGCGGGAAAGCGAAAGCATGGTCGGACAAAGGGGCGCCAAGAAGGAGAAACGTGTATATACCCGAGCATCGGAGTAAGAGAGAGAGAGAGAGAAAAAAAGGGGTGGCGACCGCGAGAGAAAGAGAGAGAGAGAAACGGCAAAAGCTGCGTCGCGTGACTCCTCCAGCCGCAGAGAGAGAGCGAAGCGAGGAGAGAAGGTGAGAGAGAGAGGCGACCGCGTACTCACACGTACCTCAGCTATACGGCCGCAGTTATACATCGCGTGCGAGAAGGGAGAGAGAAAGAGCTCCGCGCACGACTTGCTCGCGGAGGGTCGATCCGGGTGGCGAGCTGCTGCTGCTGCTGCTGCCCTGTATACACACACACAAGCTGCTGATCGCCAAGCTCGCTCTCTCTCTCTCACGGACCGAGTAGAGAAATTAATATGTGGAACATGAACATCCGACGCTGTTATTGCTCCCCGGGATGATGGAGCGCCGAATCCTCTGGCCCGTGTTTGCTTAATTAACGCGCGAGCTTGCAGCGCTTATCAAAGAGAGCCGTATAGCTTTTTCGCGTCTCTGGCATATCGCGCATAAATATAAGCTCTCGTGCGTTGACCCACCCTCTATCTTTCTCTTGTGTTATAACCACGGAGAAGAATCGTAATTACGACACTGACTCGTAACTCTTCACTACGGCGACGCGAGCTTTGTAAGCTAAATTCAAAAGTAACAGCTACTTTTTTTCCAGCGCGGAATTAGGGAGAAAAGGGAAAAACAGCTGCGTCAAAGAAATTAGCACACGCGATGCGTACAGAGTCTGCACTTGCTGTGTGCGGATAAAGAAGCCTCGAAATAAGGCAGAGAGAAAGAGAGAGAGAAAGGAAGTGGAAGCAAAGCGTTTATTAAAAGAGAGCTAGCTAGTGCGCGCCGGCGGCCGGGAAATAAAACGAGGCAGTAAAGGGCGCATTCAATTTGCGCGCGAGCGTCGAAGCGTGAACACTTCCTCGCACGCGTATTATACCCACTTTCTGACTCTGTATACATATTTTTTGCTACCTCTCTCTTCGCGCTTAAACGACGTACCCGCCGCATTTTTCCAAAGATCGCTTATCGCTGGGCTTCCGAGCAGAAAGAAATCCATTAATCGAGCGTCCATAAATTATACGAGCTTTCCTACAAGCCCATTAATCTCGCAAGCGCATCTCTTAATGTATCGCAAATCGCAACAACAATCGAATCGTGTCGAAATTTACTTCTCCGACTTTGGAGAAAAGGAAGCAGCAGCAGCAGCGCTTGCGCGACGACTGGTCGATTCTTTGCGCACAGTAGACTACGGTGCTATGCACAGGTATAGAGAAAATACATGCAGCAACGAAAGAGAGTAGTAGGAGGGGGGCAGGTCGCCGGCACCGCCGCATCGATTCGTTTTGCAGCGCCGACCATTCATAATTCCACGAGCGGGCAATAACGATCCTTATCGCCTCGGCTCGAGCTAAACATGACCGGAGAAATGAGCTCGCTGCCGCATTGTCGATACGTATACCACCGTGATGAAGATGCGAATTTTGATGTACGCGAGAGCGAGAGAGCGTTTATATCGGCGGAATCGTGAGAGCTTTGTTCCGCCAGCGAGCTGCTGCATATTGTTTTGTTTGCTTTGCCTATACACTGGTGCTGCTGTCTCTCGCTACTCTACTCGCAGCAGCGATACGAGAGAGAGAGAGCTGTGCGGCGATGTTTTATTGTTGCGGAATTGGGTTGGCTTAATTAAAATGTTCACCCGGCGTTCTCTGATGCTGCTGAAAGCCATCGAGCTACTTGCATTATTGAGGTTTGTTTGTTCACTCGCGATTTCGCGTTGCTAACACACATTCTCCTCTCTCTCTCTCTCTCGCTTCAGCGAGAATATTTTTTTTTTTTTTTCGTTTTTGGTCGAGGATTTTTGCGCAAATTAATTTTCCCCTCTAGCGTATCACTTTAGCGCAGGAAACAATCCATTTCGCTCGCTGCCACCGCTGCGGGTTATTAAAGCGCTAGCTGGTATGGTTTACAAAGAGGAGCGTATTATCCCGCGACCGAGTTCAAAATACGCGGAAACTTTGCGAGCGCTGTGTATAACAACATTTTTGAAAACTGAAACAATTTTTTTTTTTTTTGTTTGAGCTGCGAGCAGTAGTATACCTCGCGGGTCGATGCCCCTCTTTTAAATTAAAGAAGACCATTACGCTCCGCGTGTACCAGTTTAAAAAAGTTTCGAGTTTTCAGAAGCCGGTTCACCTACAGCCCTCGGCATTCTTCTTTTCTTTCTCTCGATAGCTATGGAAGAACTTTTGTATTCCCGCGCGCGCGTGTATGAATTCGATATACCTATATATACATTCCGAGTAGGAAACAAAGCCTCTCAAACGAGGCCGACTGCACAGCCGGTGTACAAATGCATTTTAGAGTTATGAAACTTTTTTTGCCCTGAATCATTCTCGAGAAGAAAAATGTATAGATAGATGGATATAAAAATCAACCGCAAAGAGTCGATAGTGTCGCTCAATAGATCCGCACGAGAGGACGGAAATAATCGAGGTGAACGCTCTGGCTAAATGCAGTGACACATAGCGGAGCCACCGGGTGAAAACGAAACGGCGCGGCGCAATTATCGCCGCGGGTTTTTACCGCAACGACACTCTCGCGTGTGTTGTTGTCGATGCCGCTCTGTATAGCAGTGAAGTATTAAATTTTCAACTTTTTAAATCTCGCTGCAAAACCGACGGCGGCTGCAGCGATAGAATTATCAGCGGTAGAAGCAAAGGGCGCGAAATTCCGGCGGAATTATCGCGGCTGCACGGAAGCGCGCACACTGCGACTGACACAATTGTTTTATCTGCGGCAACGTTCGCTACTACGATATTTTTGACGGTTAATTTTTAACTCGTACCTCGCTTGAAGAGCAAGAGAGAATCGGCATGTAATACATACAGAATCGCGTGACGGTCGTCGAGAGATTTTCCGTGTCGGAAATGCAATTACGTTAAACGAAAAAGAGACTCGTCGAATGATAGAAGTTATAGACAATGAAATCCATATCTCGCTCACGGTTGTTGGCAAAAATTTTCCCACCGAAGAACGTGGTTCTGCACAGCTGGCGAGCAAAAGAGAGAAAAAAAAAGAGGAGCTGCCCTCCCTGAGGCACGTTTCTCCGCTTATCTCTCGGGCAGCCGTAGCGTTTCCCTCTTACTCATTACTCTCGCGCCTTCACGACTCGAAACGATCGGCACAGTGCTCGGGTTCCGGTGCGACCACAACCGGGTCGGCGGCCATTATGATTTCGAGAATCGTTACGGCAGCGGTAGCAGCACAACTATATTCGCGTGACGTTCTTTCCTGACCGACTGAAGCTTCGAAAAAGCCCGATTTACTTCCTCGAGCAGAAATGTTTATTATTGATTTTCGCTCTCGTATATATACAGCTACGCACGGATCATTATTCGAGTAATAACGTTTTATACTTGCGGCTAAAACTTTCCATCTCCATTTCCATTAATAGACTATCCGCTCTTAACTTTTCCGCGCGGAAAGTTTCTTCCAATAAAACAATAATTAACATTTACGTAATACCGCGGCTCTGAAATTTCGAAACATAATGACGGGTCACACGTTTTACTACAGCCATTTCGCGACGAGACGAAGACCCTAAGCGATCGTTAGATTCTCCTGGTGATCACTTTTTTTTTCACCCGATTGCCAGTGAGAGAGAGAGAGACAGCCTACTTCCTCTTCGTCGTCGTCGCGGCGGCTGCACCGGCATAAATTTCAATTTCACTTTTGAAATTGCTCGCTCTCTCACCACCACCGCCGCCGCTTGTCGCATTATTAGCTCGACTAATGACTTTTACCGCTGCGAAAATCATCGCTCTTTCGCGTGTATGCACATCGCCGCTGAGTTTGGAGCGCATTAATTTTTCCTAATAACGATCATTAGCCACGATTATCCGCGAAATTGTTTATAGAGAGGAGAAATTCGATGTCTTATACCGTTTGCTCCGAAATCGACGTGACGGGTTTTCGCGATGATGAATCGGCTCGATTTTCTCATAACGATGCAGCGCTTCGTGATGCTCGTGATCCTTCCTAAATCAGAGTTCGGTAATCGGGTATACACGTTTCGCGAAATAAAAGCAAAGGCACGAATCTCGGGAAAGTTTCATTGCGCGGTATACGACACGCACTCAGTGTGGCAGCAGCACAGGACCACTTGTTTCCCTTTAATAAGCCAAATAAAACAAAGAGAGGAGGAGGAGGAGGAGTTCTCTCGCGGAGAGGGAAAAGGCACTAAAGCGAAAATTGTAGGACTATAGGATAGGCTATCATCATAAATATTTGCCTCGGAAACTTCGCTGCTATGCTGCTGCTTCTTCTTCTTCTTCCATCACGCCAATCTCAATTTCGTCGGCTCTCGCGTACATTCGCAATATCTTCTTCCTACTCTCTACCGTGGCAGTAGCTTTTATACCGTAAGCGCTTGTTTTCCCCACTATGCACTCTCAACTTTTCATTCTCCGTTTCTTCTGCCGCTACCCGCCGCCACCGCCATTTTCCACTTTTACACGGCAATTTCGCCGGGGTTTCTCGTTGCTGCAGTCGGCGAGCGACGTCATTGCAGCAGGCCTCGTTAAAAACTTTTCCGGCGACTGCGCCCAACCGTACCGACGACTTTTATGCTCTCTGTAGACAAGTTCAGGCCTCGCGCGCACACGCGGACGAGTATAAAAGGAAGAGATGGAGAGATGGATATTCAGCGATTTTTCCGAATTTTTACGGCCTCCCCCCTACTTGCTTTCTGAAAAAAAAGAAGAAGTACCGAGTTTGGGGGTGGAGAGGCGGACCCCTTCGCTCACAGGTAAGCATCGCGTAGACGGCGCCGATGCCAGCTGCGAAATTTATTACCGAGCCGGGGTTAAAGCGCGATAAAAAAAGGGGGGATTTTCGAGAGGATTACCCTCCGCCGATGCCGCGCCGCTGCTAGACGACTACTACTACGGGGAGCGAGGGCTTCAAGAGCCCCCTACGCGTATATACATATACGAAAGAGCCAGAAGTGCATGAGCGCGAGTGCGATGATGTAACACGACGAGAGGAATTTTTAATCGAAGCCTCTCCCAGGTATTAAACGCAAACAGACGCGCTGTATTTTTTAGTTTGTTTGCGCGCGAGATTTCGGCCGGCTCTCGCGCTCCTTTTTCGCGACGAAATTGCTTTTCGGTGTGTTTTGGAAATTGCCAGGGATTTGATCCCCCGATATAATATTTCGTAAATAAAATCATCCCTAGCGATCAAATTATGCATTTAGTCTATAATTATATGCATCAACGCGATATTTGATTATAATAATACACCGAGAGTTTGTAATTAGAAGAGCAGGTAGGCGTCATCTCGCAATTATTGAATTAATTCCATCGATTCATCCTCGGCGCAGATTCATTATACGCCCTATACTCGTTAATGTAATAATTTCGATGCGATAAAAACTTTAGCAGTGCATCTCGTGATTTTATAACAGCTCCGAATTCAGTTGCGTAACGACGGCCTCGTTGAAAACAAACTAATCAGCGAGGAAGAACAGTAAAAAAGTATATCGGCGAAAAAAATTTTTCCCGGCGTTAAAAGAAGGAAGCTGAAGAGGAAGAAGAAGAAGAAGAAGGAAAACGGGTTTGCACAGAAATTGGTAGTTCTGCAGAAGGCTCGCCATCTCTCTTGCTCTCTTCTCTCGTCTGCAGCAGTAGTAGTAGTAGTAGTAGTAGTAGTAGTGAATCGACGTCGCGCCCGCTCAGCGGAAAAGACGAAGATGCATTATTACGTCTCGCGCTCGCAAGCGCTCTTACCTGAATCTTTAATAATCGCCCCGCGTCTCTCTCTCTCTCTCTCTCTCTCTCTCTTCCCAGAATTGCACAGTTCCTTTGTTCGAAATTGGAAATTCTTCAGTTACGCGCCGTGCGGCAGTCTCTCAACTCTTCCCTTATCGTTCGCGTCTATATTCACCCCCTTTTTTGTTCCTCTTATTTTTTTCTCTCTCGACATAATAAACAAGCGCGAATATCTCACGTGAGAGGCGCTCCCATAATTCTTTTCGCGCCCTTTTATATTACACGATTTTCGAGCTGACGGATGGGCTGAAGCCGCTGTCACGATTACGCACTTTATTTCAAAGGGAAATGCCGACGGGTATTATTCGTGTTTACCAAGCTGTATTATGCAGCCTGCAGCAGCTAGCAGCAACTCGCCGAGCATTTTCCGTGCTGCACTAGAGGAAGGCAAAGGAATTTCAAACGAAAATTTTCACTCGTTGCCATTCACGCCAGCTCTCGGAAAATTAGACGGGAATATTTTAATTTCTTCTTTAATTGTCGGGGTGCGCGGCAAGCTTTCATCCGAGTTTGCGCTTCTTTATGCGCACCGACTCGCTGCTGCAGTGCTGCAATTTGTCTGCGGGTCGTAAAGAAAAAGAGCGGTAAGCTTTTTACCGATACTTTCCGGGTATAGTCGTCCCCCCTCTGCTCGTACGTCAGCCTAATGATATTCATATTATACAATATTTTTCTTCTTCGGCGGCGCGAATGCATCGCTCGTTCTTCTCGAAAGGCGAAAGCCTTCCTGTGAGCTTGTGCCTAATCGATATTCACGAGAGATAGGAGAGAGGACTTATTGCATTAAAAAATGCGATATCTCGTGCATTATTTCTCCTACCGATGTCTATACCACGTGATTAATTTCACGAATGTCTGACACGCGGATATTCTTGTTCGAGAGGTAATGCCATTGTTTATTGAGACAGAGAGTTGAAGTTTGCAAAAGTTGCGAGACGGCAAATTTTCATCCTGCAAGTTCAGCAGAAAAAAAAAAAAAAAAAATTACTTCGCGCGGCATCGAGCGAAAAAGTATTCTTTGTGTTATAAGAATCCAAGTCCCTCAAGAATGCACGGGACAATAAATTTCACTCCTCGCAAAAGTTGCAAAGTCTGCTACTCACGCGGCGAAAAATAACAGACTGTACTACTTGCTTATTTATTTACTGGTGTATCGACAAGGCGTATACTACATATAAGCCGCTTAGAGAAAACTTGGAGCATTTTTCCTCTATATAAAATTATATTTCTCCGCGGTGAAATTCAGCCGCACGAGCGAGAGCGTCCTGTCCTAGAGACACAAAGCCGGATAATTCAGGGTGATTGGCAGACAGCTGCGCGCGAGGGTCCATTGCTCGCGAGTGACTAATGAAATTTCAGACTCGGCTCGCGTCCCAGTTTAGCCGACGAGCAACGGAAGTCAAGTTTTACCCGCGAAATCGAAGCCGCAGAGTAGAGAGTAATTTTTCCAATATTCCTCCTTTGCACAATGAACGACGTTGGCTTGTGGTAGGGGGGACGCAGCCGATGTAATTTTAATAAGTCACGCCGCAGTGAGCATTCGCGACTTTTTTTTTCTTTGTCTGTATATATACGTATAGGCATTGCATTTCTATGGACCGCAGCGGTGTACGGCTCTTCTTCTCCTTTTTTTTTTTTTTTTTTGCTGTTCGTAAGGGGAGGGAAGATGGCTTTGTGTTTGGTCGATTAAATTCAGCGTGGGGGGGCGCACAGTTGCCTATTGAAAATTCATATTTCGATTGTCGATACGACGCCGGAAAAAATACGCTTAACGAATTCCATTTCGTGTTTTACGCTGCCTCATTGATTATTAGAATCGTTGCGGATGAATCTCTGCAAGCTTTATGGCGCTGCAGCTCACAGAGATGAGAGGATTGAAACAAGATTAAATCCGTTCGCGGCAAGGTATTTTTGGGGAGACTCTTCCATCCGACTCAGAGCAGTCCAATAACAGTTAATTACATTTCGATTAGATTAATGGCTCTCGTAACGGAATCGATATATTGGTTTGGTAATAACGTGCAGCGCGCGGTGTATAATATAACCACGTCAATGCGGACTGCTGCAGTATCCCCGCGATATTATATAATTAACCCAGCGACAGGACAATTTTTAACGGCATCGCAGTGGATATTGGATTCGCTGTTGATTAGATGTCAATGCACATATACAGTGTATTATAGTTTGTATTTGCAAAAGACTTACGCATATAATGCGTGACCCGCTATAGTGTGTGGTATTGATAGACTCACCTGTAACAGAAAAAAAAAGACAGACAAGCGTTAAATGAATATTCCCAACTCAATCACGAGAGAAAATTTCTTACATACTATACACGAGGGAGAAAAGTTCTTAAAAGCCAAGCTCTTAAGCCCTTCCTCGTTCTCAAATTCAATTAGATCGATGAAATTTCTCAACTGCATCGAGCCAGCCTCTACTGTTATACGAGGCTGCGATGTTGATTCGGAAAGTTTTTCGTCGGTGTCCCAGCTGCCAGGCTCGGGCGGGGATCGACATTTTAATTGGAAAAATCGTAATTGCCTCGCTCGCGAAGATACGGGCGCAGTGAAGCTTTTTTTCTCCGCTCCGTCTCTCTCTCTCTCTCTCTCTCTCTCTCTCTCTCTCTCTCTCTCTCTCTCTCTCTTCTTCTTCTTGTATATATCATCATCGCTACCACGGATTCTCTTATGGATTTCCTCGGCAGCTCTCGTCGCGTCACGTTCCAATAAACTCGAGCCGCTAACAGTCGCCGCATTTTTTTTTCTATCCCTAATATAACCAAGTATGCTCGCAGCGAGAATTTTTTAATCTGAACGACATTTGCAAAAGCCCGGGAAATTCAAAGCACGTGTACAGAGTATAAGGGAAAAAAAATAGAGAGCGTCCGAAAAAAGTGTTCCCAACAGTGTCCGGTACTCAGAGCGCGTAATATCGCGCGTGCAGCGGACTTTTTCGGGATATTAAAGTTCGCGGCGCGGCGTGCACTCGTTAAAAAGCCGGCAGCGCGTCGAGAAACTCCGAGAGAGTATATAGCTATGCAGCAGATCAACGAGCCGCGGCGCGGCAACGACGCGGTCATGGAAATGCGCTTAACGGGTAATTAACCGCTTTTCCCGGACCCATCTCCTTCTTCTTTGCTGCAGCGGCAGCAGCCCTCTCCGGCACTTTTTTCCGCTACTTGCTTGCGCTCTAGGGAATAAGTAGTGTGTGCAAGAGTCGCGTGCGTAGTTCCTAAAACCCGCCGCTTTGTAATTATATATGCGTACGACTGCACATATGTCACGAGAATTTCTCGAATTCGCCTATACAGGTATATGAATGTTTTAGCTCGTTATATACGCAGCGCGTATATCGTGAAAAATTGCTCTGCGCGCACAATTTAATACTTTATCAGACACGGCAACATCCGGCAAAATAGTTTCTCTCTCTCTGCATACGTGGCAAACCTGCTGCTACTGCGCATGGTATAGCTCGTGGAATAATTGAGAAGGCTCGGCTTGGCTCGCGTCAAAATATGACGGCTACCGGACTGTTGCGCATACGTGTATACACAGAAGCTAGCTAGTCGTTCTCTTTTTTTTTTTTTTGCTCCTTTCCGAAACTCGTTTGACTGTAGCGAGCGATTGAAACGTGACGGAAGTGCGCTGCAGGGGGAATCGACACACACGAGTGTGTGCTGGCTCTTTTTTTTCGGCGTGTTTGCACGCGTATACCACGCTGAATAATTTACGGGTTTATTGCAGTGCGACGCGCTTCAATCGAATGTTTTACTATACTCCGGTGCGGATCCTTTTCTCGGATTTTCCCGTAACGAAGTAAAACAACGCGGTGCTAATGCGATCGAGTATAGTCTCTGACGACGAGTGTCAAAGCTCTCGTGCGATAGTAGCCAAATGAAAAGCTTGCTAGAGAGAGAGAGAGCTTGATCCCGTATACACGATCGCTCTTTGAATTAAACGAAATCAATGTCAAAGGTGTCCGCTGCTGGCGGACGGTATACGAAGGAGAAGTACGACAAAGAGTGGCGTGGAAAAAAAAAAAGAGGAAGTAGATTCCTGTCTGCTCGAACACACGCATACTCGCTCTGCAAAGTGTATATATGTATAAGTTCGTCGTGAACGCAATCGCGCGCCTAAATCGCTCTCGCTCCATTCAGCTCGGTACTTTCATTGCGGCTGGCGTTCAGAGCTCGCAAGCACAAAGCAGCAGCAGCAGCAGCTAGTGCGGTGTGGCACGGCAGGCCTCCGCCATTAATTATCGGCGTGTCAATTAATTAAATGGCACGAAACTCAGAGCCACCAGCATCCCCCGTGCCTCGATTTTCATCCACCTATGTGTGTACTTCTCTCTCTCTCTCCCCCACCCCCTTTTGCTTCAATCGGTGCAGCGAGCATAGAGAGAAAGCGTATACACACGCGGGAGGTATAGTCCCTCTCTCTCACTCCTATTCGCCATCTCTTTCACTCTATTATATATACCTCGCTGACTGCTCTGTATAATTTCCCTCCTACCGGTAGCTGCTGTCCTCGTCAGGTTTCGCCCGGCACATTTGTGAGCGCAGACTCTCCTTTATATAACCCAGAACAAGCCTACATTCTCGAGCGCACACAAGCCGGCAAAAATGTATATACGTGTGGTGCACGCAGATTCTGCTCTGTATACGCACAGGTATTCAGAGCATGGCGATGCTACAATAGAGGGGGGGGGGGGGGCGNGGGGGGGGGGGGGGACGATAGCTACGGCGCGCACGTGTATCAACACACCCAAGTCTACTGCTCGATTGTGTATACGCAAAGCGTCCCCACATCCGAATATACGCTGTGTCGTACGCGTGCGCGATTGCATTAAAAAAGACCATATACTATCCGACACTGCTGCGAAATTAGTTTAGAGAGACGTATACATCGTTCCGACCGCGAACGCATTAGCGCGAGTTCGATCTCACGTATCATGTATATAACAACAAGAGCGACAAAACCGTAGAGTGCAAGGTTCCGTTTCAAAATCATACTCCGCGTAAAATTGTTTACCATAAAGGGTACGAACTAATTTGCCAACTCGAAGAGCTGCTGCATATAATACACGTGAGTACTATATAGCCTTATCGAGTCTTTGATTCCGTGACTGCTTGTACTCTACACGCGTGTGCTGAACCTGTCGTCGACCCTCTAGCGCATACACAACTTTACACTCGGTCTCGGCCGGCTGCTCCCCGCGATTATTGCTTTATACTACACCTATACTCGACTATACGGTTACACTGTTATACAGGCGGCAAACTTTTAACCCGCTCTGTCTGACCGAGACTGCAGCCCTCGGTGTATAGCCGAGAAAACAATTACACCGCTCGCGCGCGCGGACCTGAATAAGCGCTGCGCTGATTAATTAAGGAATTTTCCGCTTCGTTTCGCTCTCTCTTTCTCTCGTGTATCGATGAAAATCCTTCGTTCCCGATCGTCCTCTTTTATTTTCCATCCACCGCCGTTAATTGTAAATTTTTTTTTTTTTCGCTCGCGAGCAGTATGCGCAGACTCGATTCCGACGACTATTCTTCTCCTTCCAGGGCTGCTGCGACGACAGATTTAAAAATGGAAATTAACAATCTGCCGTGAAACAATAGACCACGCTCTCCTCCCTACTATACGACGGATGAGCTAAGACGGAAGATCGCAGCAGCGCAGCTGGGCGAAAGGGATCTTATTTGTCCTACATAATTACTCGCGGGGGAGACGAAGTGCAAACAAAATTTTTCAACGGCTCGCGTGAAAAGCGCGCGGAATTAAAATCCCGTTAGCTCCTGTCTCGGCTCTCTCTCTCTCTCTCTCTCTCTTGGCTCCGTTGCTGGTGCCCTTTTCAATTAGCATTTTTCAATTAAAAGCCGTGAAAGCAGCGAGAATCCCTTCCCGTTGAAGGAGCGCTATTCATTCCCTAAATCGTGGCTGGAAAGCCCCTCGAGTGGCTCTCCTCGGGCCGACTTAAAACTATTTTCTCCTCCTCGGCGCGCGTTGAGTTGTTGTCATTCAAATCCCGGCAAACTTTGATGAATGCCCCGCGCGAATCCGGATTTTTTGCCCCCCTTCTCTCTCTCTCTCTCTCTCTCTAGCTTTGTTTCTGCGCTTCGCCGGATGATAAAGTCACTCCCTTTTCGCCTCTACTGCTATACCCGTGTCCGAGATAGCGTGAAAATGGCGTTTTTGATAATCAACCGAACTTTTGATGGAACGTCCTCTTTGTGTACTATGAGGGAAATTTCAATTCCAAACTTCTTTCTCCGACGCTGTAATTTCGAGAGACGACCTCGACCAATTAAGGAGAAAAAAAACGAGGGCAGACCACGCGCTCGAGTTAATAACTAAATTTGTACCCGACGCAGCTCCTCATATACAGTTGTGTACACGGGGAAAGCAGTATAGTGGTATATATATGCGAGGTCGACCAGAGATGAAAACGTAATTCTCAGGACAGAGGGGTATACACACACGTGGCGGCTATAACATGGACTAGCTAACGAGTCGGTGAAAATCTGGAAATAAATTAGGAAGGAAATTAATGCGTGGATGCAGGGGCTATACGCGCGTCTAATAACGAAATACGAAGGACGAGCACGCGATCTGCCAACGGCAACGAAGCCAAGAGAGAGAGAGAGAGAGATGAGAGGATAGACATATAAATCGAGGGGGCGCCAGTACCTTCCCGCCGCACGAGGATCATTCGATCGCGCGCGAACGGAAATAAATCAACGTCTCGCAATTGAAATTGCGCGCGCCTTGGCACATTTAAAACAGCGCGGACTTTCCCGCGGTGAAGGGGCAGCAGCGATATACCTCGACTCTCCTTCTTTTATTACTTTTTTTTTTCTTACGACCGTGACGCCGTTCGCGCGATTTTCCTCCGATGTACACCGTATTAATACCCCAAGATTATTTCGAACGCGAAAGAGAGAGAGAGAGTACACGCGCACACGTTTTATTAAATTAATGCTCTAAGATATGGGAAAACGGGTGGGAAGTAATTTAGCCGCCAGCGGTATTTTTCGCTGCCGTCGTACACACTGCAAAAATTAAACGCATTTTTGACTACAGAAAGCCAGAGCTCATAGAAATTTTATAGATTTCAACGAGTCGGCGTAAAAAAAAATATTCGAAATCGTAAAAACTCCGGCCTACGCGCGTTTAGCCAAATATTTGTCGCTGGAACAGATTGTCGGAAAAAAAGATGGCCGCAACCCGAAGGTTTAACGCGTCCAACAGGATTTTTCTGCGTCGTATGTTTTTTTATCTTCACCCGCGCTCTCGCTAATCTTTTCAAGGGCTTTTCCATTTTTACCGTGTGTATACACACACAAACCCGAAACGAACTAACGCAACTTTTAGTTGATCTATACGTGTATACAATACGACATAAAAGATTGACCGATGGAGTATCGGGTGTAAAAAGCTCCTTGCGGCCAGTCTAGTCCAGAATAAAGTTCGAGGCTGAAGGTCTACATTTAATTAGCCACAAACAATGAAGAAGCGAGTCGCTCCAGCGCATCGCTCCTTCTTAAATTAGTAAGACGTTAAGTAATTGAATAAGCGCAGAGAAGGACAATTTTACGCCAGGCTCGCTTTTAAACGCTGTTTCGCGCGACTCTTTTCTTTATCTTTCAGCAAGCAGCAGCAGCTCTAGAGCTTTCTCACGTATACCTTTTGTGAGCGAGTAGTGCGACCTCTCCCCGGCGCCTGTCAAAACAAGCCAACTTGGAATTAACGCGCAAACAATGTCGGCGGGAGAGTGTCTACGCGAGAGAGAGAGAGAGAATCACACTTCAACTACGATTAAAATAACAATCAGGAGGTGTACACGGGTCTCTCGTTTTCTTTCAACCTGTTAGATTAGGAGACAAGGCTTTGCTGCGTCTTATCTTATCTTTTGCTGTGTCTACGGACACGTCGATATACGAACGCCGCTAATTTAAAGTCTTCGGCGTAAAATTTTCCCGATGCACGAGTATAATATAATATATCGGAGAGTGGAAAAGTCCGGCGGAAGAAAGAAGCGGAAGAAGCGGAAGCGAATCGAAGAGACTTTACAGCGCGAGCCGCCTATATCTCGACGGGGCAATATTTCCAGGGCTCTAATATAATATCGGGACTCTAATTGGCCACGGCCTGGCCGTAATCCTTATTTATGGAAGCCTAGCTCGCGCTCGCGCACACCCTCTCTCATGAAAGGTCCATCGATATGATTTTCCTCTCTCTTACTCTTCTTCCTCTTTCTCTCTCTCTCTTTCGCAGACGCGACGTCGTCTCTCCTTTTTTTTCAGAAAAGGGGGAACAGTATCGATTTACGTCCTTCGAGCAGAGAGCCTCCTTCAATGCCTCTCTTTCTTCGGTGGACAAAACGACCTCCTTAAATGTGCTTATGGGCTTTTTTTACTCTCTCTCTCTCTCTCTCTTTCCCCGCGTCCTCGCGATCTTCTATTTGTCTAGCGAACAATAACTCAGTTGGGAGGGTTATTACGATAATTTTACGGAATCGGATTGCCAAATGAGCGACGGTAAGCGGTTCGCTGCTGCTGTTTGCTTCTCATTTCAGCGAAACAATAAAGATTAATGATGCTCTCCGCGAGCTTATTTTCCGCTTACGCTTTTTCTATCCGTGTCGCGCGGCTGATGCAGCGATGACGAAAACCTACGGGTAATTAATAGCAATAAAATTCGCATACCTTTCTCTCCTGCGCGCAGATTATATATACGTATATCGTTATTCACGAGTCGTGGTATATAACAAAAAGCGGCAATAAAACGTCCTTTGTTTGCAACAGCTCGATTGATGATTCCGAAAAATGAAACGATAAAACTGTCCAAGCCGATTTGCTCTCGTTAGTCGTGCAATTAACCTGCAGTGTTATTATACGAATGTCGAAAAATATTCGCCTCGAATAATCCCGTGTATTATAAATCACGTCAAAAATTCAGCAGAAATAAATTATTCACAATGCATCACTCGAGAATTTAAATAAAAAATCGAGGTAGCTCGAAGGCTACTGCAACGCGCCGATGCAAAAAAAAAATGGTCAAAGGAACAAAATTTCAAAGGGCAGAGCGTGAAAGGAGATCAGACGCAGGCGCCTCTAATCCATCAGAAGCGATCCGGCAGCAGCGGCTAAAAAAGAATCGATTACGACAGGCTACGGGAGAGAAAGAAAGCCCCACCGGATAAATCATCTTTCATACGAGCTCGCTAGAAATTTCAGCGGCGAATTTTTGTCATTCCTGGCGATCGCTGCGTGAAAACAATACCTCCAGCCGACTGGAATACAAGCGATATATACCTATATAGATCGTAGCGGAGAACGCTTTGTTGGGACTCGCGGAAAATTCTCGGCGTTGCGTCACGTACGTCGAGAGTCCTGCATCGCGGCCTTTCCCCCCGCGCAGAATAGATATGTACGCCAACGCTGCGCTGGTCTATACAATTAAGTGAGTTCGTGCGACGCGCCTCGAGCATGACAATAATATTGCTCAATTCATTCGGAGTTTATTAAAAATTGCGCCGCGGGTAAGATGCTCGATAGCTGCAAATGAGCGCGTTTGCTTCGATTTTACGTCTCTGGCGTTATCAGTGCATGGACGCCGAGCAAACGGAGCGCGAAGGCGGAATAGAAAATTTATCGATGCTGGAATCCGTGCAATATCCTCGTAAATTGAGTAGTACAGGTCCTTTAGATTTATCATTACCGTCGACTAACGATGTTTAACGATAAGAGGATCGGAATATACAGGCGAAAAACAAAAAAGAGCTTCCGGTAGAGCGCATTCGAGAGAGAGCACCAGGCAATCGGATTTCGGCGAAGTCAACTGCTGCAAATGGAGCAGAAATTTCGGACTGCAGACGTCGGCTTCAATGGCGGTCCGAGTAAATTTCAAACTTGCGTATTGATTTCTAATAGACGACGCAGACAGGGCTCGTTCTGTATACAGCGCTATGATGGCGCTGTGGAATACGTTCGATGTTCGATGACACATACGCGCATACAGCTTTCACACGCCGACCTATTTCTCTGCCCGTAAGATCGACGCCTGATAAATGCCTCCTTTAGCGAGAGTTTAATACGAGCCGATAAATCAATCCGTCGTCGTCGGCGGCGGTATACGTACAAACAATCGCATTGAAAAAAGAGTTGCTGCTGCTGCTGCTGCTGATGCTGCACTCTCGGTAAGTATATCGCGCGATAAATCATCGACACCTTGTAATGCATACATGCGAGTATCCCTTACGTTCGAGAGCAGCGAGAAATAAATAAACGGCCCTGGAGAATATAATAGCGAAAAGGCAAACAATTCATTAGACTCCCGTCGCAGCCGAGAGAGCGCGGGCGATTTACAAATAAATCGAAATGCCCCGTTCGTCTCTATTACACACTCGCGTTGCTTATCTCCGGATCGTCGTTGCGCGAAAACGAGGTCTTAAAGGCCGAAAAACTCGGTGCTAAATCACGCGCTCCCGAGTGTCGATAGCCCCATTGTGGCGGGCACACATACGCGTTTCTCCAAGGCCACAGTGGAGAAAGCTTATAAGAGTCCGGTCGATCGGCTTCCGCCGAGGAGAGAGAGAAAAATCCGAAAGAGCAGCACCGCTTCGCAGCAGCCATAACCCAGATAGGAGTATACGTGCGCGCGGCGCGCTTTATTCGCACCGCCGTCGTCGTATCGGTCCGCGATCTCCATTGCCCCCCACCGTCGTCGTCGTCGCGCAGCTTCTAACTTCCTTCCTTTATGTTTCCTGCGTCGTATACATATACGCGCTGATAAAAACGCTTTTTCCTACTCCTCCTCCCCCTCACCCCTCGAGGCTTTCTATGCGCCACTTTTATTTGGCTGTTGCAAGAAGAGGAGGCGGAACGCGCTGCGCAATATTCATTTGTTGAGAAATATTTTATGTCCTTCCGTTGTTGTCTCTCGTTTTTTTTTTTTTATTCTCACTCTGTGTAGCTTGTTGACGCAAGCTTTTATCGCGCGCTCTGACTTATTTCCGAATCCCGTGTGGATTATCGTTACGGCTCTGTTTTCCAGCAAGAGAGAGAGAGAGAGAGAGAGAGACGTTTTATTGGCTCGTTAATTCGGAATTTCTTACAATACACTTAATCCCCTATCTGTTATTATTACTGTAACAAAGTACGTGCAACGATAAATTACCGCTTCAGCGCGCTCGCGAAGTAAAAAAAACTTTAATGAATCCCATAAAATATAAAACCCTGCACAGTACACATGCGTAAATAACACGGGAATTTTAAAAAGCTACCTGCCAACGATCATTTATTATACAGAAAACTGTCGCGCGTTTTATGACTTTTTATTCTTATGTATACATACACGCGCATTTCATAATATTTCATGATATCGGTTTGGTGGTTTCAGTTCGATGAAAAATCAAAACTACAAAACGTTAAGATGAATACCCAAACAGTTATAATATGAGCGGCCTAAGCAACAAGCTGAACGAGGCAATTTTGACGCAGGTGATACACTGCTATATGTACAATATGAGCACCTTATAGTGATGAGGGAAATGAGAAAGTGCCTATGCGCCACCTATCTTCGATGACCAGAGACTTGAACAGTTTTATCCGTGGGGGAAGCATGACAGTCCAAAACTATCTATTGTTTCACGTCTCTACTACGGCTTGACGCTAATATGCCTTTTTTCTTCGTGTACACGAGAGAACCTCTAAAACCAACTGTATATAATTGAAACAGCTGCCACAATTAAAACTTGAAGTCGCTATATACACACAAAATCACGCTCGCCGTAATACGAGAAAAAAGGCTCGAAATTCGCCAACCAGATAAAAATAGATCAACACCGGTATTTATACAGTAGACAATATAAACTTGAAGAGCGTCGAAAAAAAAGTACTGCTAAAAAATTCCGAAAGAAATCTCAGCTCTCCCTCTCTCTCTCTGTTAGCGACGACTCGACTCGTTGACCCTGCGTTGTTTGTCACGAATGCGCGTTGCACACACACACACCGGCCGGCTTCTCCTTCGCTCCTTTTTTTTTTTCAAACCCATTCGAAACTTTTTAATTGCGAGGTTCACTCTGGCAAGCGCGGGCGCGAGGCCATCCAATTTGCGCGAATGGCTTTTTCCCCGAACGTGACGCCGCCGGTTTTCCCTCTTCTCTTTTTATTGCCGCAATTTTTTTTTCCCTCGACTGTATACCTCTTTTCGTATATATAGAATATAGCCACGCACTTATAAATGTGTATGTGGCCGGACGTCTTCGGCAATAATACATCGACAATTTTCATCGATCGATTCGCCTTGTGTTTAGCTTCGCTGTGGAAGAATTTCCCCCCGTCGGCTTTTTCCTTTTTATTATCCTTCTTTGGGAAGATCGAGAGAGAGAGAGAGAGAGAGAGAGAGTGAGCCAAAGGAGGAATATTATGGCTGCTGCTGCTGACGGTCTCGTGCGTACGCGACGTCGGGAAACTCCGGCGATTTACTCCGGAAATTCAATCAAGAGCTACGCCCGTCTCCTGGCCCCCCTCTTACTCTCTCTCTGTTAGAGCTATACTGCTACTGCTGTGTATAACGAAATCGAGGAAATATACCTTTTTTTGCGAGCGTTTCTTTTCCACGATTACCTGTGATTACCCCCCGGTAGCGTTCGAGCGGGAGGATATTATATGTATTATTTTTATGCGCGCAAGCTCCGGAATCTCGGGGAGCGTAATAAAATATTTTTACAGTCTCTCTCTCTCTCTCTCTCTTCCCGATAAAGAAAAAAAAACTCACAGCGTCGAGACGACACAGAGAGAAGAGCGCAATTATACGCGAAACAGAAAAATCGCTTTTCATCCGTATACACACACACACGCACGCATAGACGGATTTCCAATAAAGATCGTCGCGGCAGCGGGAAAAACGAAAACCGTAGAGCTTCATATTCGCGGTCTCTCTCAAAGTCGGTACACAGCCGGCGCGGTCACGCAGCGTCGTAACTTTGGGGCGGAAGCGTGTTTGGCTCGGCAGCCTTTGGGATTCCATCGTGTGTACAGCGACTATCGACGCGGCGGCGGTGGAGGCAACCACCCACTCCTCCTCCTCCTACTCTCACGTGCGATCGTAACAGGTTCGAGCACGTACGTACGTCAGAGTCGTTAAACGAGCGCACCCCCGTACGGTATAGAAGCTGCGCACATCCGCGCCTCGGCATAAGCGATCGATCCCTCCTGCCGCTCGGTTGTGTATATATATAGTCGTTGCTGCTGCTGCTGCCGGCGTTGCTGAAAATCTCGAGCGTTTATTGCCCGCCGGCTGAAATTGATTAATCAATTGGATCTCTCTCGGAACTAGAAGCAATGATTCCTGCCCGGTGAATAATGAAGCGTTGAGATTTTTTCTCTGCGTGTGATAAGTGACTCGTACACGCTTCTTTTCGCACGGAAGGTCCTAATTTATCGATCGGAATACATCATCGGGTGGAAAAAGCTTCGACGATCTATTTTTATTATTTCGTCTTCCGTAGCTGGCCACTTCGTCATTCGGGCTTTTTCTCCAGAGCAGACGTTTCCTCGCTCCCGCGAGAGACGCGACGACTTCGTGTTCACCCGTGTGTGTGTGTGTGTGTATGTGTGTCGGACTCCTCTGGGAAAACGTGCGCGCAGTAAAACGCCCGGCAAAAAGGCAACGGCGAGAGCAACGCTGAAAAATGACCGAGAGCCGGCTGCGTCGTTGTCGTCGTTCCGAGCAATTATTGGCCATCAAGTGCCATTTATTCTAACCTCAAACTTGTTTTATGTTTTCTCGCGCGCCACCGGGACAAGTGGACTGTAAACACGCCTTTGGAATCTCGGAGAGAGAAAAAAAAAGTCAGAGAGCTTCGTGACGATAAGCGTTATTCGATAATCCGCGTTAGTCGACCGAGCTTTTTCCTTCCCTTCGCGTCGACGCTTTAATTCTTTGGCAGGTTTCAACTCCTGGCACCTATATAGTTGTATCGACTGGGCTTTCAACTTTTCACATACATCGGATATTAGGCGCACACATAGATGTACGCCGGATAAAGTTTTATGAGCGCGCGAGGCTTTTCTGAAATTTCTCTGCACAGAGAAGGTATGATCGGAAAACTAAGATATCCCTGACGTCGTTCTTGGGAAAACTACTTGTAAAGTCTATTTCCGGCTCCAATGGGCCAAAGCGAACCGTTTAACTTTCCAAAGCACTCCTCTTGAATTTGAATGTCCGAGCTCGCGGTCATTTACTGTAAAAATCCGGATATTCTATTTTTATACACGAGTGTGTCCGTTGCGTCGCGAAAAATGGCTGTAATAACTCGCACGGTGTATAACAGTTTGAATAATTCAGCTCGCGTACACGCAATCGATAGACTGCGCTACTCTCTCTACCTAGTCGTTAGCCGCAGCCGCATCCAATGTACCAAGAAATTCACCGCGGCGTAATATAACAGCGCGACCTTTGATAAAGCGCTAATGTCCGTTTCGCGCGCGTGTCTCGCTAATTGCACCTAATCGAGCGGATCGTGAGAGACCAAGAGCATAGCGCACGACGACGACGACGACTCGCTTGCTGTAGTGTCCTCGAAGGATTGTTTGACGCCTTGTTATATTACAGCGGCAGCTGACCTTTGTCCGCGCGCAAATTTTTCAAGGTCTCGACTGTGGGAAAGTGTATAGATACAAAGGCCACACCGCAACTGCAATTAATCGAACAAGATTCCCTTATCGGTATGATCTATCGCTATATAACTACTCGTATATATGTGGTTTTCGAGCGGAAATACCGGAGAAAAGCGCCAAGCGCGTACCGGGAAAACGAGTTTGCATTAAATACGATGTCGAGCTGTCATCGGCTGCTGACAAGGGCGATTCAGTTGTATTAATCAAACGGACTCATTTACATCGGCTGATTACACTTGTTAGCCCTTTAGCGCCCGGCCACAGCGAGCTGCGAAACCAGTTTGTCACGCGTGGACTGCGCTGCAAAACTAGTTCACCCGATACTCGCAAAAAACGATATCCTCTCGCGCTTCCGCTGACAAATCTCCAGCTGATCTTTGGCGTGAATTACTTGCGATTTCCCAATTAATCATATCGACGCTCTGTGTTTTGCATCGACTACGACGTCAAGAAAGTCATCTCTGGAGCGTTCAACAATAAATCAAACGTCGTCTCGCAGAGTCTCGCATATTGAATGAATCGCGCGCTTGCACAGACGCTATGGGTTATATCGGATAAACGCTCGACGTCTCGCAAGAATTTCAATAAACTCTGTGATAAAAATGTATATATCCTCTCTTTCTCTCTCGGCTGGAACTGATCGAATGATCGCCGCGCGCTTGCGCAAGCGGAAGTATACGCGGGAGAAAAGAAAAAGGAAGTATATACTGCAGTAGAAGCATTCGGTTCTCGTAAAAAAGATGCAATTCCCGAATTTAGAGTTTTTCCCCTTGCGAATACTTAGATTTGAATTAAGATAAGCGGCGCTGCTCAAAGCGCGCATCAATTTCGTCGGGAGTAAGTATCTTTCTCTTATATATAACAGTATAACTCCGGCACCTTTGGAAAGTGAGAGAGAGAGAGAATTTCAAGGCTCGACTTCATTTCTTCGGCTGCTGCAGCGGCATCCCTTCTTTTCGCGAGTCGCGCAGCTCTTCTCGAGAGCTGAGCCTGGAGAATCCAAGAGAGAGAGATAAGGATCGCGAGCCTGGCAAAAAGACATTTCTCATGGCTTAGCCCTCGTTACAAGCAACGAGAGAGAGAGGAAGAATCGAATAGGGTGGGGGGCAAAGAGAAAGCGAAATAGACGGACGACGTAATAAGAAAGAAAAAACGTGGCGCGAGGGAGAGAGAAAGCTTGTAAAAGAAGGCCGGCAAGAAAAAAAAAAGAAACAAGACGCGCGAGCGCCTAGACCAAACAAACAGTTCTTATCTCTTTATACGCGCGCGAGGGGAAGGCTTTCTCTTATCGGAGGTATCGGAACTACACGTACTCGCGTAGTCCTATATACTCTGCAGCAGTAGCAACGACAGGAAGGAAGCCTTTGTCGAGCGCGAACAAACGACTGCAGGATCCTTTTCCTTGGCTCTCCCACCTTTTATTCCTCCTCTCGTTTATACAGTATCCCTCCTTTTTGACGAATGCACGACTCTACTGTGACTTTATTTCGAGAGACCGACTCGAGTAACTCTTGATTGAACATTTTCATTCCCTTTTTTTTTTCGTGGGATAGAGAGGGAGGGAGAGTTCGACTCTAGATTTTTCCTACTGTAGCAGTAACGAGTAACGAGAGGGACTGCCGAGCGCGCGAAGCTTTTCTACCCTGAATAGGTTATTTAAGGATCTTTTGTCGAGAGCTGCGATTCAATTTCAAATTAACGTACTTTATGTTTTCAAAGCTAAGCTCAGTCTCTATCTCTCCGCTGTGGAAAACAAATGTCTGCTGTAATAAATGGCCGTGAGAGCCGCGACGTTTACGATTATTTCTGCACTCGTTTTTTGCTGCCCTTCTCGTTATATAATTATATGCTTCAAACGTGGCGCGACTCACTTTTACATTCGTCGGAATTTGAAAAAAATGCTTTCACTCGTTTTTCAGCAGGATTAATTTGTCCGGCGTGCTTTCAATCAAGCGGTTCTCGTTCGTTTTTTTCTCTCCACGAAAATTAACATCGCCTTTGCCGAGTGAAGGTAAAATTGCGCTACATTTCATCGCTTTCCAAATGCCATCAGAAACTGTACTCGTCAACCGCTGATACGCGAGTCCTTGATTTCAGGTGGTTCTATCAGAGCAATTATTAATCCTCCGTAATTCCCTGGCTATATGAAATACACATCGAGGCGCGATATTGCGCGCTTTAATTTGTCACTGGGCAAAGAGACGGTAGAAAGAGCTACCCCATCGCCATGATAAAGAAAATTCCAGGACTGCCGCGTGAGCGAGAGAAAGGAGAATAAGAGAGCAGAAAAGCTTCTGGCCTCCGCGAGAAATCATGAATCGGCTCCCGAGACTCTGACGGACGTACGAATGGAATAGGTGGAAGTTAACGTATACGGCTACAAGACGAACGACTGCTCTCTTTGCAGCAGCGATATTTCTACCACCGCCTTCTTTTTTCCCCTCGCATATAAAAGCTATGCTGACTGACTGGCTACCACACCTGTTACGTAAATACACACACAGGTGTGCGCGCACGAAAGCTAATTGATTTATTTCTTAATGGGACGAGGACGTGGATGATTTCGCCGGGATTATTTATACGCGCGTATATACAGAGAGCGCATTCATACGGAGAGTATATCTAGAGAAGATCGAATCTACGGTTCAGTTTTTCCCTCGCTATGCTCATTCAGCGGAGCTGTTTTCATTTTACGTTAGGTATATATATATAATGCTCGTCGTCGCTGCAGTGCGCTGATCTCGTCGAGCGATCCGCTCTTTCTAGTGGAGTAAGGTACCTGCAGCCGCTTCTCTCCTCCAGCATTTATTCCCCGTTGTGCAATCGTACATCAAAGTGCATCGGTAAATGAGGGATATTCGAAAGTCCCTTTCTCCGCGTTCCCTTTTTCCATTAAGACACGATGTAGCGTTTAATAAGGGTAATTGTTCGCTCAAAGGGTGATGTTTTCCTTTCGAAATTCCCGCCGTCAAAAAGGCGCGCGACGGATCTAATTTTAATTCGTTCATACCTCGCAGCTGCGGCCTACTTTTCGGCCAGTTTTAAACACGTATTCGCTAATTCAACTGGTTTAGCGCGCAAATACTTTAATTCGCGCTTTGAGTAGGCTGCTGCAAAGAAGCGGGAAAGAAGGGATTTGTGAAAATGAATGGGCTGCTGCTGCGAACAGCCATTTGAACTTTCGCGAAATAACTTTTCCTTTTGAAACGAATTAACGTCTCTCTGTGTGAGCGTGTGAGGTACTCGTGCCCTCCGAGCGAGTTAAAGCCCGAATGTGCTCCGAATATCTTTAACTCAAAGCGGAGCTTTCAAAGTGAAAATTCCCCACTCCGATAGACCTACATAGAGCTTAGGCGCGGGGAAAAAAATTCAAAAAAGCAAAAAACGAAAAGCAGTCTCTCGTATAGGTACGGTGTATACACTTCTTTTTTCTAGGTTAAGTTGTAGAGAGAGAACGAGCGAGAGTCTCTCTAAAAGACCGAGCAAGAGCTCACGCGTTGAAAGTCGCGGCTTAAACACGGAATGTCCTCGAGTAGTCTCTCTGACTTTGCATCAGGTTCGCGCGAGAGAACACGTGTACTCGTACACAGTCCAGATTTTAGCGCGAGAAGATCGGAATCACGGATAAAAGCCTCGGCTCGTTTCGTTCTTTTTCGTTTCCCGCGCGAGCTCACGCGCTTATCTCTCCTGCACTGCCGAGAAATGTTTCTCTTAATTCGATTATTTATGCCGTAAGCGCTGTTAATTTAATACACACTCGCGCGCGCAATTCGATCAGATATTCCGAGAGAAGAAAGTTCGCTCTGTGTATACACGCGCGATTTATCGCTCTTTTATTTACAAATTTAGGGCTGTCTCCCGAAGACATTCGAACCGAAAACCGAGGGAATAATCGCACAGGTGATGCAAAAATTAAATACACAAACTTGTTTGCGTTCTCGAGAAATCATTAATAAAGCAGCGATTACCAGAGCCACCAAAGGACACTCCCATCCTGTACGACACGTATAATTACGCGAAAAAAAAAGAGGCGTATCATCATCATTTATAGGAAAGGACATGAAATTCGTACCGTTTTTGTCTACGTCAGCTCGTTTGCGAGCAGGAACGGGTAATGTATACATATAGAAGAGAGTATATAGCGCGTGTATACTGATTGGCCGACTCGCATCGGATGGACGGATGACGAACGATCATCGGACCTCGAATCGACGGGCTGTCGAGCTTCTTTCCGTCACTCGGCACTCAACGCCGCTCCTGCCCTTATATATACTCGTGGCCGAGGGTTATTTACATTTCTCTCGGTGTGTATACGTGTAGCAGTGGCAGATCGATCGGCAGCCAGCCGGGAGACGATTGTTTTTCCTTACGGGAGGAGACGCGCGCAATTTCCATTCGCTGGGAAGGGAAATCTGTTTGTTGCGAAACTCGTTATTAAATTTTGCTCGATGTTCGATACCTAGCTGGAAACATTTTTAATTACACGCGATGTGCAGAGTTTGAACATTTTCCCGACTGGTGCTGTAGCAACGAATCCGAGAGCAGGCTCTCGATATAATTAACCTTCCTCTCTTGGAAATTCGATTTCTCCTTTTTTCCCATCACCCCCTCTACTCACGTCACGTATGCGCCTGGCACGCAAGCTGCAGCTTCTCTCTGTGTTTCGTCATTCCCTCGTACACGTACGCACGATCACTTCATTTCGCGGATTCGCTCGAGATTCGTTAAGTGCCGCTCGGCCTACGGCACGTGATCGCTCGAAGCGGCTTTAATTGCGTCGACACGCAACGCGCGGGAGTGGAGTAGAGAGTCGAGAGTATAGGCTGTATACGCGGTAAATTGTAAATTGTAACGTGTTTGCAGTGGACTCACCGTTGAGACGCAGTTGTGGCTGGGCGAGATGAAGTCCAGACCGCGTTCGCCATCGCCGCTGAAGCACTTCTGGATGTTGCTCATGAACCTCCGACGGATGGCCTTGAGTGAGTAGACACAGAGGGCCGACTGGGCCTTAGGTTTGCTGTTATTGGGTCCATCGCTCTCAGCAAAGACGGCGAAGAGGACGTCGTCCTGGGGCGTGTTGCCGAGGTCACCGGCGAGCACCGAGCCAGCCTTGCCCATGTAGGCCGCCTGAACGAGGTTGTAGGTCTTACCCTTGCTCGTACACTCGATCGGAATTTCGGTGTAACTGTAGTAGTGCTGGTCGTCGTGGCAAACGCGTACCAGCTTCGAGATGTAGACCGCGGTGCTGGTGCTCTTCAGCTGGGTCGTGAGGAAGTAACTGAAACCCTCGCTGCTGAAGCCGTAGACGTAGTTGATGGGATATCGCTCGCGAGACAGCGAGTTCACGTACATGCGGGTACCGGTCGTTACGGCTGAGTCGGCGATGTTGAGCATACGCTCCTTGTCGAGGCTACGCGAACTCACCGCTGGCACCTCCGAGCGGTACGGCGAATTGCCGGTGTAGGTCACGCCGACGTACATGACCTGACTGACCGGTGGATTGGGCGGCCCCGGGGCTATGAACGCCACCGTCGAGGCCGTCGCGTTGTTCGCCACTACGGGCTCCTTCACCTCCTGCACGATGTTCGAGATGTTGCCCAGGTCGCGCACCATACACATGCCCTGTAAGGAGAAAACACACAGCTGTTAGTCATTTTGTCCGACTGCATCCTGCAGCCCGAGATACGCGCTATATCCTGGAAGGGGCGTTCGCGATAAGATAAAAAAATAGCGCGATTAAATTCGAAATTCGCGAGAGCGAGAGTGAGACAGCAATAGCGGGAGAAAAAGGACGCGAGTCACGGCACATAGCAGAGGTTCTCTCTTGTTCGTCTGACTTTATGGGAATTCCTTATCTGGATTGGGATTCTGCTGGTCTTTTGTCTCCCTCTTCGGATTTTCGCTGCGCTGTAACTCCAGCGTGTTCTCGTAGGCGCGCTTGTCTATAAATTACGACTTTTTTCAACGTGCTATCGCCGCGTGGCAATCTCCAACTCGAAATGAAATGCACAAACGTGTATATATATATATGAGCTTACCTGGAAGAGACTTCCGCAGGAGATGAGCCGAGTGGTGGTGTAGTCGATGACGAGGGCCTTGTTGACGTTGTCGAGGAGCTTCTTCACGACTTCCCGGGGACAGTCCATCATAGAGCACTCGGGTGAGTCTTTCTGGGGCCCGGTGACCTCTTTGACGACGAGTTCGAGGGCCGGCGATAGTTGGTAGAGCCGGTTAACCGCGCCTACGTAGACGCGACCTGTGTTCTTGTCAACGACGAGGTGGTTCATACGCTCGACCTCGGGATCCTGGAACTGGGCGACTATGGCGTCGGGCGAGCCCAGGAGCAGCTCCAGCTGAAGCGCCAGCAGGCACAGCAGCAGCGCCCCGCGGGCCCAACCGCCCGCCCGCCCTGGCCCCATCCTCAACGACCTGGATGCACCACCGGTTGAGCACTCTGCAATGAGAAACAGTTTTTTTATTAATATTTTTTTTGTTTTTTAATACTCGTAACGTGTTTATAGGGATTGCAAGTGTATAGTGTATTTTTGCGTTTGAGAAGGAAGAAGAGCCATATACTCTTATCGAGCCATATACTAATACGTTGCATCGTGCGCATGAGCAGCAGCAGCACACGTCTACACTCGCGCATTAGAGCCGACGAGAGTTAACGAAGGCTTTTTAATGAGCCTTTTGGCCCGTGCCGAGAGGAACAATCGATACCGCAATAATCGATACGGGAGATCGATTTCAGTCTCTACTCTTTCGACACGCCCTTCTTCATCTCCCTCGCCTTCTTACAGCACACACACGCTTGCACGAGCGAGCGCCAATGATTCATATTTCACGATCTCTATGGATTTTCTCCCACGTATATACAGCATCGCTTGCTCCGTTATTGACTTATCGATCCATAACGGACGGACAGACCCTCTACTATTTCTCCTCGGATTTTTCAACGATCTCTATAGCGGCTTTTGTGCTACCACTAAATGCAGAGCCGTGTGTTATTAGAGCTTCAAGACAAAAGCGGGATACAAATGACTGCACCTCAGCGCGCGAGCGTAGCGATCCCGATTAAACAACGAGCCCAAAATAAGCATTGCAAGACGCAGTAGCAGCAGCGGTAGTAAAGAAGATCCTCCTCCAGTCAATATCGGTGGGGGGGGGGGGGGCAAACGTAAAGAGCGGTATAGGAACCGCTCTTCTGCGCTCTACCGAGGACTGCGTCGTCGTATATAAAACGAGAGCGAGTGCAACTCTCTCTGCTGCTGGCTGCAGTAAAAAGGCAAATGAGCGTGCGCTCGCGGCGCAACTCTTCGGGAATGCCAAAGGAGAAATTGCGCGGGAGTTTAATTGAATGATGCTACCGGCCATCGACGCGAATGGCATTCGTCTCTCTCTCTCTCTCTCTCTCTCTCTCTCTCTCTCTCTCTCTTCGTCTGGTTTTATTTCGAGGAAGAAGTTTAACTCGATAAATCAGCTCTCTCTCTCTTGGATAACCGACGAGTGTATGGATACACTACAGTTGTTGTTGTTGTTGTTGTTGCGCCGTTTCGTCCTTTCTTTTCTCTACTCTCGAGTCGGACGATTTATTGTTACTCCCCGAGGTGAGCGCACGAATTACGTCGAATTTGCAAGTAAAGGTTAATCTGGCGCATCGATCTGAAATTACCGTATGATTCTCTCGATTATTATCTTCCATTATCATAGTTCGAGCGAGCAGGCGGTACCGTTAAAACCGGCCTTCCTCTCACTGCCGTAATAATCGAATCAAATAGGAATATTAATTCAACAACTCTCAGCGCTCGTTCGCTCACAGAAAAAATTAAAAGCGGAACGAAATTCCCGCCCGAGGAGTGCTGATATATATCCACGTATACGCGGGAGCCGAGAGCTCTCTGTGTCCATACAGCGTCGAAGCGCGAAGGCGAGAGAGAGCCACTCGTGCAAACGTCGTATTCGTGCCCGCTTAATATTTCAGGAAGACCGAGAGCGACACCGGCCAGTGGTAGTAGCAACCACCGGCGCACGCGAGCGGCTTTATCTCCTGGCTGCTATCGTGCGCAAAAAGAGAGCCAGCAGAAGCAGCAGCAGCAAAAGCTCGCATACCTTGTATGCTATATATACGTATACATGCATGCATGCAGTCGATGCAGAAAGAGAAGCGCAGAGAGAGAGAGAGCAAAACGTGTCGAACTCGCACGACGTGTCGTGCACAGAACGGCGTATATATATGCGCCACCCGGGAGAATCACTGACGGCAGCGCAGTCGCGTGTACAGCAAACACACGCATATACAGACGAGAGTGAGAGAGAGAGAGAGAGAGAGACGGTTACAACGGATGCGTTGCATTACCGAAAAGCGAGCACGGATGGATTGTGCTTTCGAGCTTTTATTTTCGCTCTTTTTTTTTTTAGTGAGCGAGCTAGGGTATAGTGCTTTTTTAGTTTCCACCGGTCCCGGTTTTCGAGTTTATCTCGTGGGAGAGATTTTCGGAGAGAGCCGGGATTTCCGCTTGTTTCTGGTCGTCGTTGTCGTAATTTCGCCTCGTGTACACCCCCAGCTATATATACGGAATATTCTACTAAAATTTAATGGAAGAGCGAGTTTGGTAGAGCTAGCTGTATAGCAGCGCCGTAATTAGCCCTCGTCGTCGTTTCAGTTTACCTTACAAGTGTAACTTGTCCGCTTTTGTAAATATCCGAGCAACTTTTAAGCTGTATATATAAGCAGTAGATCGAGCGCGGGTCAGGAGAAATTTCATTAAGAATCCACAATTTTAATTTCGAGCGTCTATCAAATCCCCGAAGAAATACCGGCGAAATAATCGATAAATAGCTCTCGCGAGGGAGAGAGAGAGAGAGGGATATTAAACAAACCAGAGGCGAGGCAGGAAAGAAGAAGCTCATAAAAGAGAGATCGAAAAACCGCGAGGCTTCATATCAGCAGCCGAACGGGGCAATTCCTCGAAAATGCCAAGCGTCTCTCTACATCGAACATTCTTAAGGAGAGGCGCGGGAGAGAGGACAATAAAGCAGCCCTGGAGTTTCATGCTCCGAGAGAAAGAGAAAGGAAAAGCAAGCAAAAGGACGGACAAAGGACAAAATGAGCTATATAAGAGCGAGAGACAACGCACGCGAGCGAGCGAGCTTCCTACACACTCTTCTCTTCTTCTTCTCCTCCTATACCTCTTGGTCCGGCGATTTATCGAATCGCTGTGTGTTCCCGGGACACCGGAGAGTGAGAGAGAGAGAGATAGAGAAAGAATCCAGGTGCAGGGGAGCTTTCCCGACAAAGTTCGTCCCTCCATCGGCTCCTTTTAGCAAAATGAAACGCACTAGTCGCTACTGCTTTGTGCCTTCTCGACTCGAGCGGGAGAGTTTTGATCACTGCGCGGTGCACACATACTCTCTGATGCTTTCCGCGCAGCAGCTACGGGGAACACGAGGGGGGGAAAAAGTTCGGATAAAGCGCGACTCGAGAAGTTGAGCAATTCCATTGCAGAGCTAGGCGATGATAAGACGCCCGGCGTTAAAGAATACGACGTCGGAGGGTAAGAAAAAAAATAATGGCTCGTCAAAGCGCGGCTCATTACTCTCCAAACGTAGAGCCGGGAAAGCGTCAATTTTTATTGAGATTAAACAGTTCCGTCTCCTCGAATGGAATAACGAGTGTCGAGAAGAAACTTTTCTCTCGTCGACAAGTTTTTCCGCGAGTTGAAATCGTTGAAAAAATATTTCCTCGTATACAAGTAGCGCAGGAATAATTTTTGTAGAAAAAAAAAAACAATCAAGACAGCGCAGTAGCCCAATAAACGCACAGACAGGAGCTAATACATCCCGGCAAAGTATACGAGAAGAAGAATCTGGCGCTTTCTCGTCTTCTTAGCGGAAAGTTAGTCCGCCTCTTCCTCTTCTTCGCCCTCTCAAGAAGCAGAGAGAGAGAGAGTAGCTCCCGGAGCGGCGATTATCTGATTTTTCGGCGGCAGCGGCGGCCGAAGTTGAGCAGAATTTAAATCGCCTCGCGCGAGAATTATGTTTACGCTGCTGGCGCGCGAAAATCGAGAGTAAAGAACTGGCCTCTAAAACAGCAATTCCCCGTAACGAACGACGGCAGAGCGGCGTTGCTCTTATATATATATAGAGAGAGAGAAACGGGAGGAGGAGGGAGAGAGGCTTCGTCGGGAACTTGGGATTAACCCAGGCAGGGAATCTTGCGGGCAGGCGCTGTAATGGATTTTTAACGAGTTAAACAATCGTTAAGAGTTTAAACAACGTCGCCGCGCGGGCCGCTTTTAAATCTTTCCCAGCTCTCAGCTGCTATATAACTTTTTCTTTCCTCGAAACAAGCTCTACACACAACAGGGCAGCTTCATTTATTCGCACGAGATGTAGTTTAGTCATCCTCTCTCGCGAGATTGTAAAAATAAATTGTCGAACGTATATAGCTAGCAGGTGTACTCGAGATTAACAAGTGGTTTGTTTTGAACGAGCGCCGAAATGAGGTTGCGATGAAATTACTCGCTACGCTGCTGTTTGACTTGCGGCTGCGTTGCTGCGAATTTTTCGATTAAACCGCGCGTTCAACTATATGTATTCGCGTATTTTTTCCCGACGAGCCATCAGTGTATATACATAGGTAGAGGTCTATCGTTTATAACTCTTTCGTCGACGTCCGTATCTCCTCTCTAGAAAGCTGCCTGAAGTCCAAAGGTAAAAAAGTCCACGATCCCTTTATCCTCGCGCAGAAGAACCGCAGATGGAAGCGACTCGCGCCTTTATTCCCAACATGCCCGAGTGATCTCGTGGCGAGTCGTACAACTGCGACGTTGCACTGCAGCACTTCGGCGAGAAAGAGAGAACAACGAGGTATACAAAAGGGGGGAGAGCTGATGCCATGTATAAAAGCCTCGAGAGTCAATGAGAAAATCGGAGAGGGAAAGCGTCGAGGCGCGGACATCACGAGAGCGAGCAGCCATTTACTCCCTGACAGAGACGAATAGGGCACACTATACGAGCTCGAGCTCTCTTCTTTGGGTCTGCTATAGCTGCTGCTCGTGTCGCGTGTCTCAGGCCCTCCTGTCACCCTCTCTCTCTCTCTCTCTCGCGAGATTTTACACGCGCGGAGCGTATGCTTGTTGTTGTTGTTGTTGTTGCGCGCGAGGGCGACTAATTTTTACCCCGTGCTTTCGGAATTTATCTCTCTTGTAGCTCAAACACTCGTCGTTTATTTGCGCTAGCGCGCGTACACGCGCGATTTTTCCAAATCGAGCAAAGTGTGTGGCGTAAATTTTCCGAGAAATACCTAGTCGAGAGACTGTTGCGGCTGCTTCCTCGTAGATCCGGATTTTCTCGTTTCTTTTTCCATCGAAACCTCCCACGCCGATCTCTTGCTCTCGCGGGAGAGAAAGCGCGCGCGTCTAATCGAGCTGGTAAATTAGGAATTCATTACGTCGTCTCGTCGGTCCCTCTTCGACTCGGAGCCTACTCCCGGGAGAGATAAAATCCTCGAGATTAAGTGCCAGATATATTCTAATTAATTTTTCCTCCTTTTTTTTCCCTCGCTCGGTCCGAGCGCGAGGACAAGTGCGCCTTTAATCTGGACCTTCTCTCCTGTCAACGGAGATAAGATTCTTTTTTTCGGGATGCTATACCACCTGCATATATACACCTCCTTAATGACCCTCTTTCAGATAAATTGACGCCAATCAAACGAGATTTTCGGGGATGGGTTTCATAAGCGTCGATCGCACAAGGATTAAAAACCCTCAGCGAATGTGTAATAATTTTGCTCCACCGTTGCAGCTGCAGCATAGCGTAACTTGCTTCGTAATTAGAACTGAATTATTAAGAGGGGCTTTTTCGGCGATTTAGTTAGCCTTTGAGAGCGCGAGACGGTCTCGATGGTACTTCTGCGGCAGCGGAGTAGCATCATAACCGTAAGTAATGCGCATAGCTATATATATTCAGTGCGAGGATCTTGAATATTAACTTAGAACATACACACATGCGCAACGACGACTGTACCCTAGGGATCGAGAGGGTCAAGTATTAAACCTCCAATTTGGCCAGTCAGCAGCAACGGCAGCTGAATGCAAACAAATGAGGCATCGGAATAAATCCCGCGGTCTCGGCTCTTTGACAAATTGCAAGGAAAACTTTCAAACGGAGATTCGAGGAGGCTTACGTTGTAAAGGATTCGAGTGAAAGCTCTCTCTCTCTCTCTCTCTCTCTCTCCTCGGCGTCGTGAACGTGAATAATGCCGGACCAATTAAGTACAGTTCCTTCCCAGGAGAGAGAGAGAAAGAGGCGAAGGAGGGTATAAAGAAGGGATCGTGAGGCTGCAGTCGCAGCAGATCGAAAAATAAACAAATCGACGCCCCTAAGAAATGCAGTACGTGAGGCGGAACGAGAAAAGCGGATATACCCTCGACGAGAAAGAGCTAGAGAGAAAAAAAAAGAGTAGGAGCAGTGTCGTTTTTTAAATAATCTGTTTTGAATGTTACATAAATCTTTGTCTTTGGGAGAGTCTGACGAGTGTGGAAAACAAACGGCGCGCATTGCGTAAACGCGTTTGACAAAGGATCGCTCGGCGCGCCAAAATGATTAATTGAGATGGATGAGGGAAAAAAGATATAGGTTTTACAAAATTTTCGTAAGATTACAGAAAAAATACAATGAATTTTTTACATATAACAAAGCTATCTCTTCGCCACGATGAATCGATCACGGATTTCGAGCCAACAACGCATACACACGAATAATAAACACATCGAACATAAACAGAGAGCAAAGCCGAACGAGATATCGGCGTGGGTGCGCTGCTGCGGTATATAATCCTCATAAATATGCGCAAACACAGCTTGATAAGGCGGCAGATGAATGCGTAATGAATATTCTCTAATGTAAAAGGCACACAATAATCCAAGCGCCACATCAGAGAATATAAATGACACTTTCAGCTTCTATACTATAGCTCCGAGAGATGCTTTCTCTCTTTTTATCAGAGAACGAGCAGCTTCATCCCCGAAATTATCCGAAGCGAAAAATCGAGTATCCCCGAAAAGCCATTACAATCCACTAGACTACATCGTCGTGGGTGGAGTCCCTTCATCCGAATGAGATTCGCACCCTCGCATTGCCGCCACCGCTACAAAAGGAAGCTCTGCTACAAAAGATGCTTCTGCTCGAGTCGGGGTGGCTTTAAAAGGAGAGCCGTCGAAAAATCCGAAAGATAGGCCCAGCTGTGCTTGGCGAGGGAAGAAGCATCAGCGACTAATAAGATTTTCCTTTCGCTATCCTTATACTTTCGCCACATTATTACGTGGAGTGTCAAATATGTATACGTGCAGGGGACACACTGTCATATCACACACGATTCGCGGTTCGGCTCTTTCTTCTTTCGCGCATGTGTACAGCTTTCTCTCTCTCTCTCGGTTGCGCGCTCGCGGTCTACCTGACAATAAAGCCAGCCATTAGGATTATTAGCGGCGACGTCTCGCTGAACGCTCGCGAGAGAGCATTATCTACGCGCTGTGTGTGTGTGTGTGTGTGCGCTTGTATAGCTGCCCCCTACTCCACCATTTCCTTCCCACTAATTATCCGCGCTTATTTTGCCAAACCTGTGTTTATTGTTGTTCGTCGTCGACGCGGCGGCGGCTGCGACGACCATCAGAGCGAGAGAGAAGCATTGCAGCGGTGGCGGCGGTTGTCTATCATTATTAACGGTGAACCACGCGCGAATATGCACTAATTACGTTTGTATTTCAGGCCGTTAAGAGAGACAAAACATGTGCATTAGCCGCGCGCTCGCTTTCTGCGTATAATAGCCCCTTCGCTCGCTCGATAACTCGTGACGATTTTTTACGCGCTTGCGCGACTATAAAGGCTATGGTGAAAGTTACGGGATAGAACTGTACGGTGACATTTATATTTGAAAACGCGACCGGCATTAATAAATAATAGACACGACTGTCGGCTCTTTTTCGTTTCGCAACGTCGAAACTGCAGCAGCACGGGCGGGCTGGATTCCTAAATTAACCCCTTCGCAGAGAGAGAGAGAGCGAGTGCGAGAAAGAGACAGCCCCGTCGTAAATATTCTCTTTCTCCCGCGGCAGCAGCAGCAGCAGCAGCAACGTACACTAAAGGAGCTCCTCACTTTTCGCCTTTCCGCCGGGCAAAAACATTGCCAGCCTCTCTCGCGCAATATCTGCGTACGTATACCCGGACGGTAAATTTAAATAACGGCCCCGTGTCGGATGCGAATACTCTCTCTC
The DNA here is from genome assembly GCA_012977825.3 of Pteromalus puparum. Lineage (NCBI taxonomy): Eukaryota > Metazoa > Arthropoda > Insecta > Hymenoptera > Pteromalidae > Pteromalus > Pteromalus puparum. The sequence goes on along the minus strand of CM053168.1, from coordinate 2,385,913 downwards.
TCTCTATGTGTATGTATATACGTGTGTGCTCGAGGCCTTGAGAGAAGTAGTTTTAGTTTTAGTTTCAGTTTGGAGACGCCAGCGTTTAGCGCAAGCGCGATTTCGAGGTGCGAAACGCTAGCGCGCGCGTTAATTAATTGGGCTGTAGAGAAGAGAGAGAGAGAGAGAGAGAGAGAGAGGGACAAAGTTCGCAGAGGGAGTAGTAGCAACATAGCGCTTAGCAAGACGAGCTGACGTTAAGTGATTCTTGCTACGCTGCGTTTCCTCCCCCGCACACGCGGCCGTTTATTTCTTTCTCCAAGATTGCACACACAGTCTGACTCGCGGCTTTGTCTCTCCCCCCGCGAGAGAGAGTAGAGTCAACGAACTCTCTCTCTCTCTCTCTCTCTCTCTCTCTCGAGCAGGCTAATAGCCTGCTTATGCTCGCAGGCCGTCATAACAGCTCTATAGCCCACTTGGACATTCGATTAAACATCGCTCAATCTTCTCAGCCCCTATAGCCCTAATATGCGAGAGCATCATCTGCTTCGTTGGATTTCCCTAAACGCGGCTGTGCTGCGTGTTTCAGGTGCGCGTAAATAGCCCAGAGGACGAGTTGCCAGGAGTATCGCAGAACTGCTGCTGCTGCTGCTGCTGCTGTCCCTAGAGAGAGAAGAAGAAAGCGAGTGGGCTCGGCTCTCTCTCTCTCTCTCTCTCTCTCTCTCTCCGCTGCAGCCAATTCGTAAAGGCCAATAAACAACGGGGCAATACTCGTAAAAAGCCAAGACTCGCCGAGTGGATGATTTATCGTGGCGTCGTCCCGTTTCCCTCGCGATTCATTGTTCATACGCGGATCAGGGACGAGAGAGAGAGAGAGAGAGACAAGAGAGTCAGCTTCCCCTCCTGATGCACACACACACACACACTTCACTTCTGTCTGTCCGACTGTCTCTTGCAGCAGAGCTGCGGTCCTTTGCATCGATGCGATATTTCTCTGCGGACCTGCGCGATGATTATTCAGAGCCTATTCCACGCCACGTGTCTCGGCATATGCTCGAATTTCCCTGCGCTATATATAACCCTCGAAAAAAAAAAACCAATGCAACCGTCTCGTCGAAGTGTATAGTGCGATTTGTATTCGGGCGAGACGAGCGGTAAATCAGAGGCTTGGCTAAAAAGCCATCTAAATTTTCAGAAATGCTTGTGCACCGGCAATACGGCTTCAAGCTATATAGAGCTGACGAGATAAGAAGAAAGCCAGGCCTATTGCTAAAAGTGACGAGGGAGCGAAATGCGCTTTAGCCTGCAGCCATGCCGAAATATTATTTTGACAGGATATAGCGCGGAGAGAAAGAGAATATCGGCGGCTTACAGCGTCCTTCATAAATCCCTGCGCGCGAGCGAAAGTCCGAGGGGGACTTTTTTACGCGCGAAGCTCTTCCCCTCGCAACTGCGTGTCCTCATCGCCTACATTACGAGACAATTTTTATACGAGGAATGGATTATTATCATTTTTCCTTATTTACACAGGAAGAATTGGCCGAATCCCCTGCAAGCTCTCTTTTCCTCGTTTTTTTTTCTCGGCCCATATATATATATAGTCTAAGAGAGAGAAAACATAAGATTTAGAGCAGGGATAATACCGGAGTTTGGAAAGTCATCATATTATTACGTCGGCTGCGGGTAGGTAGAGAGCGATCGCACTTTTATGGCATTGGAATTGCACGCTTGCGATTTCTTTTTATTTTATTTTTTATTTCGAGTGCCTTTCGATGTATCTCTTACCAATTTGTGAGTATGTACGACTGTAGCTTGCAAGCTAGGAGATTGAACTCACCTAAAACAGAAAGAGAAAACGAATCGTTAGTTTAATTTAACGAGATTTTGAATGAAAATGGTTTTTTTCGAAGTAAACTAATTTAGAGCCTTAACAAATATGCCAATCAATCGATCTTATAAAAAAAATAACTAGCGCGCCACAACGCAGCCTTCGGCCGCTATGTGGCTTGCCGCCTTGCATCGCTTCGCGGTAAAAAGTTGTATTTTTAAAATGGTTACAACTTTTACATTCAACATTTTCGTGTAAAACGTAAATCCGAAAAGTTTTATGGCAAATAATTGGTTTTTTAGCTGTAAAAAATCGATTTTTGGCTGTTAACACGAGTTCTAAGCATTTTCATGATTTTTTGTAAATGGAAAAAAGTTGTATTTTTGAAAGATCTACAACTTTTCCATTTAACTTATTTTTGTAGAATGCTTAGAATTCGATTTATAGCAAAAAAACCGTTTTTAGCGATTTTTGGAGGTGGTCGCATTCTGCGTATATGTGCGGGATTAAGCTGAAAATAGAACCACAAGGTCTGGAGGTGAGGGGAGTTTGCACACAAAGTGTAGTTTTTTTAGTTTATGCGAGAGGAGACTCCTCCTAAAATTTCAGCCCGATCGGTCGAATACTGCGTGAGATATCGCATCTCACATTTTTCGCACACGAAACTATAAGGCACTTCCGTGTCGCGGTCGAATTAAAAGGCCATATAAGAAGTACACCAGTAAAATTAAAGCTCAATTGCAGTTATAGCATACGCGGCCCAAGCATTAGGCCGAACAAGGCTGTTTTGGCATAGCTGGCCCACTACTATAAGTATACTCAGAGCGCAGATAGTAATAAGGGAAACGGGAAAGTATCTATGCGCCACCTATCTTCACTAGCCAGAAACTTGGAAAATTCAAACGGTGGGTAAAGCCAGGCCAGTCCAGCTCTCACTGCTGTAGCGTGTGCAGCGGCTCTTTTTTTTCCCTCTCCGTCTATACATATCGACTCGATCGCAAACTTTGGTCTCTTTCTCCCTGGACAGCATCGGCAGAACCCTTCGGTTGGTCGCTCACGCATCCTTGATCCTTTCTCGTTTAAGGACTGCAAGGAATCACCCTTCGCTTACGCAAAATCCCCTCCGGGCAGAGCCCGATGACTCTCGGGCCCTGTGGGTTTCGATTTCTGGCCGTATGTATACGCGAGATATAAATGTACGAGTTGTGTGTCTGTGTATCGAGAGAAATTTGGTGCTCGCGAACGGAGGGAGAGATGGCCACTGTGCAGAGATCGATCGACTTCACGATGATACCAGGCTTCTTTGTTCCTCTGCGTGCGCCTGATTAGACGTGTTTGTGTTTTTTCTTATGTAACGCGGGGGAGTCTGGAGAGTGCTGGTGCTTGTTTCCGGGAGATTAAATTAATATTGATCGAGAGTATATATACGTATAAACATACGTGCGCAAGTCAGACAGAGAGAAAGAGGAATAGCCTGTGCGTATATATAGAAAAAATAAATAACACACAGGGTAAAAGCGCATTATTTACATATCAGCAGGCAAGCGCAGCCGTACTGCAAATCTCTTAATCCACTCGCGCGGGGGAAAAAGTATATATACACACAATGCATCGGTGCAGCAGCAGCAGCAGCAGGTAAATAAGCGAAAGAAAAAGTCCCTCTCAGAGAATGGCTGCAGCTTCCGTTTTTGCTTATATGTATAGATATATATAACGCGCTCATAATCCCCCGAGTTTTTTCCCATTTTATTTACTGCCCCAGAAAATCCAATAATAATAAAGGCGCATTCACGGAGACGTCAATAATGCCAAGCGAGCGAGAGGCAGCGGTGGCGGCGGCAGTTGAATCGAAATCGTCGGAGCCGGCGAGCGACAGGGAATCTTTTCAATCCATTAAAAGCGATCGAGCGGACGTTGTGCGCTCGCGATACAGAAAGAGAGAGAATCCATTCGCCTACAGCAGCAGCATATATAGGCGAGAGAGAAGAATGAACGAGGAAAGGTCCGGTGAACCCCCGGATTTTCCAAAATACACGACTGTACGACGACGTACGCGAGTAGAGCGCGGCACACACACACGCGGATGGATTTTTAGGGGAGAGTATAAATTGCTCGAAGCCGCAGGCATCTGGCCGCCACCACCACCACCGCTGCTTTTTTCTCCGCTTCTCCGCTTTCGTGTGTGCCATTGTGCAGTTCGCGCTGGCCTTTCACGCTAAACCAGTGCCACACGCGTATATACGCCAATCTTCGAGAGCTACTACCGCCGCTTTAATACTTTTCTCTCTTTCTCTCTCTCTCTCTCTCTCTCTCTCTCGTGCTCTGCAGTGATGCAAATGCGCGCGAGGCTGTAAAAGCTGCCACCAAGTGCCGCGTAAATTTTGTTTTCGCGTCAAAGCTTCGCGAGAGCTAAGAGATTTTCAGATAATTCCGTTGATGGACGCCGACGTGTTTCTCGCTCTCTATAAGACAAAGCTCGATACACGTATAATGGAAAAGGTGTTTGGAGCGACGGAGCCGTAACTTATCCTCACCGTTGGCATTAGCGGAGCGTTGTTTAGTCTCGACCGTCGAATTTCAAAAGTGCATATATACGGGTGGGTAATAAAATTTTATCGCGTAAGAAAAGCCAGGAATTCGCGACGAAAAAGAGAGCCGAGTTTCCCGAATTCGTAGTATATAGCAATATGTGTGCTTACGAGGGAGTCTATTAAAAGCCACAGCTGTGCGCAACAATGAGGGAACAAAAAGTTCGGCGTACAGCCGAGAGCAAAGCTGGTATAACCTATGCATAGGTATTAAGCTGGGAGGAATTAATTTTAAAACACGCGATACAAACCGCCTACATTATTGCGCTCGTGTACCGTAACTATCGGCTTATTACGGAGCAACCGGCGTGTACACATACACACTTAGTAAAAATGTCCCACCGCTTGCTGGACAAGATCGAAGTTATCGACTCGGCAAACCAGTTGCAGTAGTTCTGCGAAGCTATAGATCGCGAACTAGCGGAGAAAGCAAAAAAAAAAAAAAAAGAAAAAGGATGCAGCCACTGCAACAGCAGCTAGTATAGTAGAAGGTCGAGTTGGCTCGGGGTCGCGGGAAAGCCGCGTTTTTTCTCCCCCGCTAGTAGTCCGGTGCATAGTCCCGTACGCAAAATTACCCGGTAGTCGGGCCGGTTCCTCCTGCACACACATAGCGGCGGCGTCGCGCCCGCGAGCGGCAGCGGGTAATTGCGCACTCGCAGAGGAATGCGCGAGACGCAACTCGCCGCCGCACTGATGCTATACAGTATACGTGAGGGCGCTGCAAGATAGATAAGGCGACCTTTTTTTCCCTGCTATACTCTCTCTCCTTCTATACTGTTATATATGTACGGGGATGGGCAGCTTTTCTCGTCGTTTACGCATCTGCTATATATATACAGCTTTGCTGAACGTTAAGAATAAAATACTGTGTGGACGAGTAATTTCGCGTGAAAATGGAGTAATTTCCATGCTAACAGTAGATTTGAATTTTTCTGAATGAAACTCGCTTTTTCCCGCGTGAGAGACATAGCCTTGGAAGAGTCTCTACCACCGCCGTGAAGAAGAATTAGTAGGTGAAGGGTAAAAAGAGAGAAGCTAGCTGCAGTACGCGAGCGAGGGAAAATTGGTAGGTAATGGAGAGAGAAAGAGCAGTGGAGAAAGACTATGCACGCGCGCGCGCACACACAGCGACGGCGGCAGTTGATAATTTCATGTAATTATGTAAAATTTTCTGCGGCGGCGCACGACCGTGTGTTAATTTTACGGCGCGACTAGAGAACCTCTGAGTTTGCTTTGTACGATTTTTATACGAGGGATTTTTGAGGCACGCGTAAAAAATTTTTCTCAATTATGCAATTTCCAACCGATTTTTCAAACTTTAATTTCGAGATTCGCTCGCTAACGCTGCTTAAATTTCAGCGTACACACACACACACACACACACACACGAGAGAGAACGCAGTAGAGCGAAGAAGGAGGAAGAAAAGTAGAAAAGTTGATAATTTCGTGTAATTATGCAAATTTTTTTCACTAGCTCGCCGCTACTACCACGTCGGAGAGAACCTCGAATTGTTACTTTACACGAGTTTTATGCGAGTTAGCTGACTGAAGGTATGAATTTAATCCAGCGATGTAAAGAGTAGGGACGCTGATGAATTCGGACCGAAAAATTTCATCTCTTAATTAGCGGTGTATATACGAAACGGTACACACGGGTTTTACTCGGGAGTAAAAGTCTTCGGAAGGTTCAGCGGCAGGAATGCGGATATCACGAGAGCTGATCTCTATTATACGAGAGAGAGAGAGAGAGAGAGAGAGCAAGCGAGTGAGTGAGAGGAGCACATCTTTCGGACGGGCTTTGAGTGGGCGTGTTGAGGGGTTATACGTTCGAGTAGTACCGCCGCCGCTGCTGCTGCTGCTGCTGCGCGTGATTCTTCCTCGAGTTTGGGAAACTCTGTAATTTCCGGAATAGTTGCGAGCAGCTTACTCTTCCCTTCCTTCCCCTGTGTGCGAGTCTGAAACTACACACAGCAGCAGAAGCATCTCTCTTTCGTTTTATTTAACCTTTGGCCTTTTTGTTTTTGCTAAACGACGAGGGGTAATTGCGTTCGCGCGGAGGAAGTTACTTTAATTGAAAGATTACCGCGTTGGGAAAAACGGACTGGATTTTTAGCGCGAGTAAACGCTGGCTGTTTAAGAAGATGTAATCAAGTACTGGATATCTTATAAATATCGACGGCCCCGGCGTCGAAATTTTCGAGCTGTTGCTGCATGGGAACACGCCTCTTTTGTCTTTACCGTTAAAACGGGCTCTATACACTCTCCTCGTAGCCGCCTACTTCCTTCTCTCGCTCTCAAAGTCAAACGGACGATTTTTTTTTTCCTTATCTCAATCGCACAGCCACACAGGTCCTCCCTTTCTTTTTCTTTCGAATCGATGCCCGATAACGTTCTCCAAATAATCAATTATACGCTTTCCGTATTCCCCAAGTTGAATCATCGCGTAAAAACCCATCCAACAATCGTATAGCTAGAGATCAACGCGCTCGAAAAAATCGCGAGAGAATTCACCACCCGCCGTCGCGGCACACTGGGAAAAATGGGGGTCGGCATTAAGAGGAAAGACAGCAGTATAGCAACTGTTATTCGAAAAAAATGCGACGAAAAGCTCTCGGGCGTATCGAGTTGCTAGCCGAACAATGCTTCTATCCCGATGGTATATAGTCCATACAACACGCAAGCAGCAGTAGCAGGCCTCTCCCTCTCCCTAACTCGCGCGATATACGCGCTATATATGCAATGAGAGAGAGAGAGAGAGAGAGAGAGAGAGAGAGAGTATGGGTATGGGAGTGGGAGAGTCCACTAGTCCAGTTCAGGCCTCGTTAGCGCGTTATTCACCCTCGACGCAGGATTTCCTAAATAGTCCGTCGGCTATAGCCACCGCTGCTGCTGCTGCTGCTGCCCTCTCCGCACATGCATCCCTCACTCCCCTATATATATTACGCGCGCGCGCGCGCACCGCCGCGTCTCGCTCTCGCACCGGTTGCCCGCCGCACCGCCATTAATCTATGGATCTATCTCTATTCCACTCTCTCTCTCTCTCCCCATTTTCATCCAAGCTCTCGGCCTCTCGCCTTTATATTGCTTCTTCTGCGTCTATACCGGCGCTACCTCTATTTCCTCTCTCTCTCTCGCTATTAATTTACAAATCTGCGCTCACTACACCGTCTGTATATCTGTCCGTCTTCTCTACCTCTATTAAAGCACGTTATCCGACTAATTCGTCCGCACTTTTGTCTCGCTCGCGATTAATCCATACACAGTAGAGAGCGAGGATTACAGCTCGTTCTGTTTCTCCATAAAGGCTCTCCTTTGTACCTCCATTGTGCGGTTCCGAGAGAGAGAGAGAGAGAGAGAGAGAGAGTCAAGTGCTCGCATAGTCGATGCATGTCCACTGTTTTTGCCCATTCAGCTTCGATGAAAAATCCGAGCTTTATTTTAAAAAATTCTTTCACCGCGCACTCGACCGAGGGCTTGATTGGATTTGCCTAGCGCTCATTCTCTCAAATATTTGAACTAAACAAATTAGTTTTGAGCAACGCGCGCTCTTTTCGATGATACGGCAAACAGAGAGAGAGAGAGAGAGAGAGAGAGAGAGAGAGAGAGAGAGAGAGAACTCGAAATTTCGGTATACGTCGATTCTGCACACGGATGCGAAGCGGCAGCCGATACGAGTTTTGACGAGAGAAATTGACATAGCAACAAGCGACCATCACTGCTGCTGCATCAAACGGCGTAATTACAGAAGCATTGCATAAACAGTATTAAAAGTCCCTGCGTGCGCGCGCTTTCATCAATCAACAACCAGTAGCGGTACGGCGACTATAGCTCTGATGATATAAAGCCCGATAAAGTTGTATTTTTGAAAGATCTACAACTTTTCCATTTAACTTTTTTTGTAGAATGCTTAGAATTCGATTTACAGCGAAAAAACCGTTTTTAGCGATTTTTGGAGGTGGTCGCATTCTGCGTATATGTGCGGTATTAAGTTGAAAATAGAACCACAAGGTTCTGGAGGTGAGGGGAGTTTGCACACAAAGTGTAGTTTTTTTAGTTTATGCGAGAGGAGACTCCTCCTAAAATTTCAGCCCGATCGGTCGAATACTGCGTGAGATATCGCATCTCACATTTTTCGCACACGAAACTATAAGGCACTTCCGTGTCGCGGTCGAATTAAAAGGCCATATGAGAATTCACCAGTAAAATTAAAGCTCAATTGCAGTTATAGCATACGCGGCCCAAGCATTAGGCCGAACAAGGCTGTTTTGGCATAGCTGGCCCACTACTATAAGTATACTCAGAGCGCAGATAGTAATAAAGGAAACAGGAAAGTATCTATGCGCCACCTATCTTCACTAGCCAGAAACTGGGAAAATTCAAACGGTGGGTAAAGCCAGGCCAGTCCAGCTCTCACTGCTGTAGCGTGTGCAGCGGCTCTTTTTTTTCCCTCTTCGTCTATACATATCGACTCGATCGCAAACTTTGGTCTCTTTCTCCCTGGACAGCATCGGCAGAACCCTTCGGTTGGTCGCTCACGCATCCTTGATCCTTTCTCGTTTAAGGACTGCAAGGAATCACCCTTCGCTTACGCAAAATCCCCTCCGGGCAGAGCCCGATGACTCTCGGGCCCTGTGGGTTTCGATTTCTGGCCGTATGTATACGCGAGAGAGAGAGAGAGAGAGAGAGAGAGAACTCGAAATTTCGATATACGTCGATTCTGCACACGGATGCGAAGCGGCAGCCGATACGAGTTTTGACGAGAGAAATTGACATAGCAACAAGCGACCATCACTGCTGCTGCATCAAATGGCGTAATTACAGAAGCATTGCATAAACAGTATTAAAAGTCCCTGCGTGCGCGCGCTTTCATCAATCAACAACCAGTAGCGGTACGGCGACTATAGCTCTGATGATATAAAGCCCGATAAAGCGCGGCTAGCTTAAAAACACGCGAGCATCATTAATTGGAATTTCGCGTCTCTATTGTGTGTTTGCCAATACAGCGCCGATAACGGCCGAGAGGAGCGAATCCGTCAATCCATCAGCATCGCTTCAAACCTAATAATATCAACTCAAAAATCCATCCTTCGATCGCACCGGCCACGTACTGTACTCTGCACATCTCACACCCGCATACTGCACTGCTGTAATCGTCGAACCATCAAAAAGTCAACCGTAGCCCGTATATATCCACTCGAAGCGATGATCCTCCAGTAACAGCAGTGGCACTGGTGGTAGTAGCATATAGTAGAGCTTGAATCATAATACATGCATGGCTTTGTCCCTCGCAGCTCGCCTCTTTCTCGCTCTTTCGGGCGCGCAGTTCGCTCGCGTGTCGAGATGCGCATTTGCATAACCAAAATAATAGCGGAAGGGTCATATCACACACACACACATGCGCGCATACGCGTATATATATATACGCATACGTATGTACGCGAAAGCAGCGGCTACTCTAGGACGACCGCACCGTTGGCCGCACAAACGCCAGCCCGGCCAAAGCCCAAGCGGCGCCCACGCGCCTGGTTTATTGGATTTCGCTGCGGTGCGTTATAGGTTAGCTTTTATAAATTATGGCCGCACTGTGCAGAGAGGGTATAGTAGGGTGGGAGAGAGCTGAATACGAGGCTCGCATCACGCCCTGCTGGCTGTCCGTCTCTTTTGCTTTATGCAGACCCGATGCCTGCCACCACACACGCGAGACTAAGCGAGTGCATTCGCCAAATCAAGTACATTAATGCAGAATTTCAGCGCACGTGAAATGCACCGCCCCCCCCCCCCCTCCCCCTGCCGAAAATATTACAAGAATCGACGGCTTGATTAACCCCTCTTGTTTCACACCCCTCTGAATTTCGATGCTTCGTTTTTTTTTTTTTTTTCGATCGTACAATACTCGCGCAAATTGTGAATTCATTAGCGTGCGCGTTGCAAAAATATCGACGACTCGGATGTACGAACACCGATGCTTAGAATCCTTAATCCGTTTAATTAACTCCAGCAATAATACATTCATCCACATTCCATTTGCATTCAAATCACATCTGTTGAGCCGTTCATTAAAATTCCACAACTTCAGACGCTGTATATATAGCCCCTCGACGACGACGACTGGTGGTACTATAGTATAGCAGAGTGCGAAAGTCGAATACTTCTATATTACAGGCGTGTGCGGCCTAAATTTGCATTCCAAGTTTGCTCAGCGCGCACCTACTGTTTACCCTTCTTTTTCGACATAACCCCGTAATAACTGCTGCCATAGGCCAGTTGGAATATTTTAAAAGCACCGGCGATCGTAAACAACAAGTATGAATCACGAGAAATAATCAATTTTCCTTGGTCACGTTGCTATACCAAATATTTTACGATCGGATCGATATGACGTCAGACTTCATCGCGGGTATAGAGATAGACAAGTTTGAGGAACAACAACTGCGAAAATAACAGCTGCCACGAATCTCGCCGCAAGATCTCCGAAACTATACTCTCCCGCGCATTCTCAAGTACACACCGCAACAAATGCGATTATAAGCGCTGCGGAACTCAATAATATCCCAGGCGCGCGGAAGCGATCTCTACCATCCAAAATTCAAACAACGCTCCTCTTTCTCTCTCTCTCTCTCTCTCTCTCTGCCGCTTGTAAATCATGCATTCTCCAATTACGTGTATAGAGAACAGTTTTCGCTCCCAAGTTTCCGGCCATGAATACCTTATCGCGCGCCCGATTCAATAAAAGCACGTCTTCTTCTTCTTCTTCTACGAGTGGGGAGCGAGAAAAGTGTATACGCGTCCCCTGCAAAGTTCATCTTGTCGCTAGAGAGAGAGAGAGAAGACCGGGTCGTCGCTGCTGCGTCACGTATAGTGTGTGACTCACGCGTTTAATGTATATATAGAGGCGGTGAGGAGGAGCCGCTCGATAACGCAACTATATATAATACACGCGCTCACAGGGCGGCAACCAGCCAAGAAGCTATCGGCCCTGTGTATATAGTGTGCCTAGGCCGGATATCTGCGCTTACGGTCCCGGAATTTCCGAAATCTCGACGAGTTTATCCGCCAACTCTATAGTACGGACACTGCGCGCGTGTGTGCACGTTCGCTTTATTAAGGACATGTAACGCGCGCCCACGCGAGCTCTACAGCTATATAGCTGCAATTGGGAATGTGGAGCGGAAGCGCCTCGAATGATGCGCGTCGTAAAGCATTGCACTTAAGGGGCTCCTCTGTCGTCGTCGTCATCGTCGTAAGTCGACACATGGCTCCGAGCAATCCGAGCTTTAATTAAAGGACCGACTACTACTACTACTACTACTCCACTGCTGCGGGAGAATTTTCCGCTCGATTATATTATTCTTCTTGCGGTGAGATCGATTGTGTGGCGACTTTCGCCAGTGTATAGAGACAACAGCTATATACGTGCCGGGTATACGTATATATATTCTCGAATTCGCAGACGTCATTAGCAAAGCTCGCATAACCACACACAGACGCTATTGCCACTGGCTAAATAATTCATTGATATGCGCGCGACAAAGCACCAAGGAAACCGACGATCGTCGGATCCCGAAATAGGCGTTACTTACTCGTGTGTTTGCTTATCGGAAGCAAGGTGTCGGCTTAGCTTTATTTATCGCCAGAAATACATACGCTGCTTGCAACGTAATGCCGCGGTATAAGCTCAAACTCATCGGAACAACCGTCACGCTGCTACTTTTCGGCGACTCTCTGATTATCTATAATATCGCCGAAAGAGCTTGTATATATAGCTTCTTTTTCAGCTTATGTGACGCTGTATAGGATGACACGAAGCCTAAGCGCAACCAAGCTCGTGAAATATTCAGAGCTTGTCACGCTGGCTCTCTCGCGATTCTAATTTTGGCAGCACACCACTGCCGACGTATTTCCCCGATTGAATTATCATTTCAATGTTTCACGCGACGAAAAATATAATCTCCGGTCGCATCAAGGAAATTGACGGATAGATTTATCGGTTATAGAGAAAAGCGCGTCCGAGAAGTGACAATTACGTTCTTGATAACTTCGAATTTTTAGAGCGACTCGACGATTGAGACATGGTTGAACGTAGATATACGAGCTATATTCAAATTTATGCATCTCTATACCGAGGCCGCGTCTATCCGTGGAAAAGAATTTAATCACCGCCTCGATATAGAAATAAAGTGAAAGATTTACGAGGCCAGATCGACGCGCCGGTGCGGTCGGCCCTGCGGTTTTGAATTACAAGCGCGAGCCGCATTAAATGAGCTAGCTCGCATTGATTTTGTCTGTCTGTGTGTGTGTGCGTGTGTGTGTCTACGTGTGAAGCGAGTAACAATGGAAACAGGCGGGCTTCAACTTTTTCCCCGAGATACCGATCTCAGATCCCAATCAACTTATTCTAAACTACTTTTTTTTTAACGAACGCGACACTGGCTGTGTACGTTTCCTTTTCGACCAAAAAAAAAAAGAGAAATATACCACACTGCAAGCTTTTCGGGTGAATAAAAGCTTCTGCGAAAACCGTGCGAATTCAAGGGCCTAAATTCGTTAGCGCTTTTGAGGGCGCGACCGACTCTCTCTCTCTCCATTCCTCTCAGCTCCTTCCGCCATTATAAATAACGTTTAAGGCTCATAAAACACATCCCCCTTAGCCGAGTCCCATAGCGTTCTCTATAGCTTGTCGTCGTAGTAGTCCTGGGCATTATACCCCTATTTACGTCTTTCGTGACTCTTATCGTTTCCAAATCCGGCGAGCGCGCTTGCGCGCGATTTAATACCTCGTCGCGGAGGCCTATACAGGCGTCGCGTTAAAGGGCAAAAATTTCAGCCTTGCAACAGCAACGAGACAGGTTATGGGTGCCGCTGTCGAGGTTTAAGTGTTTTAGCTTTTGACAAAGAAGTGACTGCTCTCGTCCTTTTTTATGGAGGGGAGGGCGACTCTCTTGTTTTTACGGTTATGGACTGCGATTTTTATAAAGTCGCCACGTTTCGGGGGTATATATTACTCTTTCTCTCTCTCTCTCGTGTTCGCCTCGTAATTTTCAAGCTGCTTACGCGCGAGGATCGTACGTTGATAAAAGTGAGAAAAAGCCGCAACGATCAGAGAAACGTAAATTACGCGTCTAATTGTGGAGAAACAGGGGAAAAGAAAAATAACGATTTATCGGAGTTGAAACAAAGAGCGATACTTGCGGAGAAAAAAAAAGTCGAGGGCCCGCTATATAGAATAGGATATCCGTATATACAGAGACGAGGTGGAAAGCGCGAGCGCGATTTAGCTGCGCTCGAGAGACATTGGCTTCTAGCTCGCGCGCGAGAGCCGCGATAAAATCGGAGAGAGAGAGAGAGAGAGAGAGCGTTAGCCGACGCCGCAGGCGACGTAACTTCATCCCTTTTTATTGGGGCGGCACAGCTCGCAGACTTTAAGGCCTTAAGCCACTTAGATTTAATAGCGCGAGCGAGCAGCGCTCTCTCTCTCTCTCTCTCTCTCTCTCTCGCGTTTTATAGGAAAACCTCTCGGACGTCGGAAAAATGCAGAGCGTGGGTGAAGAGAGAGAGAGAAAGGGAGAGCCCATTCGAAATTGATTTTCGAGAGCGGCTAGGCTGCCTGCAGATTAGAGGGGAAGAGCGCGGTGCGCAAGGAAAATGCGAGGGGACGGCCAGCGATTAATTTCTATTTCCACGGTCACTCCTCCCGCAGCTACTGCTCTCTCTCTCTCTCTCTGAGGTGAATTTTTAAGCGCCTTATTTTCGCCAAAGTCTCAGCGTGACTCATTACCGCGCGGATTCATAATACGGACGCGGCCTAGTTTTCAGGAACGCAGATGCCGAGAGAGATCTCTTTTGTGTATACACACTATGCGGCGCAGCGTATATAATGTGCGGCTATTCCGACGGCCATTCATCGGAGAAAGAGCTCGCTGATTGAAACGAGCGAGATTTATCGCGTTTTTCACGCGTGAATTACGTAAAGTGAAAAAGACGCGCGCAGCGCGGTAATTCGAATCCCCATCGCTCCTCGTCGTTGTGTCGAAGAATTCAATTAACGGAACCAATGAGTTTTCAGTTCCACAAGAGCCCACAGACCAGGTATATGACAAATAGTGCCGATGACAAAGCGTATAACTCGTGAAATCGGCCGAAAGAAAACGCTAGCGCGGGGAGAGAAAAGTTTCTCTGTTGAAAAAGAGTGAAAGCTATACTAATCCAAAGAAGAGAAAAAGTGTAACACTCGGCCGCTACTACAGTGACAAAACGCAAGATAATCACTCTTTTAGCCGACACGAGGATCGAGAAACCGCGAACGCTTCACGCGCGATTATGAGGTCGACCGCCGAATTACGCGGACACGCGCGCCTTTCTAATTAATTATCATGCGCAGGAAGAAGCAGCTAGCGTACTCGTGGGATTAGTCATGCTGCCGATTTTCTATAAGCCTATACGAGCAGAGGAGAGAAGACGAGTCATCGAGTGTCTATGGAGTACATAGCGCTGCCGTAACAAGATGAATATGCTCGAGAGAGAAATTTTTTTTCGACGCTTCGAGGATGGCTCTTAAAATAGTCAGCTGTCGCCAATTGAATTTAATGACGTTGTTAGAGAAAGTACGTATATGGTCGATGGCTCCTATATATACTCTAACGAGAAAAAATCCGATTATACGCTACTGCATCGAGTTCGAGTGTATTTTCAGAGGGAATAAGAGCTGCTGCTGTGCGGCTAGACAATGTGTAATTAATACTGCACGGACGGTACGGCTAATGAAATTTTCCTACTTTTAACGAAAGTTGGAAAAGAAGAGCAGCAGCCGGTTGAAAAGCAAAGCAGCCGTGGCGTCGATGCTGAAGGAAAACACTGTAATCGCATTCAGTAGAATTAGCCCGAGTGACTAAGGGTGTATATAGCTATACGGGCAGGTCGGGTATACACATACACACACACACACACAGGCGCGAGAGGGAGAAAGGCGACTGTTTTTCCAATTGGATACGCCTGCGTGCTTAATTGATATTGGCGGCGGCGCGCGTTTTTGTCCTTCTCCCCCTATACTCGGCTGAAAGCGATTGCCAATACTTAAAGAGACAAGAAATGAGAGAAAATTGCATACGCGTATATGGGTAATGGGCCCCATTTGAATTTAAAAACAGCTCCATCGAAGCGACACAAGAATTACTTTAGAGAGGAATATTTGCGCTTCTGCTTTTTAATTCTCTCCAATAAGGCAGTGCGAAGATTTCAATATCTGCCTCGCCTCTTTTTTTTTTTTCACCGGTTGAATAAGCAAACTTCCGTGAGCGGTGATTTCGCGCGAGACTTTTTACGAGACACTACGCGTTTCCAAACGTCCACTTTCGCAATACAAACGCGACACAGAAGCCTGGCAAAAAAAGAGCATTCCAGGCTCCGAAAGTCACCCTCTGGATCCATCGAACTCTATTTTCATATACGCACAGTATAAAAGGGAGGGAAAAAACAACTGGAGCGCGTAAAGCCATACGCGGACATTACGCGGACGGAATGAGGTATGGCTCTCGACAATAGGGACGGCTGCAACGATCGAGCGCGTGCCAGCGTGTGATGTGTATAATACGTCCTATGGCTGCATACTGGCAGTCCTTTAACGGTCAGCCGCGAAAAAAGCGAACTCGTGCAAGAACGGCACATTTCGCTCGTTATAAAAGCGCGCGTCAAATCTACGGATAAAAATCGTTACAGCTATATACACGAGCTGTTCTTTCGCAAAAGCATAAAGCCATAAAGCATCGGTGTAATAAGCCTTAGGAGAGACTAAGGAAAACTGCTGCGGGTATATATAATTGAATGTGTAAGCGCGAGCTGCTGTCGAGAGAGGATAGAACTATAAATAAAAAAAAGGGCGAGGAAGAAAGACAGCACGGAGAAAATATCGCCGACGCGAGATTAGCACTAGCACTTGTCGCTAGACTCGCAATTAGGCGCTTCGCGTATATTATACCCCCCCCCCCCCACACACACACACACAAAGTAATTGCGTTACGCGGAGACTTGAAAATTGCGCATTAAACGTCCGCCAATTGTCGTCGCGCGAGAGGAACCTGTTCTCCTTCGTCAGTTCTTCTTCTTCTTCTTCTTCTTCTTCGCACTCGCTTTGTCTCGCTGGCTTCCTTCCTCCTTTCTTTTCAGCGCTTCCGCGAAGCGAAAGCACGTATAGAGAGAGAGAGAGAGAGAAGGCCGTGGAGCTCTATAATTGCAAGTCCTCGCGCTTTAAGCCTGAGCCACAATAGGCCGAGCCGCTCTTTTGTGACTATAGAGCTCGCGACTTAATCTGCCGATCGGGTTGAGATTCTTCTCTTTTGAGAGGTTTCACGCTGAGCGCGATGAGAGCGACAATGGACTCGGACAAGTTTTTCGTTCCCGGGGACCAATTGTGGAATGCGCACTTTGAAGGCTGTATACACGCGAGTATATGTACACACAGCACGAGCGTTCGGATTAATTTTAATGTTCGAGACTTATTCGGAGCTGACTCCCTAATTATTCCGACTGACTTCATTATACGAAAGCGAAAAGGTCCTTTCGTATTTCGCAATATCGCGAAATGATGATTCTTGTAATTTAATTTGCGTTTAATTCGCGCTCGCGCGTGCAAGGCACTCGAGAGAGAGAGAGAGAGAGCGCGCAATTTAAACATTTTTCGAGTTATTAAAACATATAATTACAGCGCCAATTTGTCGCGACGCAATTTCGCAGCGTGTGACACAATGTAACATGACAGCTGCAATTTCGAAAATACCCCGCGCGTTAAACTCCCCGAGACTTTATCATTATACAGCCCGCCGCGTGCATAATAATGCGAAGATTCAGTTTAAAATATTAATCGAATGCGACAAATGCGACATACTCGAGAGCTTGTGTGTATATTGTATTGTAATAAAAAAAGCAGCTAGCACTCGATTATGAATCGAGCTTTGCTTGTTTAACATATGAGATGCAGATGAGTCTCTAAATATACTCGCGTCTAGTCGTCCGTCTCGCCAAGACAACAACATCGTCGATGACGCCGTCGTTGTCGTCGTTGTCGCTGCGTGACCGGAAGCACTGGTCGACACGCGATCCACTATATGCTCGCTGCTTCTGTCTAGCTCTGATACTCCGCTTTGTATTCCCCCCATTGTTGCGCACGCCGGAGGACTTTTTAGCGCGACTCAAGGAATGCGCGCGAACTTTTTTCCCGATTCAACTAGTTCACCGCCGCGGCGTCTTATTGTACTAGTTTTCGCCGCTGGTGAGACAGCTACATTCAATGTGAGCAGACACCTTTAATGGAGAAGCTGCAATTAAAATATTTACGGTTCAAGGAATGTCTGCCGCATTGTTCTACGCTCCTTAAATTCAACCCAAAATGCAATGACGCTCGATCCGAAATTTCGCTCGTGCGTCTGGTATATAATCTTCGCCACGGCAACAAAAGCGAGCCAGTTTTCTTTCTCGTTCCTCACGGAAGCGCAGGTAATCACGACTCCACGTCTGCCAGCGGCGGTGGATCTATACAGGCAATGCTCTACTCGACTCTGTGTATTCCACGCTTGCGAGGCAAATCAAAGCTCGACTTCTAATTAGGCGCGAGGCTGCAACGAGCGTTCGTGTGGTGTAGTTACCATTCGCTGATTTGCGGCGCGGTAAGAGTGTGCGCAACAACGAGGAGATGAATGATTGCTATTCTGCTCTCTCTCTCTCTCTCTCTCTCTCTCTCTCTCTCTCTCTCTCTCTCTCTCTCTCTCTCTCCCTGCGGCTTTCGAATATAGGTATAGACACTTCTCGCCGTGCGAGAACGAGAGTTACAGTTTCGGAAAGATACCCGGAGTCCTCTGGAATGTTGAGATTGACTACGTAATCTGTGCTCGTCTTCATTTACACAACTGGTTTTGAGCTTGCATATATACGCTTGACTATTAATCGAGATGTCACAATTAAGAGGAGTTCATTTTTCCGTTGGTCTGCAATTTTTTTTTTTTTTTTTTTACTCTTTGCCTCATTGTATTCAGTTATGCAAAAGATAAGAGGGAGGCTAGCTCCGAAACAAAGCAGCCGCGTCGCAGTCTCTCACGCACGCATCAAAGCGAAGGAAAAGAGAGAGAGGGGGGGGGGCTAAAGCTACGCGCCTATATCCACGGAGTCTCGAGTCCGTGATTCGAATTCCGAAGATCTCGCTCTCGAAACTCGCGAGAAAGAGAGAGAGAGAGAGAGAGAGTCTACGATCCGCTCCTTGTCCAGCACATCCTTCCTCTTCCCTCTCTTACAGAGACTCGTAGTCTATGGGAATGCCGTTTCGCAGTGCGTCAACCAGTATAGATATACGCAAAGCGAGCCTTGACTGTACACTGGAGAAGCCGGAGAATTTCAACGTATTTCAAAAACAAATATAGCCGCCGTTCCTGCTGCCTTCACGTTCTACTTTTCGCTTTGCACAGGCATGAGAAGCGGCGGCATCGAGAGGGGAGATTCCGAGGAGAGCAAGCGAGCCGATACGCCGGGCGTCGTGACTGCTTGAATATTTTGCGTTTCCAAATACCGTCGCTATGTTTTCTTTTTTTTTCGTAGCTATACGACTGAGTTTCGGAATTTTCTCGAATTTTTTCCTAAGATGCAACAAATAATAAAGTACCTGGGTGAGCGTGAGCGGCTCAAGCAAGCCCAAAAAAAGGTAGTTTGGCATATATAAGCAGTGTGCGGATCTCATAGTGATAAGGGAAACGAAAAGGTGCCGATGCGCCACCTATCGTCGCCAGTCAGAGTCTAGTAGGTACATAGAGAACCGGAAAGTTGAAGCGACCAGTCCAAAACTGTTTTGCTTTTCGACTAAACTCGGTCTTGGTACTGCTGCGACTTGTATCGGGAAAATAACTCGCTGAACAACATCATAACTCAAGCGCTAAATGAAATTTTTCCCCAAAAGCAGGGGTAAATGACAAATGAGCGAAAAAGCCGACGCAATATCGGGAAAATAATTGCACTCTTGTTCGCTAGCCTAGGCAAACAAATTGATTAGCCTCTGCGCGCAAAAATCCAACTCTATACGCTCGATATTTTACAATAAACGGCCGTTATACGGAGCTGCGTGCGACTTTTGTAATAAGCAGCAGCAGCTGCAGCAGCCGTGTCGGTGGGGAATAAAAACGACTACAGCGCCGGCGTCTATAATTTCCGATTTTTCTCGGAATATCAATGAGCCTCGTTCATTATCGATTACGAAATATCGCCTGCGAAATTTTCTATGTGTATACTCTACTACATCGTCGAGCCCTCAAGCTATTCGCATAATCCGCGCGCTGCGTAAACTGCTTCGACTTAATACGCGAACGCGTAAACGTATGGACAGCGAGGCAAGCGCACAAAGTTGAACAAAAAGATCGAATTACAGCGAGAGAGTTGTCATGTGTGCTATACTATAATCTCCGTGGCTTGTTCTGCACACTCTAGATTTCTCACAGTCGAATATTTTCGTTGCTAACATCGGAGACATATGCACTCGGTTTATATATACTATTGTGTATCTTGCGATTCAATCTACATCTCTTCTAGGCCATTTTTATTTCAGAGCTGTATTTCTTTAAAACATTTGCGTAAACACGGGATATTCCGCGAACGAAACGCATATCATCCGCTTGTATAAATTTCATTCGTCCGAACAAACAGCGGCTGATGCACTCTCTAATATCCATCCGCGAGCTGTATCTATATGCTTTTTTTTTCTCCAAAGTATAATAATGGACCAAAGATTTTAAGCCATAAAAAATTTGAAGCACACTTTCGAAACCGTATACGCATTAATTTTTTTTTTCCTTCTCGGTCCAGAGCGAGCGAAAAAACCGCGAATAAGTAAATAAAGAGAAAAACAACGCTCGGCATGTATTCATGTCCGGGTGTTTTATATACGAGTGAATTTCGTATGCAAAGCAGCACGAGAGCGCGGGCGCCCTTTAATTTATGACGACGGAATAGCGTATTTATTAAGTGGCTGAAAGCTTTAGCGCTCCTGAGAAAATGCACTTTATTACGCTGCTTAGCGGACCTCAGCGTGTACGTTATATATATATTGACGAAGAGTGTACGCTTGGCTGTTTATATGCTCGGAGTGAAAAAAGAAGCGGGAATAATGTAGCAACGCGTACGCTATAGCTAATCCCACGCTTTAATACGCACCCGCTATAGTTTGGATACGGCTGCACGAGAAAGATACGCGCGATTATTTACGAGCCACATATGCTTGGGATAATAATGCGCACGTGTTATATATCTTTGCGAAAATTTCGTGTTTCTGAGCTAACGCTCTCGATAAACGCTTAGATCAATATAATTTCGTATAGGAATGTTCGAGCTAATAGCGCTATTAATTTTCCCCGTTGCTCACGCTTCCAAAAATCGAAGTAGAAAAAAAAGCGCAATGGAATCCCCGCAAACAAACACAGACGATAGCATATTCATCGCTTCGAGCAAATGCACGCATCTGAAATGCCCAAACGGAATACACGATGATTCATAATGTATACGAGCAGCTGTTGCTGCCACCGTGTATAGGACAGGTCGCTGCGGCATTAAGAGAGGAAAAAATACCCGTGGCAGCACACGCGAACTACACAAGTATACATATACAGCGAGAATAAGAGAAAGAGAGTCCTCAAGGCCGTCTCTCGGCCTTATCACGTGCAATCTGATATACGGCTCTCTCGCTACGCGGTTGGATACTTCCGCCTCGTCAGACTTTTTACGGGAGATAGAAGGGGGGGAAGATGTTTGGCTCGAGGCTTCCGTATCTAATTAATACGAGTCTAATGATCGGCCTTAGCTGCTACTGCTGCGGCTCGATCGAACAGACTTGGTTTTATTGACTGTATCCGATACGGACTATTCCGAGGAGATAATCATTAGCGATTGCGGCGAGTCATTTTTGTAGCGCCGTCTTATCGCAGCCCGCTGTGTATATATATATATATATATATAAGCCTCGATCGATCGCGGACAATCTGATCGGCTTTTGTTTTCATTAGCCACAGCGTGTGTTGATTTTCTCTCTTATCCTTCCTTCCTCTTCGTTCTCTACGATGTATTTCCTAACTTGCACACACGCGATTAGCGTTGCTTATCTGCTCGAAAATCAAGAGAAGCAGGAGGAAAAATCACTCGCGGAATCTCTGGTCGGACAAACGAGCGCAATCCTTTGTTTAGCCCCGAAAATAAACATTACCGGCTTAATCGAGAAATTCCTCTCTCTCTCTTTCTCTCTCTCTCTCAGCCGTTGGTGGAATAAGAGGAGGGTTTGTGCTGTAGCTCGCAATTACGGCCATAACCGTAAAAACGAAGAGCGTCGGAGAAAAACCGAAGCCATCTCCGTTTTCGGGGCCTGCGCTCCGGGATAAAACTCGTCGGATCGACCGGAGGCACATAATCGTGATAGGCGAATCGCTATCAAAAGCCATATCAATTCAATTCACCGCGCTCGCTCGCTCTCATCATCGAGTGCAGTGTACGCGCCTCCGCCTTCGGTAGATGTATATATAGGTATAGAAGAAAAATGCAAAGAAGCTCTCTCGCTTATACATGTGCGCTGGCTAGGTTGCGCAGTATAAATGGAATGGAAAAGCAGAAGCTTGCGGATAAAAGAAAATTCCTCGCGACTCTCGGAGAGGATTGCGACATTGCCTATACTCGCCAAGAGAAGATACGTATATATATATACGGCCGTCCGATGACTTCATAAACGTGTACAGTGGCAACGGCGTGTGGAATAAGAAAGAGCAGAGAGAGAAAAAGGGGTGGGGTATTTGCAATTGAAAATATTCTAGTAGCCTGCATAATGGCTCTCTCGTGAGCTCGTAACTGCAGCCTTCGCTTCGGCCTCGTGCAGAGTCGCGGCTAATACGTTACACGGACACGTATAATACATGAATCGGCACGCGGTGGTCGCTAGCCAACTCTCGAACACACACACACACACACACACACCAGGATATATAAGTATAGAATTGACCGAGCCGCACGGGAAATCGATTAGCTCATTCATGCTTTCCGCCGACCGCCCACTTCCGAGATGGAGACGGAGAGAGAGAGAGAGGAAAGCCAACTTTCATACAGAGACACGAGGCGTAATTGTCTTTTCTTATTGCGGCACCTAAATTGCATCGCCGTCGCTTGTTTGTCACGCTGATGATGATGATGGATGCATTTTGCGAGCCGCGTAGAAAAATTAGAATAAGCGCGTAACCGAGCTTTATTTGGCAAATTTTCCAAGAAACCCAACGTTATTGCTCGCAGGCATACTACAGAGAACCGATGCGGGAGATAAACTTTGATGCAAAATTAATTTACTATGAGAGCTACAGGAATGTATATACAATAAATCACGCTTCTTATTTCTGCGAATAGCCAAGCGCGCGAGACAAAGAACGAAGGATTTTACGACGAGTATATGCGACTGCTGTTAGCGCGTTGCATTTGTGGAATATAATTCCTCGAAACTCGCGCGCGCGAATTATATTAAACTTTACGAGTGCTGTTCTCCTAAACGAGACGAGCTAAAGCCACACCGGGTAGTAATCGTTAGCACGGGCTGGTGACAATTTTAGAAGCGAGAATATCAATATTCATTAGCTTCTTTCTCGTTATGCAGAGATGATTAGGAATTACGAATAAGCCGCGCTGACGACACAATGCCCGATAAAATAGCACTAAAAGCACGATATTACACAATGGAACTATTATGTCGGATATAGCTCTCGTAATGCGGAGCGCGCCGGGCTTAACGCGCTCACGAGTTATGAAAAGTAAATTACATTCGAACTTGAGCCAGTAATCGGTATTACAAGCGCTGTTATTATAGCGTAATAATAGACACGACGAGAGTAGAAAAATCGTTACGAAATACATATAATTCGGCTATATTTTCCTTATAGATAAAACCACAAGGACGTCAATAAAATATTTCCATTTAATCGCACGCAGACGCGTGTTTACTGAACAAACGCAATATTTCGAATTCACTCGGCTGCAGTCAGCATATAGTAGCGAATCGTTTGGTTATGGAACGCACGTGAGAAAGTTGGCGTATTTATTTAGTTTGCTGCACGGGGTGG
>CM053168.1:2299654-2361937 GCA_012977825.3 Pteromalus puparum | reverse complement strand
GAGGGGGTGGGGGGGGGGGGGGGCGGGCGCGGGGCAAAGTTTAAACTAGCCGCAGTTTTGACAGTCGCTCGGAATGACTTCTTACCGGAACTTTTGTCTCGTACACTGCCACCAGCAGTAGCAGCAGCAGCAAGCATGATCGAAATAATTAATGTGCAAACTTACTTTACGCCGTTCTCTCCTTGCGTGTATTATTGTTGCTATCAAGTGTATAATGGGATTTGAGTCAGAGCACGTTCTCTAGCGTGACTTTCTCAATGTTAGCAAAAGGCCGCACGCTGTCTTAGTATATGTGACTCAGTTTCTTGCCCAATTTACGGAACTTACCTGAAACAGAAGAAAGAAAATCGTTAATAACTTTGCAGATATATAGTGTTACATTTATGGTATAAAGATTGAAAGGGGAACATACGTATATCCGCGACGAGAGCAATCTACTATACAACGACACGCAAAAAAGGAGGAAGGAATCAACGGCGTAATAACGCGTTTTACGATTCACGTAACGTAGCGGCTCTCAGCTCCCCTAACGCATCGTTTCGCTCTCAAGCGAGAGGAGCAGCAAATTATCGAAATCTCTCGTTGGCAGCGGTGGAACCTATACCAACGCTCTGGGTAAACCCTCCGAAAAGCGGCCTTTAAATTCCAGGCCAAAATTACGCGCTGGGACACACACAGATATATATCCGTTCTCCCAACCCTCTTAAGCCTCTGGCTACACGTTCTCTCGTGCTAGCGATTAAAGCTCAAACGAATCAGCCGCGAAAATTCCTAGCTGTCCCGAAAGAGAGAGCTGCTATCCGGAAGAATTATAACGGCTGGATTCCCCTCGACGAGCTCATGGAATTTCGCGCAGCTAGTTCTCCTCCTTCGTCTTCTTTGTCTCTCTGAAAGATTTCGAAATCCTCTCTTTCGAAGATAAGCTACTATTATATGCGAATCGATCGCTGCATGCAGTTATCCTAATATTGTCCCGGCGTTATTAACGACTGCCAGCTGATAAACACACGTTATGTGCATAGCAGCATTAATGAGTATAGTTGTTCGTGAGCTTTCATATACGCCGGTTTATATACATACGCTGAGTCGCTTACCGTCGATCATTCCGTTGTGGAGGCTCGTTTTACACCGGCCACCGGTAGTCTCATGGTCATACCAGTTCTGTAATAAGCACGAGAGCGCGGCGCGCGATATCGCCGGATCGGTCAAGAATAAACTAATAATTTATTGATTCGAACTACCGCGGAAGTTTCGGTAGCTATATAGCCGGCGAGGGGAAACGGAAAGCAAGTTTGAGAGAGGGAGCTGTTATTAAAAACGAATGATTCAAACTGGGTGAAACAAATGTTTCCGCCGTGTGCCCAACCGATAAAAACTTTTCACCAGTCCGCTCTCGATAATACTTTAATGATACACGCGCGCGCGCGCGAGTGTTTATTCGGTGCGCACATGGTAATACGTATAAACGGAAAGAGCGCACAAGATGCATGCTTGTATTTGCTCGTTCGAGAGAGCTGCTGTAACTGAACGGGTTTTTAAACTATCGATTTCTGCTTATTGTGCTGGATTTACATTCACTGTGTATACGAGTATAACTTGTTCGGCAAATTCCTATCGAGAATTTGCCGAATTGACTCTCGGCGCTTATCGCAAAACGCAGCAGCAGCAGCAGCAGCAGCAGGAAATCAATACGACACCTCGGACTGCGATAGCTAAAAGTGCAGACCTGTTCCGAGAACGACTATACTTTGTTTCAACCGAGTATAACTGTTATAAGAGGAGGAGTATACGGTAGGTGTCGGACAGCCGTCGCTTGTCTCGTGTATATATATACATGCAGGGAATGTGCGGTTCGCACACCTCTCCACTGGACGCGTATCTCTCTGGGAGAGTAGATCCACAGACAGCAGCCGTGACCTTAGACACTCCGGGAATGTCGATCAATCACTAATAGCCGCTAACGAGTCGGAGGCGGCTGATGAATCCGCTGACCGGAGTTCAAAGCTGATGCTGCAGCTATAGCTCGAATCGGGCTGAGTGCAGCAATTCCGCTATATATACACATGACGGATGCCACAAGGCATCGGATCACAGCTGATGTGTGGCTTTCTTCCTCCGATAGGACGACTCGATAACGTTCGTAGTGATGAAAGTGGGACTGACTCTGATGTTGTGTGTGCGACGTATATCTCGCTCCGCGATTGCATCGGCTCGTGAGAGACACAACAAAAGGCGTCTGTCCTAATTTCTCCCTTGTGTGTTTGCGTGTGTATATATATATATGGTGGTGGCAACGCGGACAAGCTCGGCGGCAGCCAATTAATTACAATTAGCGGCTCCTTGGGCAAAGGCCCTTGTATGCACAGAGTACACCTACGGATCGAGCCGAAGCTTTTCTCTCTCTCTCGCGCTGGGAAGCTGGCCATTAGGCGATACATTTTTACATTTAATTTGCATACGATCGGGATTAACAGGAACCGTTATGGGGCGCGAATATCGCACACACCGAGCGGCGCGCACTATGTGTGTCTGGGTTAGCTGAACGTGTAGCCACGCTCTGTATATACTCCTAAGAGCCAACTTTCTTCTTCTGCTTATTCGTCCTCTCTCTCTCTCCGGTGCTTCTTGCCGCTCGACGGCGGCAGTGGGAGGAGGAGGAGGAGGAGGAGGTTCGCGCTCGAGCGAGAGCAAGAGCGTGAGTTTCCCACGGCTTCTCGCTCGATCGCTCCGTCTTTGTTTTCCTAGTCTCTCTCTCTCCCTCTGCTGCTGCTGCTGCAGGAGAGTGGTCCTCTCCCGTGTATACGTTATATATACACAGTTGACTCCTTCGCGCTGCAGGTTTCTTCTTCTTCTGCACAGCGCAGCATCGCATTGGCTTATGGCTATTACGTGATACCTTCGTGATTTTCGGAGGGGAATCGCGGAAGTTGCAGTGCCGCACTTAGAATGATTGGTCGCGGAGAGTTTCGGGTTAACGCTCGGCGCGTCGTCGTCCGGGGGAGCTTTTTCTCTCTCTCTCTCTCTCTCTCTTGCTCTGAATGATTTGCGAGTATTATTAAATAGTCCATACAGAGCCCATTTTTGAGCTTTCCCTTTTTGTATATAGCGACGGATATCGAAGCGACAATCGAACCCGGTTGCATAACGGCTGTTGGAAAGCAGTGAGGAGGATCCGTCGTTTTATTAGTAAATATATACATAAATCGTACGACGAACGATTTCAATAAACGAGAAGTGCACTGTTATAATATTGCGTCAATCTAACGCGCCTCGTGCATTAGCGAGAGAATAATGATATTCCAAGCTGATATTATAATATGCGAAAAAGCCCATTAAAGCATCCACAAACGCGTCGCACACAGCAATTCAATTTATTACGTTATCTAGAGAGAGAGAGAGAGAGAGAGAGAGAGAGAGAGAGAAACGAATCATGCCTCTTCGATTTCACATTAGCGCGACGCGCAAACAACAATATCATAACGAATTTCCGCAAATTGCGTCGCGATCGCACATCAGGCACATAATAATAATATACGCGACGCGCGAATTATAAAAGAGAGCGTGTATAACACAGAGTCGCGAAGCGCGTTTTGCATTACAAAGCGCTAAATAAACGAGTTAACGCTGGGCGAGCCGCATGAGGTGAAATATTTTCAAGCTCGCGACGCTCTGATAATTCTATGCGATATGCATTTGCGCACAGGCCGCTGCTTCAAATTATTTCCCCAGTGAAAATCGAATGAATAACTCATGTTCTTTCTTTTGCGGAATCTATATACGCCACATCTACTGCTCATTCTTACGATCATCGATTTGTCGCTCGTCACGCTTCTTCCAAGGCGCAGCATTTCGCAGTGTATCTCTCTCCTTTTCAACGTATGAGAGACGACATGAATAAAACGATTTTTCTCTTGCACAAGAGAAAAGAGAGACTCTATACGCGTGCATGCGTTCTTGGAATTACGTAAGCGACGATACGCTTGACAGGCGAGTATAGAGAGAAAGGTTATCTTTACATTTTTGACATTGATACGAGGGAGAGCGAGCATTGATAACCAACTTCCACATATACAACGCTGCGTCCGAGCAATCCAGAATAGATAAAAGATGAATCTCGTCTCTTTCTCTCTATTCCTGCAACGACGACAACGGAACAGCGACTTCGAGTAAAAACACAAACGCGAAATATTCTTTTCTCTCCGGAGCTGTGCGATAAGGGAGACGAGAGAGAAAGCTAGAGACAGTCCTTATCTGAAATGAAAAATACACAGGTACGCGCGCAAGCACAGTAGAACACTATATGCTATATCCCAGCGTTTCCTTACACCTGCACAACGGCGTAAACAAACCGAAAAAGCAAAGCTCCCGCGCGTTCTTGCGTTTACATAAGTCTATGTACGCATGAGCTGCCGCACAAGAAGAAGCAGGAGCGGGAACGATAAAAAGGAATAAGAAAATACTCGTCTATATAGCCGACGAGTCAAAGACGGCGGCGCGAAATGTAATGACGGAAGCAGCGAGAAATCTCGAAAGCGTTGTAACCTGAAAACGCGTCTCTCTCTCTCTCTCTCTCCCTCTTGCATTTATACGTGTATATAGAGCTAGACTGACGAGTGTACGAAGTGTACGGTATGATCAAAAAGGAGAAACAGCAGAGCGCGCAGCAGTAAAGTTCTAAGCCCCGCGAGCGCGCTTTTCCTCAGTATAGCTGTGGAGTTGACGAGAATCGAGAAGAGAAACGTGAGAGCTGCTGCTGCTGCTGTGTAAGCTAAGGGAGAGAAATGCGAGACTTGACAAAAATCCATTTAACCCAGAAAAGCTATTACTTACGGCTTGTTTATTTATCTACTTGGGACAGAGAGAGAGCTGTGATACACTCGTCGATGTGTATAGTTGCGAAACCGAAAAATAACTCTAGCTCGAAAAGGTATTATAAAGTCGGATTTGTCGGTTTTTTTATAAACAGCGAGCGGAGGCGTAAGTACGACCAAAGACATAGGCGGGAATCTCGAGTTGCGCGCGTAACTCGACACTGCCGATTCTCTCGCTCTGTGTCTACCGGTCTTGTCAACCTCCTCCTCCTCCTCAGTAAAGTTTCGCGCGAGCTTTGCCTGCGCACAGGTCTCTAATTCCTAAGCCATGAGAACGAAGAAAGCGAGAAGACGTGTGTATCATTTTCCGGCAAAACTGTCGCCGGGAAAGCCAAGCTTTGCCTGAATATTCTCAATTTTTATCATATAAGAAAATATGCGCGGGAGCCGCATCCAGTATATAGCTTCTTGTTCCGCGGGTTCGCTTCGTGGCGTTTTACCGTTCGCGGATCGAGATTAGAGCTCTCGCGTGCCCATCGAGCTGTACAGTATCGGATTTAGCTTGTTTTGCGGCCGTAAACCCCGTCGCAGCCGCAGCTATACTCGGTAGTATATAGGTACTTGTTTTGCGCGCTAGCCGCGATTTTACATTGTTTGTTTTTGCGTAATTAGGTGCTCGTCGTCTCGTGACTCGTGTGGATTATGTGCGTTCATGATTTTTACAGAAGACCGTTACCTAAAGAGAACAAGCTTTGACGTGAATTACTGCGATTATTTCATCGCTTTTTTTTTGGCTCGTCTGAACCGGGATTTGAAAATTTCACGCGTCGATATACAAGTAAGAGGAAAAATCGTATGCAACTCGCAAATAACAGCTCTATTAATATATAACGCAGGTCAATAAAGCGATTTGTTCGCTTCCCACGAATCCCAGACAAAAGCCTTGTTTTTCTCTTGGCTCACAGCGACAACACGAGGCTCTCTGGTAGTATAATAAGGTAAGCAAGAGAGAGAGAGAGAGAGAGGCGGCTGGCCGGGTTAAGCATTTTAACAAAGTGGGTAATGCCGTTGATTAGGCTTAAGTAAGCCTGAATGCAGGCAAGTGCAATTTGGATCGGGCAAGCCCCGCCGCCGCTGATTCAATTCTACCGCGCACACTATACCGTACTATACTACCGGCTCGCAAAAATTGACCAATGAAGCGCAATGATACACTGGAACACGTATCGCCGTCGTCCTCTGCGGTATATTACGATTCGAGGGGGCGACCAAATTCCGCTCTATCTCTCTGCGAATTTGCTGCCCGAGTGACTAAGCTAGAAGAGGAATAATAATTCTTACGCTTTGGATAAGTATATCGGCGTCGCTAAAAATAACATACTCTTATACACTTTGCTTCATAAATTTCATGCAAGAGCCGCAGTCGGAGAGCGATAAGGAGCGCCGACGGTGGCGCAGCTTGCGCGATTTCATCATCTCTCTGCAACAGTAGTATATAGTAGTATATACACACTCTCTCTTTCTCGATCTCTTTCGCGTGTCAACGAATATCCACGCGCACGCGCGCATATACGTGGATTCCGCAGAAGTGACGAAAGCACACGATACGTACGGCAATCGTGAAAAGGAACTCTCGAATCGGTTTTTCTCTTTTTCGTTCTCGTCTTTCTCGTGCATGCATGCGGTCGAGTATATACGACGACGGCGGCATAAAAGGCATGCGATCGAGCGCACGCGTGCGCGGGTTATGTATATCTCGGCTGTTCTTGCTCGACCGGCCTTGCGGGGCCAGTGTCTTATATAGCGGCTCGCTCACTCGCGCGCGCGCGTGCGCGCGTGTGTATATACCAAACTCGAAATTCCGGAGCAGCTCTCCGATACACGCTTCTTTTTTTCCTCTCTTTCTCTTTCCTTCTTCTCTTCCTGCTGGGGGCTCAGGACGCAGCAGCAGCAGTAGTGTCACGTGACTCGGCTCGTCGCTGCTTATGCTCCTCTTCCCGGCGTCGTCATCGTCACGGCGGGTAACGCGATATTCTTCCCGAGCGCGTGTACAGCGCGACGCCGTCGTCTTCGCTGTATCCATCAGGCGCGAACGACGACAAAAACGTGCGGAGAAAGAGCCGCCGCCACCGCTGAGACGTGCTGGATTGTCGTTCAGCCGGCTTCTTCACGTTACTCTTTTTTTCTTAGCTATATAGCCTTCCTGGCTCTCGTTTTTTCCCCAAAGGATGATTACCTTTGTTTTTCTCACACTCAGGCTCAACGCTCTTTTTGACCACGTGCAGCGCGCGATGTGGCCCTTCTGCTCTAGGCTACGTATGAGAAAGGGTTTATTGTACGTACGCAGAAATAGCATGAGTGGCCAAAGCAGTATAGGCCTATAACAAGGTAGTTTTAGCATTGATGCAGGCACACCACTAATATCTAGACTCAAATCGCAAATTGTGATGAGGGAGATAGAAAAGTACCTGGTGCGCCACCTATTTTCACATGCCAGAGACACGGAGAGTCTATAGGCGGTGACGAAAGGGCTAGTCCAAAACTGCTTCGTTTACATTAAAATAAGTTTAATTTCGATTCACAACAGTGTCTTGTTTCATTAAAATAAAAATGTTTGGTATATTATGATCTTGTTTCACCAGAAAATAGCTGTACCGCGCATACATTTGTTTCCCGTTAAGTACACTGTACAACGAGTCAATACACCCAAGTCGACGGCAATAAACAAGTGCGCTCTTTATATATGCTTAAAAGCTTTGCATAGAGAGCAGCGTGCAGATGCGAGCTCTCGATAATAATTATCCAGCGAATGGCATTATTAGAGCGTCTATCAATATTTACATAATAAAAGTGGGAGAAACGAGAAAAGCGCCGCATCTCGCGTCGCGTCCGCATTGAGCTATTAACGGCTTTCGCAGAAAGTATCGGTACAGAGCGAAAAAAGCCATCCTGTTTGATAAGACGTGAAGAGCTGAAAAAGAGAGTGAGGTTATGATCGTTCGCGCGTGAAGCGCCTGTACACACGCGAGGATGTTCCCTTGGTTTACGACTCGAGGCCACAGCGAAAAATTGTAATCGCGACGATTAATTAGTTTTCCGCGATTAATCGCTCGTTGCGCCGCGACCATTCTTTTTCTCTCTCTCTCTCTCTCTCTCTCTCTCTTTCTCTCTAGTTCTCCCCCCGCGAACGAGCCTTCTTTTCTCTCTCCCGGCCATACGTTATTGCGCGCGAGAGAGAGAGAGAGAGAGAGAGAGAGAGAGAGAGCTTATAGCACGTGTACACACACGTATAGCTAAGTATATACGAGAGCAGACTTTACCGCTACACGTTTTCGTGCGCCTCGGGCATTCGTTAAACGCTCGCGGTATACGCCGGAGTGGCTGATTTATTTCGACCTACTGCGTAAATTATATTTTTGCGCCAAGAGTCCTGGCGCGCATCGATCAAGACACTTTTAGCGCGAAAATTTCTGCTTTGTGTAATTGAATCGATCATCACACCGATTGGAGACTGCGTAAAGAGTGAAAGCCGCTCTTTTGTTCTAAAGTGCGTAAGTGATTAAAAGAAACATAATCGAATAACAATTACGACGTCAACTCGAAAAGCTCTTGGAAAATATAAAGAACATCCGTCAAGCTCAGCGACAGCGGAGCAATAGATAACGCGAAGCATAAGCCGCCTTAAAAGGCAAACTATAAACATGTCGCCGGCAACAATAAGCCGAAAAAATTGTGCAAGCGCGGCTAGCCTAATCTCGCGTAAAATCTTATGAAACTCGCTCTCCTATATACTGCGTTTCCTTTGTTCGGCTGTGCAGCGCCGAGTAAAACGTTCGACTGCAAGACTCAATAAAGCTCTCTCTCCCTCGCGAGAAAACAAAACGAATGCGGACAAAAATCGAGTCTCCTCTCTCTCTCTCTCTCAACCGGACGTAGGCGACGACGTATATACTGCCGCCCGACACGCTGCTGGAGAGAAGACAAAGATCGCGTACAGGGACATTATAGGCGTCGATAGAAGAAACGAGACACAACGGCTCACAGGTAATCTTTCAGCTTTATCATTTAATTACTGGAATTCCTCCGGTGAATGAAGCGAGTAACGCACGCAATTTCACGCGATTGACTTCCACGCGCGCTCTACGTCTTGTGCAACAACTGCTAGTATATATATATATATATACGCGCCGGCTTTCTATTGCAGCGCGAGTAACGACGATACTTTTACGATAGCCAACGCTTTTAAACTTTAGACTCTACAAGCTGCTGCTGCTGCTGCGTGAGTATGTACGTAGAGGATAGATAGATAGAGAGAAAGAGAGAAACGAAGGGAAATAGACTCGGGTGAAAAAGGAAGCCTTCGGACGTAACAATGATATAAAACGAGCGCAACGAGCCAAGCTCTAAACCCAATGCTGTAAGCTCTTAAACTCTCGTTAATAGACTCCGCTTCGATGCTGATTAGTGTTTGGTTAGTGAGCTCCGATTTGATAAATAAGATTTATACGGGAGAGCTCTAGTGGTCGCGTGCGTATTGTGCGATATTGCCTTGATCTTCTAATACACTTACACACACACACCGGGCTAACCTGTTTCTCGACACTAAATCTCTTATCTCTCTCGTAACCGATACTAATCTCAGCTTTATTAATACCAACTCGCGCATCTAATCATAGCCCATTAATAAGTGTCCAGCTGTATACAGATATCTGCGCGCGAGTAAGTTGTAGCATTATACGTATACGAGAGAGAAACAAAAGCGCAATAAAAAAAGACGCGCGAGTTTCTGTTGTTCGATTAATTTTCCCGCTATTGTACACAACACGCGGAGGAGAGAGAGAAGCCAAGAGATAGATAAAGCAGTGGCTACAGGGAAAGGGGGGAAAACAAAGGAGCGAGAGAAGACGCGAGAATACCACCGGGCGCCGCTTCTGCTGCTGTCGCTGCAGTAGTAGTAGTAGTATAGTAGTGGTAGTGGAGAGACGAAAATACTTGAACACGGATGAAGTGAGTAAACGAGGTGGAAAGAGAGATGTGAATGAAAGGAGACAGTGTACACAGCAACACAGCAGCAGCAGATGGAGTGAAGAATCAGGTATAGAGGGAGAGAAGGAGAGAGAAAAATACTCTACCAATAGATGAAGCACGCGCTGCTAGAGATAAATTGACATATACAGACGATGATAATACCGCCGAGCGCTGAATGAGAATTTGTTCGACTCGTAGAGCTGCTTATTTTCTCGTTAAAATTCTGCCGACGACTCTCTCTCTTTCTCTCCGTCAATATCATTGAAATTTATTTTCAAAAGCCGCGCGTTCTCCCTAATGCCTCTTGCCGAGTAATTAGACTAAAAATACGCCTACACTTTTTTGTGTCTATACGTATACAGCGTATAATACAGTGTTTGCACAAAGAAGTGGCGTGTTCGGATGCAATTACGGCTCGCGCTTTATGCGCGCAGGTTATTGACACGCGTGGCCCCCCCTACAACAAACTGTAACACTATAGTCGCGACGACAAAAGTTGCCGGACGTTTTTGTACTCGGAATAATCGGCGATTTGCCAGCTTACGTAAATAACGAAGGAAAAGCTACTTTTCAACGTGACGAGAAAGAAGCTAAGATCATCCCGTAATCAACGAGAACCAGCGCGTTGAGGACGTAAACACAACGAAAATCATAAGCAGCGATAAAAATAGCCGAGCGCATAGACGAGCTGCAAGCGAGAGAGAGAGAGAAAGAGTGACGAAGCGCATAGAAGCTTGGTGGGGGAATTTCTGTCGGGTGATAACCTCTCATTGTTCATGACACACGCGTTCTTTGAAACGTGTTATCGCGACATCCGCTCTGCTGCTTCGTGCTCAAAGCTCGTTTTACTTTGCACTTATACACACATACGCGAACGCACCGCGCACGCACTGTCCAGCTCATGCATTAGAGAGGATTGGACAGCAGCAGCCGCCCCCGCACTACACACACCACGTGTATCCTCTTTACGACTTTCGTTCCGACGACGGCGACGACGAATTGCTTCACATCAAAACGCTTCTGTCATTCGTGTTATCTCTCGCTCTACAGCAGCGACGGCAGCAGACTCAAATCGAATCGAATCCACGCTTTTCCGGCGGCTCTGCCAGTATAGAGCGCTGACGGATTTCAATTACCGCGCGCGCGCGCGCGAGAGCGAAGCGAAAGCGTTCGCTGCACTATCCCCCGTGCGCTCCTCTTTTTTTTTCGTACGTTCGACCTTTTCCATTTCCGCTTCCGGAAGCCTCGCGCCGTTCTTTCTCTTCTTCGGACAATTCGCTTTTTTTTTCGCGATTTACTCTCAATTTCGGAGACGAACTGCGCGTCGAAGAGAAAAAGAGAGCGCTGGCGATGGCTAATCGATATATTGGATCCGTATATTCGTTTTGGATAAATTTTAGGGACGGATGCGCTCGGCAGAGCCGATAAACACTGTCCGGAGTCGTATAGTTGTCGCTTTCGGTGATGCGGGCATTGTGTCGACACGAGTGCCTGAATCACGCTAGATAATGGTCTCTCGTATATTATTGAGATGATTTCAAGCGCGGACCTTGGGATTTACGATCGGCTCGCTTTCTTTCACAATCGAGTTGTTTTTCCTTTGTTCATAATAAGCGACGTGGCTTCCGGCGTACAGTCATGCGAATTCGTATATATTTCGACGCTAAAAACCTATCGATGATTAAATTGACGCATCGCGACAGCAGCAGATGTGTGACGCAGAGTGAAAAAAAAGGTCGACGATTATTCGCGCAATAACGAAAATTGTTTACCCGCGCGCCAGCGGGCTTTGTTCGTGATCATCAGTCGCAATGCAAATCCAGGCTCAACGGCATATAATCGAATTGTAATTAAGGGTCTCTCTGCGGTGGAAAGAGAGACAGAGCGAATGAGAGAGAGAGAGAGAAAGCGATTTGCTCGCTAGTTCATTGTTTCGCGCCGTCACCGCCGCTTCGCTCCAAATGTTAAACAGGTAATCTGCAGAGATACGCGGCTATACGCTCTCTCACATCGTTCGCTATTTAGTGGCTCAATTATCGGGATGAGCAAAGCCAGCGAGTTATATAATACACAGCGCAGAAATAAGTAATCGTCTCGTGATATGTACAGCCGTTGAAATCCGTCGGGGCAGCGATTAATTTTCAGGAAAGAATCAGGTCAGCGCAGCTATATACTGTCGTATATTTTTATCTTGGATTCGATATTTTTTCCATTGGATCGTGGCGCGACGTCCTTGTCGTCCTCGGCTGCTATTCCCGCGCACTCGTCAGCGAATAGAGATTCGATAAAGTTTCATTCGGAGAAGTGCTGCTCCCACTCTCGTATTAAAAGAGTTTCACTCGAGCTTTCAGGCCGACGTGAATATATACGTGTATATTCCGGTTAAATTCTGTAAGGCTGGTATTTAAATTCCTGCATATACAGGATATATATACACACATCGCACAGCTCGAGCTTCACCCGATACACAAAAGAGAGAGAAGAGAGATAGCACGGATGCGTATAAATATTAATATCCTCTCGAAGAGCTCGTCGTCGTGTGCGTTTGAATTATTCACATAAAATAAACACACTCGTCAGTCAGGGAACGGAGCGAGCCACGCCGTGCGAACATCGAGGATCAATCGCTAAACTGAACGAGGCAATAAAAAGCCAGATATGTATATGAGTGCGCGAGCGGACGACACCGATTCAGCGAGCCTCTCTGAAATTTTTCAGTTTTATTAGAAAATTTCGAGGTTGAGAAAAAGAGAGGAGTAGAATTATTCTCTACGCTGCAGTACCTCCCACGCGACTTATCACACTCCAAGAAAAACCAATAGAATGACACGTACCACACGTAGGAATCGCTCTCGAAAAGCAACAATGCACGATTTCTATTTCTGCGTGGGTGCGCGCAAAAGAATTCATAAGCATACTACTGCAGCCGCCTGCTGCGTGTATTATTGCGAAAGTAAGCGCTAAAGGGAATTATACAAAGTCATGGAAATCCGGAAAGCCTCTGGTGCGCGGTTATAACCTTCTTACGCGAGAGCAGAGTGTCTTTGCGCCTTAGGAACTCGGCTCTCGCTTCTCTCGCGTAATATGCACCGCACGTGAACGTGAACTTTAGGCGTCGTATAAGTGCATCGGATCCCCTTTTCCCAGCAGCAGCAGCAGTAATACGCATTCCCATTCCTGGCTATAGATATATAGGCATGCGCTTCGTTGTACTTGGCATTCCCATTCGTCACGAGTCGCGCGGTGTCTCTGGACTGAAATTAGCGGGGGGGAAAAATAACGCGCGAATTCGCAAACTAAAATGGAATTTTCGAAACAACGACTGCTGTATCACAACCAGGTCGTTCTCTCGCTCCTGCACGACTACTCAGGTATATACGTATATATAGCTATACATCAAGAGGGGACTGTGGGATGCTGCGTTACAGAGAGAGAGAGAGAGAGAGCAGCCTTCGCGTCTCTCTCTCTCTGCGAGCGCGAGCGGCGAAAGAGAAAGGAAGGCTACGCCGAGTAACTACCTAGGGAGACAGAGACGGAGAGAGAACCGCTACGGAGAAGCTGTGCGCGAGGGAAATGGAACGAAGATGAGAGAGTGAGAGAGAGAGAGAGAGCTGGTGGAAAGGGAGGGGATTAGTGAGCTCGCCGGTGAAGGGATATAGAGAGATGCAAGAGACGGAGAGAGATAGATGCACGCAAGCGAGCGAGCGAGAGAGAGAGAGAGCAATGCCCCTTTTATGCTTACGCCTCTCTTTTAGTCTACTCTCCACCGCTGCAGCCTCTCGTTGGATTTTTGAGCTCGAACAATTTTCAAAACTCCTTCTTTATTATAACTCCAAGTTATACATGCTACGCGAATTTACCACTCGCTCGCACTCGCCCGTTGTACACCCTCGCAAAATTACGTGATGGCGTTTGCTTGTTGCTAATTTTGCGGTCGGCCCTGCAACGCCGTACCACCGCCGCTACGGCCGAAAGTTACAAGTGGCCTGACGAGGGTCTCCAGAACTAACTTTCGCTTATATAAGGGCGTAAAGTAATTGCCTCACCTATCACATCAGCCGGCGTATATAAAAATCTCTGACATCGAGACTCCGAAAAGATCAAAATAAAAGAGCAAGAATTAACATTTAACGCAGTGTAATCGGGGCATATATAATACAGGCCGCCGCCGCGCGCGATGAGAAGAAAGAGGAGCGACGACGACGACGTTCGTTGGCCAGCGCGCTGCTGCTCGGACAAGGCTGCCGCAAGGCGACGCGGCGGCGGCGGCGGCGGCTGTGTGGAGAAAGACGAAGAGCGAAACAAGGAACTTTCTGTGTATATATGTGCAACCGCTATAGAGCTGATACATAGAAGAGAGCCGGTAATCGATTGCACAGTCCGAGTATTGCGCACACGACACACAATGCGTATTAAACTATCCGCACACATGCTGAACGTATAGGTGTATATATATAGCTATTATATCGCTCGCACTGCATAACTCGAGAAACGCGAACGTGAGAATGTCTGCTCCTCTTTTTTCCTTCTTCCTTATGCATCGTGCGCTTGGAGAGATGAGACGGTTAAGAACAATCGCGTCCTTTGCACCTAATACTCGCGCCTGTGTTTGTATTCTAGTAATCATCCTGTAACGGCTCGTTACGCAATCGCGATTACCTTTCGCACGTGGAAATGTCCGAGTAATGACGCGGAGAAGAGCGTGAAAAAGTCAACAGACGTTAAATTTGTCAAATCCATCCTTAAACACACAAAGATCGCCATAGGAGGGAGGAGAAAATAAAAGTTTAAATCCCTCGTCGTCGTCGTCGTCGTTGTCAACGAAAGGAAGTGAAGGAGGCTTCGAAGGTGGCCCTCATGCTCGCTCCCTCATTTGAGTCACGTTGTATACCCAGACTGAAAAAAAGCGGCCCGAGTATATCTATAATTGTACACAGAGGGAGGGAGGGAGGGAGGAAAGTGAAGGCAGGACTCAAGTTTCCAATCTCCTGCTCAAACATTCGATGCTGGCTTTTTTTCTCCCAGTCGCTCTTCTCGTCGACAACGTATCGAGTCCGCAAACACGGAAATAAACTCTCGGACTCCCCCGAACTTTCCCAATGACCTCGTTGAGCTGTGTGTGCCAGCCAGTGCACAGGCTAATGTGATCGTCAAACAGTGTATATCGTCTGTTTTTCCATTCGATTCTTTCTCACGCGCTCTAATTATCCACATCAGCTACGTATACACGACCTGCTTATACGCG
Organism: Pteromalus puparum; assembly: GCA_012977825.3. NCBI lineage: Eukaryota > Metazoa > Arthropoda > Insecta > Hymenoptera > Pteromalidae > Pteromalus > Pteromalus puparum. The sequence goes on along the minus strand of CM053168.1, from coordinate 2,346,853 downwards.
GGAGACTCGGTCGAAAATTAACCGAAAGAAGAAAGTGCAGCTGAGGGGAAAAAATGCAGGAGCGGTAGGGAAGAGAGCGAATGTCCGCGTCAGGGCTGCTGCAACCTCGAGGGAATTTACGTACGTAGGCACAGTGTGTGCAAGCGCAAAAAGAAGAGAGAGAGATTAGGCACTCGTGCAGCGCTCAAGGGAACACAGTGAGAGAGGAGCAGAAGCCTGCGAACGACTGCAGAAAATAAAGAAGGGGAAATAAGTGAGTTTGCAGCGGCAGCAGTTATAGCTCTCGTTTTCGGAGCCGCGCCCGAGTTTGCGAAAATCGACGGACGCTTTCCGAATCAAGCCACAGAAGGAGAAGCGCTACTCTCGCGTGTATTCGCCAGTTGTTTACACCACTCGTTAACCGAACTGACGAATTAGTCGCGAATAAATATTTAACTTGCTCTTGAGGAGGGCCAGAAACGGAAAGATAGAGAGAGCCGCTCGCGTCCGAAAGATATAGATGACGGAGTGTGAGGGAGAGATTTTATTCGAGGTGGAAAAGGACCCGACGATGACATGATTCTGCGCGCTAATTAATGCGCGCACCCTCGAAATAGACCGACCCGACCCATCCGACGAAGCTGCTGCTCTGCCTTTGCTTTCAAAGGCTTCTCTCTCTCTCTCTCTCTCTCTCTGACGGTAGATGATTATTTGCTTTCGATAATTGAAGCGAGATGAGAAGAATTGCCAGCTTTGCGCGACCCAAGCGAGCAAATATATATCGAGAGAGGGTATTTTCGACAGATGGACCGAGTATACGAATATTCTCTCTAAGCTGGTGAATGGACGATATATACTGCTCGAATTTTTTTTTATCTCAAGGAGCGACCGAGTTTTGAAACGGAAAATCACGCTTTACTATGTATGGTCCGTTGTAGAGATGCGTCCACAGTTTTAATCACTGCTTCGATGACGAAACTCAGCGCTGTATATCATCGTAACTTCGTTTTCACTCCTCTGAATGAAAACACTCGGAATTTCGCAAGAGAGAGCCGCCGCATATAAGGGGGCAGTCAATCGAGCGAGCTTGAGGATCCCGTACGGTATATATAGCTCTCGCAGCTATATAACGTACAAAGAAAAGCGGCAGGCAAAGGCTTCGCCGCCGTCGAGAAATTGGCGCCTCTCGATTCCCGCGAATCGTTAAAGGAAACGTTATATGCATCAGTACGATAGCCGGCGCGCCTCTCTCTATCTCTGAATAAACTCGCGATTATTTTCTCTCTCCCTTCATTTTCGAATTCTTCCATGGCTCATCATCATCGCGCGTATATACCTCTCGACCTCTTGGCTTCTCTTTTGCACCGCCGACCTCAGCAGCAGCGATGGAAATCGGTAATCGGTGATCGTAATTCCAGCTTTTTACACTTCCTGCTGCTGCTGCGCATTGTTTTGATATTTTCCGAACGTGTGCGTAAATAGATACGGAGATAGAGCGGAGATGGATGAGGTGCGGAGAAAATGAGAAAAAATACTGTGCAAGTCTAGAAATCGTACACGAGAGAGAAAAGATACGCATCGGAGTGAGAAAGTCGTATACGCGATTAACGAACGGAGATACAGCTAGCCGCGCGTTTCGGATCATTCGCATTTTCTTTTTGTTCCGTCGTGTCTCGCGCGTGTGAAAGCGCGTCGTAAATAATTAGTCGTCTAAATTTTTTTTTTTTTTTTTTGCTTCGATGCTGCGGTGGAATGTAAAACGAGAAAAAGAGAGGGTCGGAGAGGAATTGATAGCCGCAGGTTCGAGTGGCAGTATAAACAGCGGGCATATAGAAAAAAAAGAAGAAACCTCCCTCGCTCGTATTAATGGTCGCTTTCGATCAGTCATTCATCTTATTCGATTTGGCCGTGCGGCTGACTTTACATAATAAATACGGGCTCAGGGGCCAAAGCCGATCGCGGTTAATCGGAAGATTGAAAGTATCGCTAATGTGCGAAGAAAAGAGAGGAAGAAGACGAAGACGAGGGCTATATTACTACGCTCGAGAGGATGGGAAGGGTCTTTGGAGTGGAGGTGCGCGCGAGTAATGGAACGGACGAGGACAAAGACGTCCTTTGAATATTCACGATTCATTTCGGGATCCTCTTCTTCTCACTCTCTCTCTCTCTCTCTTGCCCTTCTGGGAAGAACTATAGCACCGCTCAAAAAGTCATTTATTTTTCCAACTCGGATGCGCCACACTGCCGAATATCCATTTGTACGGAACTTACGCGAACTCTCGACTTTCCGCAATAAATGGGATCACGTCTGTTTTTTTTTTTTGGAAATCTTCTTCCTCTCTTTTTTTTTCGACAACGACGTCCGCGTAAACTTGAACTATTCCTATTCATCATTCTGATTTCCCTCACGCTTTTCAGCGATTTATTTTTCGCTCGCAAGCGCTAGCGTTCGTTCCAACTTTCTGCCAGTGGTTTTTTTTTTCACCGGCTAGCTCGTAAATTTACCCTGTCTCACAATAAACACTTATCAGCGCATTATTTTCTGGCCTAGATAAACTTATTCGCCCACAGAACTCGGGCAGTTACAGCATTAGTGGTCCAAGCAGCAGGCTAGAGCAAGGTACACCAGTACTTATGTGGTGTACGAGGCTTATAATGATGAGGGAAATAAGAAAGTGTATATACGCCACCTATCGACGCTAGCGAGAGACTAGAGAGTTGGATAGTTCAAGCGGTGGGGACAGCGCCAGTCCAAAACTGTTCTGTATATACTTGAGCTTTATGCAATACTACGACTGATTTGGGACTTTAATATATTATTAAAACGCTCTTTATTGTAAATTTGGATATTATTATCGAGATTTGAACTTTTAATTTACTTTGAGAGCTATTATAGAGCAGCAAAAATAATCACGATATCCCTCCAGGCTTGTTTATGACTTTTAATAACACCCATCAAGTTAATGAAAAATTTATTCGCAATATAGCGGCACACGCCTTCCGAATCGACAGCCGGCTACTGCTGCCTTTCCTTTGGATTTTATTAAATCGAAAAAATTTTTATTAAGAATTACCGTATATTAAGGACGCGACCGGCAGGCGACAGCCGAGGCGAATATTTCGGGTCGGAGAAGGAAAGAGCGCGTGTATATATGCAACAGCCATAGCTTCGAAAGGAGCAGCTGAAGCCGGTGGCCCCCCCTTCTCTCGAGTGCAATTTTAATTTTCCAGCGACTGGAGAAGTATCGGACATACCACGCCAACGCCCGACATTTCGAATCGAATCAGGATCTTGCGCCAGGGACGAGAGAAACGCGAGAAGGAGACGAGCCACCGACGAAAAATCTCAGCTTTTCCACAGCTCGAGAAAAATACCGACAGTGCATCCCTGAATAGACATCGACTTTCACGTTATTTTGAATTTTCAAGACAGTTCTCTCAAGTCGATATCATGAGTTTACTTTAATTACACGACTCGTGTATATACCGTTAAAGTAAGATCGCCAGCGTGACAATACGGATTAATAAGTATTGTATTCTTGCATTCACGTATATATGCTCCAATTAAAGCCACGTCGTGTTATTACCGCACAGGAGAGCAAGCATCTGGCCAATTACTAGGTCAGCGCTGCTCACAATGCGTGATTCCCAGGGAGGAGAAAGAGCCGAAAATTCCTTCGACCGACTTGCTCGCTCGTTGTTTTTTTTTTTTTTTTTTTTTTTGCAGAGCTCTGCTGCTGCGCACATACTCCGTGTGTACTTGGCCTGCCAGTCCCGACGTCGACGGCGGCAGCGGCGGCACAGGATGAATTAAGCTGCAGCGATAAATGGAAAGAGAAAGAGAAAGAGAGAGAGAGAGAGAGAGAGTAGAGGAGAGGAGAAGCGAAGCGACGAAGGAAACGGGAAAGAGAGAAGGACAAAGAGAAAGGAAGAGAGCGAGTGAGCAGTTGCTATCTCGAAAATGTGTTCATCCGGGGCAGCAGACGCCTGCTGTGCAATCAGTGCATATAACGTGCTCTCTGCTGCCGAGGCAAGGGAGGAGAGGAGACTTCATTACGGAGGCAAAAAACAGAGTCCACCACCGCCACTGCCGTCGGCTTTTATTATTAAAGCCGTATTTCTTTCCCTGAATTCGAGGCGTTATGAATTCCCTCCCACGCAGCTTGTATGCGTGCAGTATACGCGCGTATTTCGATAGATTAAAAACAAATGCCCGCCCCGTCTGCGTATACGCCTGTGTGTATACAGTTAATAAACCCGATGGCGGAAAACACGAATAGGCCATTAGACGCGGGCAAAAAGTCTGCTTTAAAAGCCATCCACGCGAGAGAGAGAGAGAGAGAGAGAGAGAGTCTCCGTACACCAGGCGAAATTGCATATCTCGTCGCGCGCATCCGAGCGCGCATATTAAAAATACACGTATATGTATATATTCCGAGAGAGGAGAAAAAGCATCAGCAGAGGCACACGTATAACTGAAATAAAAGAGGCGAGCTTGCTACACACCGTGGCATGTGTCTTGCGGTAGCAGCAGCAGCAGCAGGTGACACGAGTTTCTCTCTTGCCGACGTACGAGACACATTGACGGATTCTCGCGTCTCGAGAGAGATAATTCGATTCAGATATCCTGTCCCGCGCCGCGCGCGTCTTTGTCCGGTGAGTCGCGTGCGCGCGTTCTCTTGAGAGGCTCTTGGATCGTCCTCAAAACGATTCAATTCAATCCCGCTAATACCAGCAGTAGCAGCGTACGGCAATTGCTAGACTAACGTGTGCCTTGTTTCTCTCTAACGCATATACGTTCACCTCGACGGCAACGGCGGCGGCGAGTCATTATGACCCCCGCTGCTATTTGCATGCGAATGCGCGCCGCTGCTACTGCCATTTCCACCGCACGCAAGAGACACATACACACAGAGAGAGAGATATATATAGAGAAAAAGAGTCGCGCGCGCGCGCGGGGTGGAAAAAAATAACGTTTGGTGAGGGCAGGCGCCTGTGAAAATATATGTGCAGGCCGCGAGAAAAAAGTTTCTTTTGCAGCAGCTTGTTGACATCCGCCTACCTGCCAGCCAGCCAAGCTTCTTTTTTGCTGCTGCTTTTTTGGCTGAGCTTTAATTTTACTGCGCCCCGGAAAATGTACACTGCGGTTTGCGCTTGCTCTTTTCTAAGAAACGAGCTTTGTGCGCTGCTTGTCGGGGGCTGACTCTTGTTACGTATTATGACTTTTTGAAATATTCAGTTGCCGCGTGCGCTCGCGCTTGCGAGTGTATACCGGAATTGCCGGCTACTGCTAAATTTTATTTATTTAGTTTGATTTTTTTTTTCCTCGCTAAATTTAGAACGACCAGCGGAGAGAGAGAGAGAAAGAGAGGAAAGTTGGAAACGCAACCGCTGAAATACGCACACACACACACAACGTTTTTATTATGGCTTTTATCTTTTGTCCGTCTTTTTTTCCACGTGTAACGCGGCGCTTCAACTTATGAATATAAATGAAGTTTTGTGTATTCCGCGTACAGAGCGGTGCTATGTAGGTCTCTCTCTCTCTCGCTCAATTTTAAACGCTAAAAAGGGAGAACTGTTAGAATAAAATAAGATATAATCTGGACGAAAATAAAAATAGCGCCTGTCGGGAAACTGCGGTGAGGCGGCTTTTGTCGTCAGTGCGAGCCGTGGAAAATAATAAATATAAAAGCGTCCGCAATATCTCATCTCGTGAAATAATACAAGAGAGGATAAATATATATACCTCTTATAATAGAAGAAGCACAACGATAAAAGACAATCAAGAATCGCTCATCCCCTTTGAAGCCCCAAAACAGAGCTACAAGCTATATCGAATTTCCCATATCCAACCCTCCTCGAATTTTCTAGTACAATAACCAAAAATTACAGCGCACGCGACTCCCTGGTATATCTTTACCCTCGAATCTATATCGATGCATCGCCGCCGCGTGCGCCCGATCGCCATATTACACGTGTCTTGCTCGCTCGATAAAGATCAGAGAGCACCCGTCGATTCCGTTTTTCTCTCTTTCACCGGCAAACATATCGCGTACACACACATATATACGTATACGTGCAGTATGTGGCCAGCTTGAGAGACGTCTCAATGCTCGCCTGGATTTGACCTCGTTCTTTTCACACAGCTAACGGAGCGACAGGATGCCCCGCGGCTGCCTGCAGGATCTATTTCGAGACTTTTTTCGGGGGAGAATGAACTGGAGCAAAAATTATCGGCCAGAGGATGGATTTGGCTGCTGACTGCGCTTCCCTTTTTTTGCTTCTGTGTGTATACTCTCTCCTCGCGGGCACTGCTTTATATAGGTGTGTGGTGTATCTCTGGACACGAGAGAGCGAGAGCATCCTTGATTTTTACAGAAACCACCGATCAATCACTTTCGCGGTTTAGCGATATATATATATATTTTTTTTTCCAAAATCAATCTTCGGGGAAAAGCAAATTCAAATCACCTCCGCGCTTTTTAATAAAAAAATCTGCGTCGCGCCACCGATCATTTATCCTCGCGCGACCCATCCAGCGCGGCTCAAAATATTTATTTAAAGCAACGTCAAGATTGCTACAAAGGCCATATCCCGTTTTCTTTTTTTCCTCTCTTGATTATGTCCTCCCTTCACAGTCCATCTCTCTCTCTCTCTCTCTCTCTCTCTCCCTTCCTCTCTCCGTCGAAAAAGAACCTGAGAGTCGCGAGACGAATCGACCCCACAGAGAATCGCACTGCTGCTGCGCCGGCGAAAAATCTCGGGCGAAATGATTGATAACGCGCTCCGGGTTATGCGAGCCAATGTGTCCCTCATTCCTTTTTTTTTTCTTCTCTCGCTGGCCTCGCGTTGTCCGCTCGTTCTTTCTTTCTTTCCTTCCTTCACGTGTATGTGCCGCTTGCGCGCATCAGGTTCATATCTCGCTGCATCCCTGTCTCTCGTTCTCTCTTTTTTTTTTGGCTCAACGATTATACGCCTCAGCGTAGTGTGTCTGTCGAACGGAGATACTCTCTCTTCTTCCTCCGATGTGTTTCGATGCTTTTTTTTCTTCTCGATCCTTTTTACTTAGAACGATATGATTAATAAAGTATACGCATTGTAATTTAAATTTATGCGTCCGCGCTTGGATGAGCTGTAAATCACGCGCCGCCGGATAAAACAAGTATAACAAATTGGCCCTTTTCTGTCTTTATTGTTCGCGCGCAAGCATATCCGCTCGATGATTCTTTTCGATTCGAAAGCGATTCTCGCGAGAGCTGATGTTTAGAATTGATAGGACTCTACGACGAGGCAATTATTAATATTACTGTGATATCAGCGGACAAAGGTATCGTATAGACAATCTCCCAGCTGTGTAAACTCGAAACGCGCTCGTTTACAAGCTCTTGGAGTTCGATAATTATAGGAAAACATTTTGAGAAAAAGAAAATTTACGAGAGCCAGCCGTATACCCACACATACACACACACACACACACACAGAGTTTCGTGGATTGCCAGCTCTCGGATGGCCGGGCGCAGCCGGAAAGTTTTCCCGTAGGGACTTTACGAGGGGTAAAAAGTAACGGTTCCCTCAAAGGCCTCCGAAGAATTTTAAAACAGCCCCTCCGCAATAAAAATGCACCGCAAGCCTTCGAATTTACTTAACTCTCTGCAAATACTTGTTTCCTTCTTCTCTCTTTTTATTAATCCTAAAAGTTCGTGCGCAGCCTTCTCTCTCTCTCTCTCTCTCTTGAGATAAAGTATAGCGACGTTAACAAATTGTTTGGGAATTTCCCGTATAGATTTCGCATTCCTACAACGTATCCCTGACCGGAGCCGCCACGCGACAGGAAACTTGAAAAAAAAAAACTGTGTCACCGTGGAAAAAACCACTGCATCGCAACGTGTCTTTGACACATCGAGCGATAAAAAAAAAGCCTTTTGGAATGTGAGCAGCGCACGAGAAGGAGTCAAGCGGAATCAAGTAGACCCGTGGGAAAAGCAGCAGAAGCATCGCTATACAGTAGCCGCATGTCGCTCTCTCTCTCTAAACGCCGCCGCACTACTCTGCGGTTGTCACTACAACAACGCCGTGTCGAGCTGTGTCTTGTTATCAGTATAGCTTGTGCGGTCTTCTCGCCATTGATAAGCCACAGAGAGAGAGAGAGAGAGAGAGAGAGTGAGAGAGTATAGCTGACAGCAGTACGGAGGAGGCGCCAGGCGCTCCATCGGTAGGCCGCTTCCGCTTCCGGACACGAGGCCTTCCAAAGGTCGTGTGCGCCGCATTGGGAAAAACGGGGTCGAGAGCGGAGGTGGCGGCAACGCTTCTCTAATACTTGAAAGCGCCCCGAGGAAAGTGTTGGTGAAAAGCCGAGAGAATCCGAGGGGAACAAGAGCTCTGTGCGCCGCTGCTATACTGCCCCGAGTACGTGTGAACGAAAAAAAGAAAGCGGCCAAAGGGTGTCTGACCTGAGCTGCTGAGAAGGAGAAGAAGGAGAAGAGGAGGAGGTGGAAGATAGAGGCCGAGTCAATGCAGCCAACTTGGCGGCCGTTGAAATGACGCGCTGCTGCTTCTCTCAATTCGGAGAATTTGCATTTTGCGGACGAGAGGAAAATAATTTTTCTAAACTATATATTATGATTCTCTTCTACGGGTAATCTTAATGCGAAATTTTACTCAAAACCCGTTCCCGTATCGTCGCCTCCATAAATCTCGTCCACTGATGATCGCGCATGGGGTTTTCTCTCTTCGTCCACATATACACATTTCGGAACACAGCGCGTTTTTTCACGCATATACATTCCCCGAGCCCCGATGCGCGACGAGTATAAACAACGAACCTGTGCGCAAAACCGCAGCGCAGCGGAATACAAATACAAAAGCGCGCGTGTGTACACACTTCGTCGAAAATGAATCATTCAGCGAAACGTTTACGCGGCGGCGGCGATCGGTCTCCCGAAAAAAAAAAATTCCGCGTCATCAATCATTCGACACGCTGAATGGTTTTTGCGCTTCGTGTGTGCTCTCCCTCTCTCTAACGTTTAATTGCAGAAGCCGTCGAAGTAATTGGCCACAGCGGGTGAACGACCTTGAATCGATTCCGATTTTCCCCCATTGATTTCACGGAAGAGCTTCACGATTATGGCACATTTCGGTCTTAACAGCCGGCTCGCGTTGAAAGATCGCCCGAGGCAGCTTATACTTATAACGTTGCATCTCTCGCACACACACACACACACATACACACTCATACTCCGTGACATAATCTCGCCGCCTCTTCTTCTCTCATCGGAAATTCGTGGCTATAATAACACGTTTCGACGTATACACCTGCGCGCGATCATTTTTTGTGCCCCGACTTTTTAATTGCGAGTATATAATACCTATCACGTGTTGTAGGCTGTTTTCGATTGAGTAAAAAGTCGCGAGAGTGAAATTTGAATGGGACGATGAAAAAAAAAAACAAAAAAAGGCAATAGAGCCGTATAGACCGATGAATAATAATAATCTATCGGTACGCCGCTGAGCTATTGTTCGGAATCGTTCTCTCGATAACACGTTCCCATCAACGCGAGTCAGACACACTCTGCACAATCGGAAAGACTCACTCCGCGCTCGGCGGTTCTTTCTGTGCGCGCGTATAATACACACGGCGAGAGGCGTTGCTATGCGTGCTGCATCGTGAGAAAGATATCGGGCTACAGATAATAGGAACACAGCGTCGAACCGCGCAAGATCAGCCGTCATCCTCTTCTCTCACTCACTATCCGCCTAATTACGATCTAATTGGAGGCTCGAAATCGTCGTCTGCTGCTGCTGCTGGTCGTCTGTGTGCCGTGATTGGGCCCTAAAGATCTTCCTCGTCGGGGGCAGTATAATGTCGAGAAGGAGCTGAGAGAATTTAAGCGAGTTAAGTCGGATACAATGGACGAATGAATTAACTTATACGCTGTTATACTATAGCCACTTTATATTTATTGGCTTTATTCATAAAAGCGACGTCGTTCGCGAGGAGGATAGTAAAATTAGATTATTGTCACTTTCGCGAGACATAGAGAGAGAGAGAGAGAGAGAGAGAGAGAGCCTTGTATTCTTATAATTCAAGCTGAAAGTGTATACGCGCGCGTCTATTTGCTCGCTCACTCATCGGCTTATACGAGCCACGCGTAAATTCCTCGTCGCCGCGCTTGATTTCTTTATTTATCCGCGGGTGCGCTTACAGCAAGATTTACGAGCGATTACGCGAAAATTAGCCACGGAAGTCGCGCGCGAGAAAAGAGCGCTAATCAGCCATTACAAAACGCTCGCAATAAATAACGGCTCTCGTAATGCAGAGTCACACACACACACACGCAACGGCTTAATCCGCTGAAAATTCTCTCGTGTGTAATCCTCCCTCGCATAAGGGAAAAAAAAGAGCATCGGAAGTTGTCTCAGATCGTCGATGTAATTAACCGCCCTCTCTCTCTTGTTATGAGCGTTTAACCCGAGTCAAAGCACATCTCTGCGCGACACACGATATATATAGAGCGTGTAGCTCAAGCAAGTTTCTCAAACTCCTCCGGTCTTACCGGGGAATTCGTCTCGTGTGCGAGCGGGAAAAAGACGAGTATATAGAGAGCAGAATGCGTCGCCGAAGAGTTTCAGCCCCCCGGGCCTGAAGTCAAATCTCTTTGTCTCTTTTCCTCGGCCAAAGGTCTTTGGCTAGTCCAAGAGTCCGGGATTCTTGCGCTCGCGAAACTTGCGGTGCCTTTTTGTTCTTTCCCTTGGAGAAGAGTTTTATAGTTCGACGGTTATGGGTAGTGTTTTTCGCTACACGCGGCTCTTTCTTCATACGTATACGGATTTACGCGATACGCGTCGTAATCGTTGCCGTCACTGATTGCGAGTAGAGGAGGAAAAAGGCTAACGGACAAGACGCGCGAGCGTAATGACGGGATATCGAAGAACTCAATGAGCACCGTATTCGATTCCCAATGCCTCGCAATTATATCACCGCGATGCAAGAATGCCGTGGTGGATTTCTCGTCTTCGCGCACGCGCTATATCGACGTTGTGATCCGAGAAGTTTCTTCGCAAAATAGCTGCTAATACTGCTGGATGCCATGAGACTCGTGTAAAAAGGCCGAAGCATCGCACGCAAAATTCCCCGGCTGCATGCTCTTGGTTAGAAAAATCACGAGAACGACGAAGTATATATACCTGTACGAGGAACAAAGCGGCCATAGCTTCAGAAAAAAAAAGAGTTGAGAGAGAGAGACCGAGGAGGCATCGGATGGAATGAGAAAAAAAAGAAGAGAAGGAGGAGGAGGAGGAGGAGGTTCGAGGCCGGAATACGGGATGCCGAGAGAACAGCGCGAGCCAGAAAGAAGAGCGAGTTGAGACCGGAGAAAAAGGGCCCAAAGAAGAGAGGTGGAAGCTCAAGGTAAAATATAGGAGTCTGACGAAGATTGACCGGACCACATGGAGCATCGGCTGTGTTTTCGCCGCGAGATCGTCTGCTTCCTGTTGCCTCTCTTCCCTCTCTCTCTTATACGCAGGCTTTTCGGACTAACCGGAGTTTGGGTTTTTACCCGCATGAGTTGGTTGTTTGTTTGCGAAAAGTTGTTGTTTGTTGCTCATCACATCCCTCTTATCCCCGAGACGATGTGCTTTCCAATATACCGCGATAAACTTTTCAATTTCAACGAGATAATAACTTTCCGTAAAATACGCGCCAGCGCTCCCTCTTCTTGCCTCTCGCAAGGGTCGCATATTTTAACGCTCGTTTTTATCAGAGCTTGTAATTAAAACAAACCACTTAAAAAATTTCATCGGCCAGATTAGCCTTAAATTCGTTCTACCCCTTCTTCTTCGGACGGAGGGAACCGCGATCGAAAATTCCACGGCACGTGTGTGCCCACCATCCCACCTGTGTATAAGAAGAACCGTGGGCTTGGTTGGTGCACAGCGATCCTCGTCGAAAGATTTTTCTTTATTTATGAATTCTCGCAGGAAGGTCGCTACCGTTCGAGTTTTCGAAGGTCAGTCGATCCGGTTTTGCGTAACATCGAGTCCGACGCAAAAGAAGAAGAAGAAGAAGAAGAAGGAGAAGAACTCGCAAAACGAGTATAGCGTGTATATATATATATATAGCACAGCGCGCGAAGAGGAGGCCTCTCTGGTTTTACAGTCTCGACTTTAAACGCGCAACAATGAGAAGGAAGTCGCAATTTTGCTTTTCAGAGAGAGAGAGGAGGAACTTTATACCTTAATCTAGCTGTATCCTGCGTGAGAGAGAGAGAGAGAGAGCCTCGCTATTCACGAATCGACGTGGTCCATTGAGCAAATGAATGGCTATGCGCTGCTGTTGGCACGATGGAGAGGGGGAAAAAATAAATACCAGATATATCCATTTCATTCATAAAACACCAAACTCTCTCTTTCTCTGTGAGAAGGAATTTCATAATTTCGCGCGCAGCTGACGTCGCTCCCTTTTTCTCCCAGTGTGTATTATTATGTGTTTTGTTGAACTTCTGGGAATTCACACACACAATAATCGCAGCTAACCGAGTATAACAGCCATTATCTCACCGAGACGTTTAACCCGGAGTGCGAGAGATAACCCCTCTACTGATATTTTTTTTTTCCCGCGGGATGAATGATAAACGAGTTAAAGTTAGCAGCCGACGGTCGCAGTTTGTAACAAGCTGCAGATTTTCTCTATACATAAGCGTACCGGCAGCGGCGGAGGTTTATTATATAGCTTCATATACTCGCTTGCGCTCGTCGTCCTGTCTAAACATCCTGCTGCTGCTGCTGCTGCTGCTGCTCGGCTAACCCCTCAAATTTTAAAGATAAATTCGAAAAAACGTTATCTCCCCTGCTGCTGCTGCTTTGCTCAGGTACTCGCGAGCAAAAGCAAATCTCGAATTCGGGATAGTGGAAGATAGCGGATCTTTTTTTCTATCACAATGTTGTATGCACCGACATTAAAATGCAACCGTCAATACACAAGCAGTAAGAGAAGAGTGAAAGACTCTCCGGGATAGGGCACTACGGAGAGAAATAATGGAGTCATCAGATTTCATTGTCGAGCTAAATGTCTACGCGCCGCCGTCGTCGTCGTGGCAATCGCTCGCGACAACCATACGACGCAACAAAAACAAAGCTAGAGATCGAAGGAAAAAATCGACAAAGACGAGAGAGTGCAGAGAAGAGAAGAAGACGAAGGAAGGAACGAACGATACCATCGACTCGGTCAATCTTCGCTCTCTCTCTCTCTCTCTCTCTCTCTCTCCTCTCTTTCTCAAAGTCAGGGCCGTAAAGAGCGACTCGCTCGCGCTTGCTGCTATATGTACGTGAGGCACGTAAGACCTCGGCCTGTGCGCACAGCTATAGTGTACACGCGTTTTCTCCCCGACTGTCGTTAATCTCGCGCGCATATGCCCACGAACACCGCCGACAAACGCCGAGCGACGAGAGCGTGTCGTATATAAGTATACCAGAGAGAGAGAAATTCCCTATAGCCGGATAAGGAAGCGAAAAACTTCCGACGAATCCAGCACTGAATTCATTACACACCTCTTCGTTTCTTTATACGCGGGCGACTCTTCAATTAGGGAGAAATCGATCTTATTCAAGTCTATACGAGTGTGACTCTCCTCTCTTAACTCTTATATCACCACAACAACGACGCGAGGAAATTAGTCACGCGTCTATTTCCTTGACATGACGGAATCAACTGGTACTTACTTACGCATACGCGAGTGACTTGTGATAATTCCATGGCAAACATCATAATTTCTCTCCGAGATTTATCAACGAAAATCTAAACCGTCGCCGTGCTCACGACCTACAACGACTTTTCGCGCAGCCTTGACTGAAAAAAAATTCCTTTCCATTCACGCAGCGCTCGCGCGAACGATGCACAACGCGCGCTCTGTCGCGGAATGCAGTGTGTGCCGCGGGAGGGGGGGAAAGTTCGCTTTGCACTGTGGCAGATCCTTTTCCGTCTTTGTTCAGCAGCTTATATACACACACGCGTTTATACATGCATACGTACGTATGGAGAGAGGGATAGGTGAACGTGCACATGCTCGTATACGAAGAAAGGGAGCGATTAAGAAAGAACAAATCAATCGATGCCGCGCGCGCAAGTTTTCCCGACCGCCAGGCTCTCTCTCTCTCTCTCTCTCTCTCCTTCTCGAGCTCCGCGAACGGCCTTGCGAAACTCGCAGCAATGTGTTTTTTCATCGAGCGTATAATCTCTGGGAATAACCATTTTTTTTTTTAAATTTTGTATATCATATAACAAGCGTTTTTCTCGTGAAAGCGTCGCGTGGTTATTATTATCAATCACGACAATTCACGGAGATTGTTGCACTCGAGAGTGACCCACTTATCTCTTGAGCACTACATTCGAAGAATTATAAATATTCAGCGTCGTTTAACGATACGACTATTAGAGTTATACAGCGTATCTTGAAGGCGAATTGAAAACGAGTTACAACTTGAGTTTTCTGTGAATGTAGTCAGGCACCGCAATAACGTAAGACGATATACGACACAGTTTCATTGCGAAAGTGATGAGAGTAAAAATAATTCGAAACCTGGCTGTCCAATGCGTCGTCTCTATCTCATCGTGGAAACAAATGCACGAAAAACGCTCGGACATACACGAGGATGAAAAAGAACACGTGAGTGATATATCCCCGCTAAAGACAAAAGGCCGGGTCGCCGCAAAAACCGGAGCAGCGAGCGAGAGCCAAACCAGCGCGAACCGAATAATTTCCGCCGTTTTCTAAAGATCAATCGCTTCCATACACACACACACACACTCCCTATACTAAAAATCTTTTGAAGCGGAGCCAGGTTAGTGGCGCCTGCGGGGGAAGCCGTCGGTCGAGCGTACGAGGGGACGATCCCAAGTCGAATACATAAAACAAAAATCCGTATACAAAAGCCCGAGCGAGCGAAAACTACATTCGAAATACCTTGGATCCTCGTCGATTCCCGCGGCGGCGGCGGCGGCGGTGGTGGTAGTGCCGAGCCCCAAGAGAAAGGACAGAGAGAAAGAGAGTGGGAGAGCATAACCGCCGCGCGCCGCGCGAGGATCGAAGGGATCTCTCTTCCTCCGCACGTTTAGCTGCAGAGAAAGAGAGAGAGAAGAGAAGAGTATGGAGGTGAGCTTGAGAGAGAACGGACGACACACGAGCGCGCGCTTGCACGTGTGTGTGTGTGTGCGCGCGCGAGAGAGGGTCCGTGGGAGCACGCGTCGATCCTTTTCTCTCCTCGCGCAGATCTGTATACGTTTACGTGTGTATGTATATATATGCATGTATACGTATGGACAGAGAGCATAATGCTCGCGAATGCAGGCAACGGCGTGGGAGACCGAGTCGTGCATACAAGCTGTGTGTACGCGTGTAACGAGGAGTTTGTTTAGACACTCGACTGAGCGACTATTTTGTACAAGCTTTTGTGCGATTTATCTGTGACTCCTCTGATATGAGACTTTCTATAGCATGAGCGGGCGAACAAGGCAGTTTTATAGTATTGGTGGGACATCAGTATACCAAGACTCAGCGAACAATATTGTTATGAGGATAATGGAAAAGCACCTGTGCGCCACCAATTTTCACCTGCCACAAACGCAAGGAGTTCTGACTCGCGAACGCACCAGTCTAAAACTGTATACTTTCCGCAATCTTTCTCCGCAGTAGAAGTCGCGTGTTCGGAGAGACCCGAGAGAGCTGTTCAACTACAGCGATCGCAACTCTCTTGCGGAACTCTCTTTCTCTCTCGGAGAGCTTTATCGGGTTCCCTCCCGTCCTTCAGCTGCATCGTCGGCTTTTTCTCCTCTTCGCTTCCAGAAATGCCGACGCGGAATCTCTTCGCATCCGCGAAATTCTAAGCATTTCGAAAAATGTTTGCTCTCGCTGAATATATACATCGCGCGCGCGCGCGCGGCAGCTATTTAAAATCGAACAAAGCTTTGCGAATAGCCGAGGAGAGCTAGAGAGAAAAAAAAAGTTTTCGAGATAAAAGCAAGCCTTGGCTAAGTAGGAGAGAGAGAGAGAGATCGGAGGGAAAAACTCTCCGCGAACATTTACCCCTTTGCACAACAAAACAAGGCACTCGGGGCGCCGAAGCCGCCGAAGGAGCCGAAGGAAAAAGTTTAAAATCACAAAATTCTTCGGCCATAAGTACCGTCTACACTTGCCTCTCACTCGCTATATATACTCCTGGGCTCGGAGGCGCAGCGCAGCAACCTCTCGATATTCCAGGACCCCAGCAACTCTGTAAACTCCGCCGCCGCCGCCGCCTCCAAACTTTCCTTCTCTCCCTCTCCCTCCCCGTATAGTCCCTACTTTTTCAACTCTATAGAGCAGCAGCGGCAGCAGACCGACTGCGATTCAAGGGAGAGATCCTGCTCGCGTCGAGGAGGAGCTACTGCCGCCCGTACACAGAGATAGAGAGAGAAGGCTAAAAGTTGGTTGCCGAGCTCTGTGCAGAGGAAGTCTAGGCAGGAGGGAATCCAATCAAATCGATAGCCAGAGCAAACGCGTTAACAAACCCCCCTTCGCTATCCACCCTCTCTCACCCTGTGTAAGCCCCTGCGCCGACACGAGCGTCATACAAAGATAGAGCATATAACGCGCGAATTCACCCGAATAGCCGGTGAACTACTCGGCTCTCGCTTGCTCTGTGTGTCCCTCTGCGCCTGCGCCGAGCAAAAGTGATTCTAAGCAAATAGGGGCCATCCTTCCTCTTCCTCCTCCTCTTACTCATCTACTCCGCGTCGTCCTTCTCCTCGGCCCCATTATTTCGGGGGTACCTGCATGCAAGCCGCCGGCAAACACTGACACACACGAGAAGATGCGGGACGTGTACGGACTCGTTCTGCGAGGAAGGAGAGCTGTTCTCTTTTTTCTCTCTTCGTCTCTTTCAGCTCTCGAGTATTTATACCCCATCAGCGTATGGTGCTTCGTGATTTTTTCGGGATATATGAGAGGCACAGCCCCTGGATTTTCAGAGTTTCGAGTGAAGGACCTTGATTACGACATCAATCTAGGGGGGACGG
Source organism: Pteromalus puparum (assembly GCA_012977825.3). Classification (NCBI taxonomy): domain Eukaryota; kingdom Metazoa; phylum Arthropoda; class Insecta; order Hymenoptera; family Pteromalidae; genus Pteromalus; species Pteromalus puparum. Next base: position 2,329,824 of record CM053168.1, on the reverse strand, counting down.
ACAAAATAGCATTAGCGGCCGAAGCAGCAGGTCAAAATAAGGCAGTTTTAGCATTGGTACAGACACACCAGTATATCTCTAGACTCGGCGCGTAGATTATTATGAGGCAAATGCGGAGAAAAGCACCTGTGCGCCACCTTTTTTCATCTGCCACGTATACGGGTTCGCGAAGGGCCAGTCCAAAACTGCTTTTTTTTAGTGATCAATATCGCTCTAGTTGCCAAAAAGTACATATATAAATTTAGACTCGGCTGCAGTGTTTTTAAAATAAAATAATTTAAGAAGGTCGAGATTAACGCGATAATATTACAAAATAACTACCGATTCTTTTCTTATCAGAAGAACGGTCGTGCGTTTTGAGAGATAATCAAAGATTACGATACACTCTAGCAACCAGCCATTAGCGTCCGCCTCGCGCGCAAAAGGAACGATTCAATTTGTTGGCTACGTAGGCGTGAAAGCGGCCCATCGAGAACTTTTATTTTCAAAAAGAAAATTAGAAAAGTGAAAAGTTTCCTTTCTCGCACACGCGTGACATCTGCTAAACACGTGAGGGAACGAAGACGCCGAGTATTTTTCTTTTTTAATGAGCCGTTTATTGCGGGAGGGCATCTATTTTTAAGCATCGAAATTCCCGACGATTCATACATTTGGTGCTGTACATACGATTGTGGACTGAGTAAAAAAACAAGTAAGTATATAATATGACTCACCAAAATGTGCAGATAGTCGTATCCAGCGACGACTCAGCGTCGCTCGCTCTTCGCTCGTGTGCAGTTGCTTCGTATTGCTGGCCCGAGTATCCGCTTCACCAAACAACCAAAAATTATATCACTAGTCACTATGTGCGTAGCCCGTGCTTTACAGTATAGACTTTTTCACTAGTCAACACACAATCGCGCACAAGTTTCTCTTTCTCTCTCTCTCTCTCTCTCTCTTTGTCTCAGTCCTGACTGCAGTTATGCAGCGCACTGTGACAATCGGCTGCCGTTGGCTAGTCTATACCGGCAATTTCGCCAGGCTGTCGTCGTCGGCGTCCTTGTCTGCTCCGTTGCCGTTGCCGCCTCCGCCGCAGCTACTGCCTTCAACAATCAGAACATGCAAATCAGCGTGATTGAGCGCCGGACGGTAGAGCCGCGCCGACATATGTCCCAGTCTCTCTAACGCGCTCTGTACTCCCCCATCAAACACACACACACACGCGCACACATACACACATCCATATGCAGGCACTTCTCGATTACGAGGAGAATAATTTTATTCCGATTTTCCGAGCGATGCTCTTATCTGCAGGACTATGTGTTGCAGTGTTAAATTTTAGATTTATACAACTGAATAAGAGCTGCCCTCATTTTTTCCGCTTCTTTATTGGATACATTCGAGCCGGCGGATGGGTAGGGCTGCTGAATATGGCGGGGAGCGATCGTTAGTTTTTATGTGGGGAGTGGTGAGAGAGAGAGAGAAGCGGATTAAAAATTTACACGGGGATGATCAATGTATGAGACGTAGGTGTAAGGCTCTCATCCGCTTAATGTTTTAAAGGCTCGGGAGAGAGAGAGAGAGAGAAAGCGTTGAGTGTGATTACTATTGGGATCGATGAAATTTAACGATGCAATAAACTTTAATATCAAACGCGCCAGGGACGCGATGACATATGCCTCCTGGATAATGAGATAACTTTTTACTCGAGGGATTTCGATCAAAAGTCTATACACTGTTATTATAAAAATTACAACGTTTTTTTTTCTCTCGAGAAACAAAGTCAATCATTATAATTTTAGATATACTCAGGAAAATTAGACCGCCTATACGCGCGTTTGATTAAATTCGACAAAAGTCCAAACTAATTAAAGCGTAAGAAGGAAATACGTTTCTCTCGAAGGGCTTGTAAATTATACGGTCTATCGCTAATTAATCCTACAGTTATACCGATATACGAGGCAAATATAATTCAATAATAATCGAATCTACATTATACTTGTCTCTTTATTCAAAATTACACATCCGCGCACTTGTCCGTATCAGCGGGAGCAAAGTTTGTTTCGATCGCGAAAAACACGCGAGGAATTACTCTCCGGCGAATATATACTACCACACAGTACACTGGTGCAAGCTGGTGGCGTCGCTCTAATGTAAACACACGAGAGACGAAACTTTAAACGTAACGCCGGATCAAAACTTTGCCCTGAGGCTCGCGAGCCATTTTCCTTTAATAGTCATGGATGCGTCAACTATTTTTTGTCGCCGCTACCTCGCGACGGGCACAAATCATCAACAACGTGTATGGAATCTCAGCCGATGTTTGCACTGAATCGAGTACACACGCGCGTATAGAAGAAGTGGGCCGTCGTGGCCGAGAGAGCAGAGAATGACTGATTCATTTGTTTGCTCGCGACGACGACGACGACGACTAGAGATGATATTTTTTTGTCAAAATGTTTGAAACTTTTGAAATTTACACAACGATTATGTAGAGAGGCTTCTTTTCTTCGAATTGATTGTGTTCGCGGCTGAAATATGAAAAACACTTCCTTTTCTTATACTAAATATTTCCGACACCATCGACGTATTCTTTACGATAGTGTGAGTGACGGCTCCCACCACTGATACTTTCGAGTGGATGCGGTAGAAAACCACAAAATTTTTACTCGACTCGAATAACAACGCCGCTCTTGGAAATTCACGGAAACGCGCGAAAAAAAAAATTCAAAGCTCGCCAGTAAAACTGTCGTATAAAAGCATCCCGATCCCGCAAATTACACATAAAACCGATATGCGCGGCTAGGACGAAGGATTATGAAAATTTTCGAGCGAAATTTCGCTGCCGTAAAAGTTTTATATTTCGCGCGATATCTTTTCGCGCGCGAGAAACGATACAAACACGGAGAGACAGAGAAGCGCGCGCGCTGAGGCAGTTAAAAATTGTTCTGCGATATATTTCGCTAAATTCACGTGGAAAAAGCTCGTAGCTCTGTATATAAATCCGTCGGCGAGGCTCTCTCTCTCTCTCTCTGTAAGGGGAAAAACACTTGAAACGTAAGTAATCGCGTATACGCGAGCGCTTTTAATGTTTTACGAGTACTAAATTCGTGAAAGATCGTCGCTCCGTTTTCCAGCGATCGATTTCTCTCTTTCTCTCTCACTCGGCTTCTCAGCTCCACGAGTCGAAAATTACCGGCGAGCCAGTATGGCGCCGATACTACTCCTTTCCTTTACTCCCACCGTCTTCTCCTCCTTCTACGTTCCTTTTCTTTCCCTTTACGTTTGTACGCGACTCCTCGCCCACGCGTCTCTACGTTTATATGCCTTACATATACACAACCAGACACACTCGAAATGCCCCCGAAATTCCAAAGGCATACGAAGAGTGGCACTTGTTCCTCTTCGCTCTTATACTCTCTTTCAAGTGCGGTTTTAAATTAATTTCCCGAGCGACTATTTTAAGTTTTCCTTTGCTGTCCGATGTCGATTCGATCGCGGTGTATTATAGTGACGAAATCTACGTGTATAGCTACGTACAAAGGGATGATGATTACACGCGAGCAACATGCAGCACAAAAGATGAAGAGGCTTGAATCGTATCGGTATCTATATCAAATTATTCAGTGAAAAAGTGTCTCAGCAGTTTTTATCGAAAAAAGTGTAGCATCATAATGACGACGCCCACAGAAATAATTCAGGTGGATTCAAAATAATTCTGCCGTCTCATGTTCGTACCCTCCCTCTGTAAAAAGTTCAACGATCCATCCGCGTACACGAGAGACTCAACGTGTACACTATTTACAAACTCCATTTTCGATAAGTATAAACTCGGAAGGAAAACGTCGAATAACAACAAAGAAAAGCCGGGCTAAAAAATGAAGACGACAACGGTCTCGTCGTCGTGTCGAGAATTCCTGGCGGGGCTGCTGCTGCTGCTGCTGCTGCCTCGAGAGAAAGAAAAACAAACAAAGCCGCGGAATTCGTAGGATAGCGGCGAGAGATAGGCGCCTCCGTTGCCGAGAGGGAAAAACCTCTTTAACGGCCGAAAAAAAGATCAAATAATTGTCAACGTTGAATAGAGTAAACACTGTATAGCAGCCCGCGACGAGAAGCTCTCTCTCTCTCTCTCTCTCTCTCTCTACATCGATATCGCACGAGAAACTGGAGATACCTGTATGAATCCGTGTTGCATAAAGCCAATACGACGAGTTATTGGATTAAAAATATACATTTGTGACTCGAATTTTTATCCCGACGATTCTCAGCTCGAGCCAACTTTTAATGCGGTTCACTCGTGGTGCAGCTGGAAACTTTTCCGTAATCTCGCGTCCGTCGTTAAAAGGGGAAAAAAAGAAGGCAAGTATTAAATATTTCTTCTTTTAAATGAATCTTTTTCAGATCCGAGTGTTTATACGCGCGCGCGGCGTAAACAAAAGGCTATTTACAAACTTTGCAGGCCCCGCCTATCTCCCGTTGTTGCACTCGTTCGTTGTAGCAGCAGCGCGAGAGGCAAGAAACCGCAAAGCGAGCTGCCATAATTTATAAAGCATCTCCTTAATTAGCCACTGCGTGCGCGTATACTCTCTGTTTCGAGGGGAGAGAAATTGAGAGAAGTAAAGAGCTTTTGAAAAAAAGAGCCGCGCGCTCGCGGAGATGGAAAAGCAGGTTGTTGCAGTAGTCGCGAGTAACTGACCCCACCTAGTTTTCCGAGAATCCTAAGCCTGCCCAAGAGGATTTTCCAAAGAAAACGAGCTGTATTTTCCTCGCAGCGCACTCAACACGAAAGGTTCATCCGTTATACGGCCGTCTCTTATCACTTTTGAATCTCTCTCTCTCTCTCTGGTCTACCTCCCGGCGGCCTTCTCTCTCCGATTGCAACAATGCACGCGTGCATCCCACACACACACACTCGCGTACAGCTCCCGGCGACTCCACCTACTTTTTCAGCAAAACGCGTGGCGGTGCAAAGACACCGCGCGAAACTCCCGCAGGGCGAGACGCGATCGAACCTAACCTTTGTCCTCTGGCGATTGGATGACGTCCGGGTGCAGCACACTCATCGCGACATACACGCTCGCACATTCGAGAGACACGGTGCGTTCTACAGAGAGAGGTAAAAAGAGGACAGGGGGCACTCACTGGTAGCCGTGGTTGTCGACGCCGCCGAAGGTAGAACGTAGGGACAGCCGGCTGCAAGCAAGCAGGCGTGCGCGCGCACCGTCGGGGGGCTCGCACTGTTCGCCTCTCCGTCTCGCCGCACGGGCGCGACGCTCCTCTCTCGCTTGGCTGCTGCTCACCGAGAGCAAAAAAGCAGCCTCCGTAAGCAGCTCCTCGTAGCCAAGATCCTAACCTCTCTCTCTCTGCGTTCCTGCGTATACTGTACACTCTCGGCTCTCCGCGATCCTCGTCCTGCGTGTAGAGATGTGCTCCGAAGCGGGGAAGCGAGGGACGGAAGGAGGGCGAGTAGCTAGCGCCGCCGTCAGAGTTTAGAGTAGCGGAGTTGCCCGGAGAAGGCGTTGGCTCGACTCCTTCTGCGAGCTGGAGGACTGTTGACGGGGATGCAGACTGCTCGACTGTTGTCGCTGGCGGTGGCGTAGTCGGCGAGTTCTCCTGCTGCCGGCAGCGTGCGCCGATTGGCCGCGAGCGGCGCGCATTCCCGGCGCTAAAATGGCGATCGAACTGTCACGGCCAGCAGCCACACACACACACACACACACACACACTCTCTCTCTCACTCTCGCGTTATATAGTATACTGATGCGATGCTGCGGCTATACGCTCCAAAACTGATGTATACCTCTCACTGATGCGGGATCAGGCGACTCGGCGAGAGATGCCAGAGACGTTGCTGCTACTGCTGCTTCGAGGAAAACACACTGGTTGACCGCGGCGTTGCCGTGCGACGCGCAGAATCCGCTCTCGGATACGATATCTCGGCAACACAGCACACAACACTGTCCGTCTAGTAGTATCCTCGCGCACAGCTTTTAATCACTTATATCTCCGATTATCGTTATTATCGTTATCAGTCGCGGCGGTGTATATCAAAAACGTGGACCGGCGACTTCTCTTTGTTTACGTTTTTAATGCGCGTATGCGTATCGCAGAGCGAAACCTGTCAACGTCTGATATATCGCAAATGCAAGTATATATAGTAGGACTCGTCGGGCTGGCCGCGCAGTGTTGCGCTTAGACAGCACACAACGGTCTGCAGAGCACAGACAGCGGCACGGATTGCCAGGTAGAGCTGCTGCTGCTGCTACGAACCGCTTGCCCGGACTCACGGGACTCGACTGGGGCTGCGCTGCGCTCTGCCGGCCCGAGCCCCGACGCCAGCGCGCAGGCGTCGACCTCTCTCGCTCTTTTTCTCCAGTCTCTCTCTCTCCTCTCTCTCCAGCGCTATACAGTCTGCTCGTGAGAGTGACGAAGACGCACACAGCTGTGTGCCTGCTCGGCTGCGCTAGCCCCCCCACCGACGGGAGCGGCGCGCCCCCTGTCACCGCTCAGTAACGTATCGAGAAGACGAGGTGCCCCTGGATTTTTTCACCCCGGGGGTAACTTTTTTTTCTTTACACGCGCATAGCTATATACGAGGATGTTTACAGGAGAGAAGAGTTAATAGGCGAGCATATCAAACCTGCATTATTTAGATATGCTTCTAGGATGAGCTATCGATAACAATGCGTAAATATCGAATGATGCTGGAGCTTTGTGTAATGTGTAGATAAACGAAGGCACGTGAAACTGTATCTTTGATAGACGAGCGAGAGCGTATAATCACATGCTCGTTGACCGATCGCTCGCTACATATATATTTATGTAACCGCATAGTCCTCGTCCTTTACGTAACGAGATTATATGCATCATCTCGCATTACTGCATCGCGACGAGCGTCGAGTCCTTGCGCATTCTTGTGAAAACACCGCACATACTATATAGCGACTGGTTATATTGAAAACCCGTCCTGATTCGAAAACTACTACCCAATAATCCAATAAAATTAATCCAACGCTTGTAACAGCATACCAACAGCGGAGGAAGCCATAAAACTGCGCTCCGATACGTTGATCCCGTTCGCTCTCCTTTTTATCATTTCCACGGAAAATCCCACACACCGCGGTACATATATATATACATACATTCTCGCGCAACAGAGAGAAAAGTGTTATATGTAGAGCGACGGCAACAACCCCCGACGTTCGAACTGCACGCCGACAGCCCGCGGGGTAGCCAATGGCAACTCTATACCTTTGTTCTCTCATTCAAGCTCCAAAATGAAGTTTTTCTCTCCCTCGACATTCGAAGCAACTTCTGAGGCGGCGGCTCAACGTATATAATAGGTATATACGCGTATATTGCGCGATACGCGGCGTAACGTTAGTTACCTGTCAGGTAGTGTTCTCCCAATCTTCTCGTTTCCAAGGGGGAGAACCCACCATCGGCTTTTCATCTCCGATATTTCCAGCCGCGCATTCGAACGAGCGGCATTTTGTGATTCGCCTTATTCGACGTATACAGGGCAGATTTTAATTACCGCGCGACGTATGTGCTGTACTTTAATTATAAACACAGCTATATATATCGGATGAAAAATAAAAAAATTGTCACATCCCGGCCGAAAAAAACAAAAAGCTCGAAATATAATCAAGCGTGTAAATTTTTTCAAGCCAACGACGCTTTTTTACGACTATTATATATCACTCAGAAAAAAATTCTTTTGCTGCAAGAGGAATAATCTTAAATAAGACCCAAAAATGAAAATCTGCTTGAAGCAAGTAGATTTTCACTTTTAACAAGAGGAATCGTTTTGGTGCAAAGGGAATCTTCTTGCTTGAATCGAAAATAATTAAAATTTTGTATTAATTTTGGTGCAAAAGGAATCCATTTATATCTAATGGATTCCTTTTGTTAAAAGTGAAAATCTACTTGCTTCAAGCAGATTTTCATTTTTGGGTCTTATTTAAGAAGATTATTCCTCTTGCAGCAAAAGAATTTTTTTCTGAGTGTAACACTGCTGCTACTGGCCTGATAAAAGTTGATACGAAAAAAACGCGCTACTCCAGGAGCGTATATACGTATTTTCCTATATAATTAATATTGACCCACATATCCAGCCGCGACGGCGACGGCAACGCGCGTAGCTCTTTTTGCATTCGCATTTAACGATCTAAGTACTCGCACACCGCCGCGTGGGATATTTTTTGCAGCCACGCGCATTACGAGTCTAACGTACACATATATAAGCTGAGTAGTTTACATCGAGCTCGCGCGCCGGCAGACTTTTGTTAAGTGATTTCAGACCCTTTGCCAAGCTTTTTAACGAGCTAGATTAGAGAGAGAGAGAGAGAGAGAGTAAAGAGGGTTGCACCAGTTGCGATCGTAAATTTTAATTTCGAGCATTGAAGCTCGCATAGCGCTTTACTGCCGTTGAAAGATCGCACGACAATTATTTTCGCCTTAACGCTGTGATTGAGAAAAAATTTTAACGAGATGCCTAACGCTATTATAATAAAGCTGCTGCATGAAATCGCTCATAACTCGACTCGTGGGCTTGTAACGAGTTGGTTCGATTTTAACAAGACTAATGTTTATACGTCGTAGTTGAGAGGACGTGCGCGCGAAAAATCAAAAGCGCCGAATTAGCGAGTTCTCTTTGTCCCTAGCGCGAAATCTGCACCTAGTCGTATTATATCATTGCATTACCGACTCTCTCAGCTGATACACACGCGACGAGCCCCTATATAATCGTTTGCCCATATACACGGGATCGAGCAAGCAGATCACGTATAATCAGCGCTTGTCGCATACCCGTATAGACTATATACAGCAGAGCGGAGCTTTGATAGTTAGTCGCTGAACGACCCCCGAGTTATGAACGCGCGATTTCCCGGCTGGATTCGCTCTGGAGTTTTTTTTTTTTTTTTCATTCTCGATGCGCCGCATTATTTTACTAGCTTTTCGCCCAATTTTCCCGCGAGTGATTTATTATTTAACTCCCGCCGCGTATTGAGCGCGCGGGATATCGGATTACGTATATATAATACTATTTTTTAAACCGACGTGTATTTTGAAACTCAATAATCCAATGCGCTTGAATTTTTGATTCGCTTTTTGTTATACTAGCTAAGAACGTTGCTACAATATTCACGAATCGATCGAGCGATCCGAATATACAAACGCATTAAAGCTTCATCTTATATCGAGCGACGTGATTCGCATCGCGTATAAACTCGCTTAAAATCTTCAACGACATAAAATTGATTGAATTATAAATTCGATTAATTATTATCATGACAAAGGCTCGCGGGTCGAGCCGGGCGCGCTCTCTGCACTAACTCGCTCTCTCTCTCTCTCTCTATTAAAACGTCAAGTGGTCTGTTGACTCGAAGCGACTTACATGAAAATCGATTTTCAATTAAAACTTCCGGCTCGCCAAAGCACCTATCAATAAACGCTCTTAATCACCGCGTGCTCGAAATTCCCATTGTGCAAATATCACGCGCTACTAGCCTTGCCTTAATTCTCCCTCTCGTTGCTGCGCGCAAGTTTCGACGTCACACAGATCATCAACACGGCAAAACGTCCTCTTCGTCTCTCTCGCTTCGCTGCACACCTACGTTATATAGTACATCCCTAACAACTCCGAAATATATAGCGGATCGAGCTTGTACAATATAATCTTTGCACGGCATTCATAATCGGATGAAAATTAACCCTATTACATGACTCACTGGCGCGATTATCAATCTTTAATCGCAGCAGCAGCAGCAGTAACGGCAGCGCCAGCAGCAGCATCAGCCCTCGCGCTTGAAGACGAGACAAGACTGTGATGCCGTAGCTATACTTACGGTAGTCTCAGGGGCCGATCGAACCTCTGAATAATGCATCGCGTCCCTTTTCTCTCGCGGAATTAGCAATCTCCGGGATGAGAAAGTCCTCCCTCTCCGCTCGCGAATCTTCGAGTCGCACGCGCGCAATCGGAGCAGCGTCAATTTTTTCAAAATATTTTCACTATCGTCAGCAAGCACATATTGTTCAATATAAAAATGATGGTGACTGAAAATTATAAAAATAATCTCAATCGCTTACCAGGGTTCAACAATGCATTCGATATAAACAATTCATACGTATATTATGCATATTTTTATATACATGTAAATTACAAAATAACTATACAATAAAATCAATATCGCGCATGTAGCTTGGAGGAACTTTGACCGCGAGTCATGGATCAGATATAAAGCACCATCACCATCGGTCTGATCTTCGAAAGCACCACTTTCGAAATTTCCCACCAGAAAGTCGGGGTATCAGTCAACGTATCCTTGCGATATCACAATTTTCACAATTCACTATGGTTTTATTGAATTGAATCGAATTCAGGATACAACAGATCGGCTATTTCCACTTTTGCAATAGTGTCGACCACACTCCTCACGATCAAAGGAGGCAGACTGTCGAAAGTAACCTCGTTGATCACTTCCTCCTGTTGCAGCATGCTGCGATAGAGATTTTCCGCGTGCTCGAAAACATGCATCATCTTGTCGACATACTTGGAAAATTTTGCCTGCACGCCGTAATTCTTGAATTTGAGTCCGCATTCGTAACCCGTACTTTTCTTTAAAAAAAAGGGATATCATTTTTTTTAAGACGGTCGTGGGCCACACACGTGTTGGCCAGTTGGCGCGGTACGACAAGCCGCCAAAGCGACTGTTTGGGTCCGTAATGAGTATAAGCTCAGGCCTCACGCTGAATCGCGCTTCTATTAAGCTGTTAGTCGTTGGAAAATTTCGTATTTATTTTATATTACGCGTCAATATTACTCAAATCTTTTAGACACTCTCGATACACCCACTTGTACGCCACCGCTCGCACTATTCGATGCATCAGGCAAGACAACAACTTTGGCTTTTAGGACTTTTCTCTGATAAATCTTGACGATCAAGGCTTTGAATACCGAAAGCTGCCTGAGCTTAATTGGGCAGATTTAAATTGCCGCCTCAGAGTGTTACATTGTTTGTTATCCAAAGGCTCGAGTTCTGCTGATTATAACTTGAAATTTCTTTATTTTTAAAAAATAAATATTCAAGTAGATGCAACCATATACATTATACACTATTATACATGCAGAGATAGAATTATCACAATATATATTAGGGTTCTCTCTTAAAAAAAACACTGTGTCTTTAAATCTCAACTTATTGCTTCAAGAAGCGTCGAAAACGATGCAATGTGTTTTCAGTCACAACAACGTCAAGCAACAAAAACTGTGGATCCTTTGGATCGGCCTCTGCGTTCACAACAGTGGCTTCTTTGTAAAGCCACGCTGCAGCCTCGCTTCCGGATTCAACACGCATTTTTATTACCGACCGTCCGGTCTCCGACAGAACCTTCTTCTCTATCTCGTGCCTCAACACATCGATTCCTGTAACGAATAATCAATGGTTAAATATTCTTTCTATCGCTAAATAATTTAACAAAGTAGCCAATGCTTTACCAGTTGTCGTTTTCGCGGAAATGCCTAACGCTTCTTCTGGGAGCGATCCCGCTTCGATCAGATCGCATTTGTTAGCGACCTCTATTAACGGCCTATTGCCATCTGTTAACGATTTTAACGTTTTCCGAACATGATCGATCTGCGCTTCCTTATCGGGATGGCTTGCATCATAAACGTGCACTATGACATCCTGGAATAAAGAACGTCGTTTACATTATTACACTTTAATGCAATTTTCGGCCTCTAGAACGATATCGCGATTAAGACTTACAGCAATCATGGCATCCTCCAAAGTGGCCACAAAAGGCTCTATCAGTGTCTCTGGAACATCTTGAATAAAACCAATGGTGTCAATGTAGAGAACTTTCATGTTGCAAGGAAGGTACCCTTCGTGCGCTGTTGTGTCCAATGTTGCAAATAGAACATTTTTTGGTTGTAGCATCTCATCACTAGTCAGTGCTGAAAAGAAACAAATACTTTAGCATTGAAATATACTTTTACAGAGTAGCAATTGAATTTTATTTATCAATGTACCTTTAATCAGAGATGTTTTTCCAGCATTTGTATAGCCAACAACAGCAACAGTAGCAAATCCACGATGTTTTCTTTTATTCCGAATCATTTCTCTGTTGTTTTTGAGTTTTTTCAAAGCTGCTCTAAGTTGTGTCTCTCGAGCTTGCAAATATAATCTGCGCTTTTCTAACAGATTTATCCTTCCACTCAGTTCACTCATTTTCTTGTAAATGTACGGAAGTTCAGCAAGAGCTACTTGAAGTTTTGCCTCAGGACTCATGGCGTGACTTCGAAAAATATGTATAACAAGGGAATACCGGTCATACACAGGTACACCAAATATTTTTTCCAGCTCCAAAAGTTGTACATGTTTTAGCGTATTTGTACTGATAAAAATAGCTGTTACATTCCGTCCACACCTAAGTCTCGTTTTAACATTCTCAAGACTGCCGGACCCAAATAGTTGTTCCCTTTCCAAAGTCAGCAAGGGCACATACATCTTGTCAACTACGGTCCAATGAGGCAAAGTCTCAACTAAAGCCACAGCTTCAGCGAGCTGTAAATCTCGATTGGTATTATACTTTTTACCTTTGCCCCATTTAATGTAAGGTTGGATTACAAAAGTTCGATGACCCTTGGCAATAACTCCAAGATATTCATTCGATATTTCATTATATTCTGGATTCTCAAGCTCTTTCTCCTCATCAACGTGAAAATATGAGTCTTCAAATCTGAATCTCGATGCCACAAACCATGTCTTTCTCTGGACAGTTTGTTTGCCAAACAATAAACCACTTTTAGCAAGTGGTGCAAGTCTCTTAAGAATGCTATTCATTTTATGTATTAAATATTACTGGATAAAGTTATAAATGTATCTTAAACTTCAATTTGTAGATCGTGTAGCTGCTTTCTCAAATTTCTTTCACATCTAGCTTTTGCATAAGTGCCAGCAAAATAAGAAATCGTTATCATAGATACTGCACCAATTGCCATTTTGTACTCAATAGGAATAGGAATACGTTTGTGAAAGTTCCTCAAAGCAATTGGTATTGCAATAATACCTGTAAAAATGTAAGTACAGTTTGCGATTTTTAAAAATGTTGCACAATATGATGCTGTATTTCAATTCTTTTAAGTACGATTTATTTTAAAATGCCTTGTAAATGATGAAAAATGTTGACATAAGATGTTGCACAATTATTTATCAAAATTACATAAAAGATTTGCGACAAATTACAATTATGACTAATAAACACTGGGCAGCAGTACATGCATGCAAAGCTTGCAAAGAACAGAATGAAAGCAAAATAAACTAATACTGAGTATCACAAAATAATCTTACCACAGACGTAAGTCCCCAAAGAAACCTCAAGCGCGTGGTGAGTGCATTTTTGAAAAAAAATTTTATTAACGTCGGCTTTCGTCTTTACGTCCTGAATCTCTATAACCTGCGTTGCCATTACTGATCAGTATTGTTTGGACTTTGTTAAACAATCGACAACAACATTTGTCAACGACAATGCCAGGTGAATAATAGAGTAACGCAAATTTGCATATACTTTACGTCAGTTGCATATTGCTTGCTTCTCGTCTCTTTCCCGGTGCCCTTCTCTGCGTTTTACTTTGCGCGCAGTCTCGAGAGTCGCTGGATCGACTTTGAGGTTAGTCGTTATGTAACTTCTTGTTTTCCGCATGTAGGTAACTGCAACTTATATCTAGCCGAAGTTCCTTTGAGCGATAGAGCACGTGTGTCCAGAATCCAGATACTTATGTCGTTTAAAACTTTGGCGAGTTCTAGAAAATTCGCGAAAAATGCCGTTCTCCAATTAAAGAGGCGAAAAATAATCAACTTATATCATTCAAATCTAAAAATATACTCCAAAACGCAGTTTTTAATTTATTGTTCCCGAAATTAAATAAAATCTCACGCAAAAAAGTTTATAGTTTCAATCGAAAATTATCAAGCTATAAAATTCTGAATGGACATAACGACGCTGAGCAAGAATCAAAGTCTATAATTAACTCAAGAACCTACACGGTATTTATATCCCGAGGATTGCCTAAAAACTTCTTCAACGCATTCTAGTTGAATCGAACTGTGTTTTCATTGCCGCTCGCGAGCCGAGAGTGAGAAAAAAAAAGACGTTCGAATATGCCGCTATTTCGCTCCAGAAATGAGCGGAAAACGCGCGGTGTCACCGCGCGCGCGATCTGACAACGTCGCAATCCTCGTGACAACCGCGAGTCAGCTCGCCAGACACTCGGTCTTCGTCTACACCTTACCCAGTGTGTTTTATCAAAACGGCACTCCCATCAGAGCTCGAGCATAAGCAATCGATTTTTCAATTGTAACGAGCCGAAAATTCATAGAATAGGGCACCGAAGGACTATAGCTAAAGAGAGTTCAAAGCGGCGACTCCGAAAATAACAAGCCACTCGTATCGAGATAAGATTATAACAAGGGCCAAAGCTTTCCTCGGCGGCAAACTAAACGAACATCCAGTACATGACGTACACATACGGACACGATAAGCGCGAGTATACGTTCTTACGAGCCGCGGCCGTTTTGCGCTTCCGTTTCTCAAGCTCGCTTTCTACTTTCATCAATGAATTGCATTAAAAAGCCATTTGGCTATCGAAACCAGCTGACCCAGAACGAAACTCGCGCGAAGACCTTCTTCATCGGTACAAGCGCACCGAATCGCACGAAAGCTGCTCCAAAACGAACCTTATTCAACCTTCTGAAGCAGTCGCCTCCAGCGTAAAAAGGGTCGGACCGAGAGAGCGCAAACACGTACACAGGGCTGGCCGTGCGATGCATGTGTAAACTCGAGTGTGACTCTCCGAAAGGAGCGCGCGAGAAAGAGAGAGAAAGAAGCTCGCTACTTTCGCGGATCAGAGCTGCGCTCGCTATTCGCGACTGTCCGTCCGTCGCGCTGTCTCGATATATTGCCGCGCGCGAAGAGAGAGGTGTGCTCTCGCACGACCAAGAGTTCAATAGTGCTAGTTTGACTATCGCGCATTGCAGCAGCCTATTCCTAGCAATAGCAGCTGGGTCGAGTGTCTATTACTCGCCTCTCGTGATAAGCCGAAGTAGTAGCAGCCTGGAGTCTATGGCGGGAGCACGCGCACCGCCCAGCCCAGGTATCTCCGCGAGTGTAAGACGATCGCGCGTCCGAGTGTTCGATAATAGTCGAGTGTCGCCCCTGTGTGTCTGTTATAATCGTCAATAATAATACACGAGAGACAAGAGGAAAACGCTACCGGAGCTGCGGAAAGGCATGCCTTCCCATTGGGACGACGGCGGCTCGTACTCGAGTAGTACTACTGCACGAGAGAGAAGGAGACGGAGCTAGAGAGGCGCTTTCGACCGAAAGAGAGAGAGAGAGAGATAGACGCACGCGCGCGCGCTAGCTCGCTCTCGCGACAACCGCGGAGAGGTTCAGTCGGCAGCAGCACTAGCAGCAGATATGGACGACGGCTGCTTGAGGAGATTCCGTGCCATCACCCTGCCCGAGGAGAAGGACTCGAGGTTGCTCGTTTGCTGAGACAGTCCAGAAGAGATCAGAAGCGAAGTGTGAGTTGTAGGCGCGAACGACGACGACGACGGCTCTTGCTCTAGAGAGTCGAGTTCCGACCGAGGTGAGAGTGCGGAAAGCAAGCTCGTCGTGCATCAGTCTGCAGAGTAGCTCCTTCTCTGCTGGTGGAAAAGCCGAGATCGGAGCGTTGCGGAGACACCGGGCTCGGACTCCTGGAGCTCGGTAGACTGACCGGGCGCCAGTACGGGCTCAACAGCGGGAACGTGTGTACCCACCTATAAGCGCTGCATAGCGCGCGGGGCGCTATCAATGGACGCGGCCATGTTTTCTCCCAGCAGAAATCATTGCCGCCGAGAGTGCTAGTACGGTGCGCCAGTGCGCGAAAAGCTTCTTCCACGGCCACGGAGATAACCACGCTTAGCCGCTGCCCTCTCTCTCGGAGCGCACGGGAGAGCCGCAGCATACAGGATGCCGAAATGCGACGCGAAGACCAAGTATCTTCCGGCCACCTTCGCCTGGGCCCTCCTCCTCAGCACGACCACACTCTTCTTCTACTTCCCGTGAGTTTATCCTCCTCCATACACTCTATTTAACTTTTTTCTTGTTTACTTCACTTGTCTCGACTGGCTGTAGCTACTGCTACACTGTGCCTCGCTCATCAGAGTTCAAGGTTTGCCGGAAAACCTTTTGACAGTCTGTCTTTTAGCATTCTTGTAGACACCGTTGCACTCAAGATTAAAAAAAAAAAAAGAACTCGCAAGTTTTTTCCAATTTGTTCATGACACTTTTTCAAAGCAGGCAGCGAGGAATGCGTGAATCCCAAGAGGAAATGATTAACTGATTTTATGCTCCTCCGAGTAACATAACCTTGGAGAATAATTGATTTTTGTATACATGCATTCCTTTCTTTTACAACTTTACTCTAGAAGCATATTTTACTTTTTCAAACTTGTTCAAACGTAGAAAGTCCAAGCGCTCACATATGAGTGGGCATGTGTAAAGGGAAATTGGTTTTGATTAGTGAATGCATTGCTCATGATACTAGTATTGTGAGAAGGATGAGTCAGTGCTAGAGTGTTATTATCAAGCATACCTTTAATATTCTGATAAAAAAGCCAAGTGCTGCTTTTCAGTACAACACTAGTCTGTAACAATCTGTAATAGAAGCTATTTTTAATATTCAAGGAAATATTAATATTTTTATAGCTTGTAAAGATAAAAACTTGTGTAAAGTGATATTTTTGGCTTACACAATTTTAATTTTAAAACTTCTCCTACACCTAATTTTTTATTTCCTGTATTGATTCTCTGTTTTTTTTTTGTAGGTGCCAGTATTATATTTCACGATATCCATGGGTGCCAGCACTGCAAGGAGTCATCACATTTTTTGTGCTGGCAAACTTCACACTGGCCACCTTCATGGACCCTGGAGTTATACCAAAAGGTAAGAAATAGATCAAATGAAAACTTGAATTTTTTTAGAATTAATCAAAACAATTAACTGATGAAATTGCGCTGCTTACAGCTCCTCCAGATGAAGACCGGGAAGATGACTTTAGAGCACCGCTGTACAAAAGCGTTGAAATCAATGGGATTACTGTTCGAATGAAGTGGTGTGTTACCTGCAAGTTTTATCGTCCACCAAGATGTTCACATTGCAGTGTATGCAACCATTGCATCGAGGTACATTATAGATTCAAGTAGAAAATCTGAATCAATATAAAGATGAGTTTAGTATTAATATTTTACATATTATTACAGACTTTTGATCACCATTGTCCATGGGTTAATAACTGTATTGGAAGAAGAAATTACCGTTTCTTCTTTTTCTTCCTTTTGTCACTGAGTATGCACATGCTTAGTATATTTGGATTGTGCCTGTACTTTGTTTTGGAGCACAAGCAGAAGTTAGGCGAAGTTCAAACAATTATAGCGTATCCTTTTTTAATATTAAAAATTTTATTCATCTGTACATATTAATAATCTTGTGGTGCATCGATTCGTATTTTCTTAACACTTTTATTAGTATGGTGCTCATGGGAGTGGTTACGCTACTCTTCATTCCAATTTTTGGATTAACGGTCTTTCATATAGTGTTGGTCTCACGAGGCCGCACGACGAACGAACAAGTAACAGGAAAATTCAATGGTGGCTATAATCCTTTCTCACGAGGCTGCCTGCATAATTGCTGCTACACACAATTCGGACCACAATATCCGAGGTTTGTATGAGTTGTCAATAGTTTTTCATGAGTGTAATTTTTGAAAAAATCTTGTATAAATAATATTTTCTATTCTTATAGCTTAATAAAGCCTGAAAAGTATTCAGGGAAGCGCCGCGGAGCTTGCACTTCAGAAATCTCAACGATAGACAGCGAGAACCAGGTAAAAACCTACATGGATAGCAGCAATGGTGTTAGAAATGCCAGTTCAAATGCTTACAATAAGGTAAGAGCTAGATGCATTTTGCTTACCCAAAAAATCACCTTTAATATTCTTTGCATAGCAGCGTGCGCTTTTAACGCTTCGCGCATTAGTAGAGCAGCTTTCTTAAATTAACTCGTTTACGATTTTGTTAATTCTTAAATGTACAGATGCAGCCTATTTTGACATTGAGTAACCAGATATAGAATTATTAATACATATGTACACTTAAGTCAAAAGCACAAATAGAAATGCATCTGTGGTAACAATTCCTCAATTCTCATTCTGATAATCACATTTTTACTCAGAATTCTCTCACGACCAACGATACCTCATCCGAAGTTCCTTTTAAAGTCTCAAGATACTACTTTTGAGACTTCTAATTTCCCTACACTTAATCACTCTTCCAAACGACAAAATATGGTAAAACAATGAATTTACGATGTCGTGCGCATAATATGCTTTACAAGCTTACTTAATCTTTATGTTATTATTGGAAATTTTAGTTGTCCCCTGGTAGAGACGGCTCCGATACAGACATGGAGCCAACTGCTTCACAATCAGCAGACTGTGAACCAACTCCGCCGTTGCAGAGACATGGTTCGAAAAACAACTTCTTCCTGCCACCTGTGGAGAACAACGAGTCTCCCAGGCATCCTCCACAGTCACAGCATCGTCACCCCATACATTATCCCAGAGGCAGTCCGCATCCTAAACCGAGGTAGACATTTCATTTTTTAATTTTAATTTCATAACGTAATCTTAAGCACAATGATTTGATGATCGTTATAGCTAATCATTTTTATAATAAACATCATTATTATGATTTATTTTCTCTATTCACAATAACTAATGTAAGAAACTAGATAAACACATTGCCCAGACACCTTGGCCTTTTTGTATTGATTATTTGAGATGTAGGCTTGCAGAGAACTAGCAGCTATATATTCTTTTATGTATATTGATTTTAGAGTCTATTTACAAACTTTATATCGAAACGTCGATAATAGAGTCGTTAAATTTTTTTTACATGACATACGAGATTATTCTAAATAAATTAATTGCTGTTTGAAAACACGAAGTATTTCACCTGTATTGTCGAAACATTTGCTTTGCTAATAAAAATAGCTGAGAAAATCAGAAGTTCATTCACGTTACGATAATCGTAGAAAAAGTTTTCAAATTAAGTTTTATCGCAGAAGATAACAACAAAAGATTAATATTGATATTATTCTCGTCAGATTAGACTTCAACCGTCATTACATTTGCAATCAATTTCAGCACCGTTACGTCAGTTAACCATGTATATAACTTCCGGCGCGTCAGCAAATCTAAAGAAACAATGCTATTTATCGACATGATATCTCTTATGCTGTTATTAGATAATGATAATTTATTTTTCAAACTATAAATATTTGTAAGATTTAATTATCTTTTCAGGGGCATAAATGGCTCTCGGAGTCACACGCCAGATCCCTTGACGGAGTCAAGCGGTTCCCCGGCGACGGGAGGCCAGGGCACGGGCGGTCGCCAAGGTGGTGCGAGTCCGACGATGCAGCAGCGAATCAAAGCTATCGGGGTGCCGACGCCGTTAGCAATATCCAGTCCTATTCGCAGGTACGATCCTGGCGCATTTTCCAAAAAATTTTTACTCACTCCGGAGACACATACATCAATACTATACACATTACCTACATACGTGCGCATTCGTATAACAGTACCCCTTGGCAGAATACCATGTTTATTATCCCAATACTGATTATATATATAAACATAAATATATATTAATGTTTTGTCTGTCGATGTCCCCTGAACGCGCAGTGATCTTTGACTATATATTTCTATTGTATTTTTTTTTCCTTTTCTTTTTCCAAATTATTGATATTCTGAAGTACATGAAGCATCATCTATCTATCAGAGATAATATATATTTTTTTTATTATTATTTTACTGTCGTCTTTTGCATCTTTAAACGTGTATAAAAGTGAATGAAATGCGTCTCCGATTAATATTTTTATCTAATCTATATATAATCGTTCAGAGAGCCTTTGTAACCTTCCCGTCTGCCCGTAATATTATTACTATACATATATATATATATATATTTACATTACTATTAACAAAATTTGTATACAACACCTTTGCTCACGCCTTCACTTTTGTCTCTGTCTCTGTCTTTCTATTCCCCTGTTTATTCTCACGCCCAAAGCCAGCACCGAAAATACTAAGCTGCAGTTATCGACTGCGAATAAACAATTATAACTTTTTTTTCTATTTTTTTGCATTACTTTCATTAATTCAGGGGATCGTATTTAAATTTAACGAGATCTTATCGTACACCACTAAACGTGCATACAACGCGACTAATGCATTAAAAAAGGCATCTTAGATTGATCTTAATGTATACATTCGTGAAACTTATTGGAGATTGAGTAATTTGTTTTTCTTTTAGTTGAGATCGAACGAGTTTGTCTAACATTGTGAGTAACGGATGATACTAATAAGTTTTTCTCAACAATTTTCAAACTTCTTATACTACTCACGTTCTCTTGTTATTCTTCTTTTTTTTCAATCAAGCCACACATTTTCACCAAGAGAATTTTTGTCACATGTCACGATAAAAATAGAGATTTGTAAACGCAAATAAATCCGCGCGCCGTAGAAAGCTCGACAACACAGTAGTAGTGTGTGTTGGAGCTTTTCGAGCTTCTCCCACGTTCCGAGTGGATGTAATAAAATAAGATTGATGGTTTTATTAATATATACAATATAAACTGCTTTATTTTTAGTTCTCTCATGTTATCAACCATGCAGTAACTAAATTGTCAGATGCATTTTTTTTTTTAGTAATTCTCATTATTTTTTCTCATTTTTATTGAAGCTTTTGGAAAATTAGGTAGTCTGTTTCAATTAAATATGCTTCTAAATAACTGGCTTTTTTGAAAAATGCTGAAGGTAGAGATATAAGTTTTTATGGGATAAACCGAAATTAAGTGGATTGTGCAAAAAGTATTTAAACAATCGCAATTTTTGAAGTTTGGAAGAGTACGTTTTATAGCTTGTTAGCAAAATAGAGGGTGAAAAGTGGCGTAAAACGACGGGAGAAGCATCGAAGCAGTACCGCTCGCGCGATAGAAGGGAAAGTTTAGTTTGCACGTAAATCTTGACGAGATTATGTGGTATATAGATAAGTTTGTGTCCCACTGCAGGGGGTGGTAACTGCAAGGAGCTGCTTTCGGCCAGTCACATGTTGCGACCTACTGCAGGTAAAACACGAACTTCGTTCTGCAAGGACGCCTTTTCTCTCTGTAGTTTTCTCTTTAATTTATGTTTAGTTATAGTTCCGTTTGATTCATTTTTTTTTTACAAATATATTTAATATTATATTGTATACTGCTTTTCTCTTGCATACTATATTTATTGTGCTCCACTTGTCCTGCGTTGAGAGTGCGTTATAAGCAGAATGTATTTACAATTATATACATTATATAATTTATATCTTTACTTTATATATACTTGTTAGTTGCGCGCGTTTGCGTCATCAGCCATTTACAAATTGTCACACAATATCATCGTACATCTTTGGCCTTGCAGTCACTTATGGCTTTTCTGCCTTTCGTCATACCATCATCGCCATCCTGTTACTGTTTACATAGTTGCTAAGAATGATAGCTATATATTTTTCAGTCTTTTTTACTAAACATCTATAATGTTCCTGAAATATTATCTGCAGATTAATTTTAATTTAATTCCAAATCAGGATTGGTTATTCTCGCTTCTTTATTATTTTAAGGTGGATGATATTTTATTCATCGATGAAACGAATCCTGATAATAGATCGCAGTAAGCACTAAATTAGGCTCTGCACTTTATTAACAAATTAAGTACAATTTTTTGAAAAAAATATAGTACAATACGTTGAAATGAAATTTCAATTATGAAAAGATCACATGGCCTGATAAAAATAATCTTTTTAATACGATGTATTTTTATCACGCCAAGGTCTTTTTTACTTGGAGCAAGGTATTAGCTTGAACAGTAAAGTTTGTTTACTGTCGGTGAATAAAGTAGATAGACTTTAATTTACTGAGAGCTTTTAGTGTTAAAGCAGTATTACGTTATAAATATCGTACTATCTCTTTTTCTCGATTGCCTCTTCTACACTGGCGTTTAAAAAGTATATTGTTTGAAAACGTATATAGTTCCGTGAACTGTGGCAGTACAAGCTCTTAATACTTGATTGTGATAATAGCGTTCGCTTATAGCTCTAGGTATAGACAATATCGACCGCTATAAACGAGTAAAACAAAGTACAATCAAATTAGCAGCTTTTGCGATCGTGTAAGAATGCTAATCAGAGCCGGTATAGGCTCTTACGAAATTAAATTAAATTAAATTACATTCTTTCTGTTTAAAACTTGAATTAAAATGCCACTGTAAAGAGGTCAACTCAGTGTACTCGACTGACATTTTTCTGTTCTAATCACTGCGCTTTGCTTAAGCGCTGCGCTCTTCTGTCTAATCCAGCCTTTCTCTATCGCCCTCCCACTTGTTCTTTTTCTCACTCTTCACTTAAGCTTCAGTCTCAAAAAAAGAAATCAGCGAAGCTCAGCCGCAGTAAGTCGTATTCACTTTTCCACGTCCTTCTGCCTCTTGTCCCTCGACCCCCGAATCGTCATTACGAGAAACGAGTCCGTACGTTTGAACATCTGTTCGCAGATCGAACCCAGGCACCCCAACGCAGGTCCGTCGGCCGGACTTTATTGGCGTATCCGAGCAACAGCAACAGCAGCAACACCAGCAACAGCAGCAAGCCAAGTACTACGATGCCCAGCAACACGGAAACCAGAGCGTCCAGCAACAGCAGAAGCAGCCAGGCTACAGTCCGCAGCGTCGTTTCCTCTCGGAGAGCGAACTCGTGCGCCAGGCTAACGAGCATCCGTATGCAAGAACCAACAACACCGTGGACAACATAAGGGAGCTAGCAGGTTCACCACAGCGCGGAGTCTACACCTGGAAGGACAACTCGCCTGGTAGCGGTTATCCTCCTAGCGGACCGACTTCGACGGTTGCCGCGCTCGCCGCTGCCCATCAAGCGGCTCAGCAGCACCAGGCATCCATGGTACGATTTTTTTTTTCAATTTTATTCCAAGCGACCGAGAGCCGCCCACGCGGTCTGGCGGGGATTTGAAAAGACAGGATTTAAGTTGTCACCGTTATTGTACGACGGCCAGAACTGGACCGGAAATGAACGAGATATAGAGACGAGATGCGGGTCGATAGCCGGTTCCATGATCGAGCGATTGTCTATTTTTACGTCCAGCAATAAAAATGTTACGAACTTGGCAGGTTTTGATATCTATAACCTGTCGCGTTTACATGTGGTTTATACACGACGTTGAGACGGTATCGGATGTCAGTCTGACAAGGCTGAAAGCTCGTTTCGCGTGCGGCGTAGCAACTTGATTTGCCGCTAAAGGCCATCGCGATTAAACGTCGAGCGTGGAAGCGAATTTAATTTCATAAATAAATATTTTCCTCTACGTGAGATAATTAATACGCATCTTTAATTGGATAAAGTTCTGTTTGAAACGTACTTGGCGCATCAACGCTTTCTATATAAAAGTAATTAGAGCGAGGTCTCATTATAGACATTGATCCAATAAGCTTTATAGAAACCGTTGAAATATTTCAAGGTCTCATTAGACTGTGTCTCGATTACTCTGGCACCTATTGATTGCATTGAAAGACTGCAGACGCAGACCAAAGCTATATAGTACTAACGTGTTCTTTTTTTCTTGTTATTCAATCAACAGGGTGGCCCTGGCGCGCAGCGTCCGCCTTTGCCATACGAATACTACCGCTCGAATCCAACGAGTCCGACACAGCAACCCTACTCGACGGCTCCTCTACGCGCCGCCTATCACCCGGTGGTCCGCGGCGGCGTGCCCGTCTTTCCGCCACACCAGTCGCCCCAGGTCAAGCGGAAGACCAGCATGGTTACGCCCACCACCCCGACGTCGTCCGCGGCTTCGGTCGGCAACGCTGTGTCCGGCGAAAACCGGCGCAGGCCCATGTCCTTCGTGCGCGCCCTCGAGATCACCGACTCCATGGAGATGGTCTCGGCGCCCAACTCTCAGGGCGCACCCCAGGCCTCGACCAATGACTCGAGGTCCGCCTCGAACCAAAGGCCGACGACGCCGACGCCCGACCGTGCCAGCGTCTACGACATGAACTACGAAATATCCGTATAGCGCAGCTGTTACGTCTCCCCGCCGATCTGCGGCTGGAGGGAGATGAGGCGCAATTCGCCCAACCTCTTCCACGTCAATGCCAAGGACGTCGTTAGTAGCACTGCCGCCAGCATGACCAAGAAGAAGACGAGCACGATGACGACGACGACGACGACGACGACGACCAAGGCGACGACGACCAAGGCGTCGGCCAAGCCGGCCAAAACGCACGGGTGTCAGGTTTCCGTCTAAGAGAACAAATGCCTCGAGGAGCGTGTACTGTGGCGTGTGGCGTGTCCGTGTCCACTTTCGGAGTGTTTGATTGTGTGAGGGGGGCGTTGAAAAGGGCGCGGGGAGTAAGAAGCAGCTTGGGCGGAAAACAACAAGATGAAGGGGCCCAGAGCAGGGGAAATGCTTCGGTGACGAGTAGACGATTTGTTCCTGAGCACCTTCAACGACTATTGGCTGAGTTCTTGTGAGTCACAGAGTCGTGGGACTTAACGCGATGGAAAATATTATTGTGACGACATTTTGATGTAAAAATATACAAAATGGAGGCGATTGAGATGCACGAAAGAAAGCGACTTGTTATAGCGACAAAAGAAGAGTTGCAAGTTCTAGAGACTAAAAAAGGATGAAACACTATAAGGGCGTGCATAGTTGAGCTTGTAGAGACCAAAGATTGGGAGAAAGCACGGGCAGGAGGAAGAGGTACACAGCTTAGGAAAGCTGGCGGGTGCACAGAGTTGGGTAGGATGGCAAGAGAGATTGTAAAGCCATTGGTGCAGCAAAAAAGGCAAGAGAACGAGAAATACAAAGGACAAGGGGGGTGGTGCAGACTGAAGGGCGGGGAGAAAGGAAATCGGGGAACAGGGTAAGATGCAACAGTGCAGACGCGTCGAGTACGGGCCGACCGGCACCGACCGGTGACTCACGGAAAATAAGGGAAGATTGCCTGGGGGGAATTTGTAAACGACGTGTGAAGGGTGCATGGAGAGTGGGAGACAGTAGAAAGAAGCGCGGTGGATGAGACGGGCCGTTGGGAAAAAGGCGACAAACTGAGACAACGTGGAGAGGAAGAGATGAGGGATAGAGTTGTAACGTGGGCAGTATACAACGATAACAGACAGACAAGGAAGGCAGTGAGTTCACCAGAAGTAGGAAGAATGAAGGAAGAGAAAAAGGAAAGGGGAAGGTAGGCAGCAACGTTGGTTCGTGGAGGATTTGAAGGGAAAGGGCCAAAACAACGAGGATAGAATGTAGACAGGGAATGGTTGAACACGGGTAAGACTACACACTCATGTAAACGGAGATGCCACGCGATAAATAAAACAAAAGGAGAAAGAGACAAAGGAAGAGACATACGGAATGAAGAAGATAACGTAACAAGGGAAGGAAAGATCCAAATGAAGAGCAACATGAGGCGGGCTGACAGAATAACACGAAAAAAAGACAGTATCGGAACAAAAAAAGGAAAAAGGAGTCGATGGCCGGTAAACAAGGACTGCACGAGAGAAGGGAACCTAGAACGAAGGGGAAAGAAGCGGTTAGCGCCGCACAACCACACGAGGAGGGAAAAAGAGAGAAGAGGAACAAAAACGTGACGACGCACGAGACGACGCGGGAGAACTCGTAATGACAGCAACAGGCAGGGGTGGGACGCAACTGAGGTGGAGAATTAAAAAAGATAAAAGTAGGGTAGCAAAAGGTACCTGGAAGCCAAATGATAAACGGGAGACATGATACAGGAGAAACAGTTAAGAAAAACATATGGGCCCGGGGAAAAGGGAATTGAGCTGATACGTGCAGAGACAGCACAGGGAGGAAAAAACGGGGAACAAGGATCAAGGAGAAAAGCAGCAGCCGGGGGGGAAAACGGGCAAGAAAAAGAACAAAGGACAAGGAATGAAAAAAAACAAAACGAGAAGACGGGTCGGAATACAGAGGACTTTACTAAAAGAACGAGCAGATAAAACGGAGGAAATACGGCAAGGACACAAACGCATACAAAAAGAGTGATAGTACCACGGGGCGCAGCAAGGGGCAGCAAAAGGAAAAAAGAAGAAAAACAGCTGCGAGACAACGCGGAGATCGAACTGACTAACACGAGTACGATAAAAAAAAGAGGGCACACAAATAGCCGTCAGATATCGGCGAGTAAAGAGGACGGAAGAGGGCACAAGGTAACGAAGCGAGCAGCGAGAGAGGCAAAGGTTGCAAATTTAGACATTCAGGGCCCGAGACCGGCGTAAAATAACGCAGCAAAGCGCAAACGAAACGCTACGGCGACGCGTATGCGAGTCAGCACAGTGCGAGAAAAAGCTAAACCCTCGCGAAAGCCGACATGAAAACCCATAGAGGAGCCTAAAAGCGTACAATACAGCGGGAGGGCGCACAATGGCGGAGATAAAACCACTATGACAGCAGAGGTGAGGCATGGAAAGATCGAGAGGCACCGCCGGGGCGTGAGAAAAGGTGGGCGAGGGGACGAAATGGTTCAAGACCGTAAACAGTGTGGAGACGGTGAACAGTGAACAAGGAGGCAAGACACGATGAGCGAGGCCACAAAGAAAAAGGAAAACCAAGAACGCAAGAAGAGGGGAGTAGGGGCGAACAAGCGAGAGCGAAGAACAAGTCGCACACGGCGGGGCAAACGAGGCAGATAACGGGCGGCGAGAAAGGGCGGCGCAAAGCAACCGCGCACGTGTTCGTCAGAGACCACTCACACAAGAACAGCCGAAAGGGAACGGACACACACCAAGTAACCCCGAGCATTGGGTCGAGACGAGAAACTGACACCGGCGGGGCCGGCGGGCCGGACCTAGTGGCGCGTCGCGGGTCGGCGCGCGGCGTCGACGGGCATCGGAGTCGTGCTGCGGTTCATATTCTGGCGCAGGGCACTAAGAGTCCTTGGAAGTGACGGGGAATAGTTGACGAAGGCCTCAGCGCCTCCCGCACGCAAGCGGCGGGAGACTGAACACAGGCCGCTATACGGAAGGAGGCAGGGCGGAGACCGGACGGGGTCCCCCGGCGCGCGGCGCGTGGGGCGAGCGACCCGACAGGGCGAGCCGGGGTCGCCGAGAGGCGCCCGAGACGCATCGCAGTGACGGGGATTGGAGGCGCGCACGAAGACAGGCGGCCCGGTCGCGGAACAGCGGGCGGACGCGGGACGACGCGGGGGCGTAACCAGCGGGGCGCCCGCGGACCGGGGACTGGGGCGGAAGACGCAAAGCGCCGCGGACCAGGGAGACGGCGCGGAGAGAGGTGCCGGCGAGGAGGGGCTGGCGAACGGGGGGAGTCGACCGGATTAGAGAAGGCGGACGCGGCGCGCCAGGGCACCTGGGAGGTGAAGAACGAAGAAAAAAAGAACACGCTAACAGAGAGCTGGTCGCGCTTGCAGGCGCAAGCAATCATAGGCCAAGAGTAACGAACACAGCAAGGAGACCTTGGAAATATGAACGGTTGGCGATTAAAGCGAGGAGCAAAAGCGCACAGACACAACAGAGAGGAAAAGAGAGAGGGGAGCCAAGAAGCGAAACCGGAGATCAAGGCTCAAAGACGGGCGAGAGGCACCAGTGAAGGAGCAGGGGAAAGACTGCAGACGCAACAAAGCTATATAGACAACGTGATTCGGGCGGGGATCACAAGGGGCCCCGCCGGCGCCGCCGTGCCAACGAAGGACACCGCTCGAACCAACGAGGCGACACAGCAACCCGAACGCGACGGCGCGCACGCGCCGCGATTCAGCTGTGGTTCGCGCGGCGGCCGTCGGCGCCGCCACCGAGGCGCCCAGGCAAGCGAAGACAGCATGGGGCGGCCAGCACCCTGAGGCGGCCGGCGGCGGCGGTGCACGGGGGCCGGCGAGAACCGCGCAGCCCAGGCGTCGGCGCGCCCGCGAATCACCGACCAGTGGAGAAGCGGCGCCCACTCGCAGGGCGCCACGCGCAGGCCGCGACATGACTCGAGGCCGCTCGACAAAGCAGACGACCGACGCCCGAACGCCAGCCGAACGACAGGAACACAAAGACGATAGGCGCAGCGGGGATCCCCCGCCGATGGCGGCTGAGGAGATGAGCGCAATTTCGCACTGGCCAACGAGCAAGGCAAGGAGCGAGGAACGGCAGCAAGGACCAAGAAAAGGAGAGACGACAGGATGACACGACGAGACGAACGACGACACCACGGCGACGACACCTAAGGGCGGCTAAGCCGGCCCAAAACGCCCCGGGCAGGTGTCGGCGAAGAGACAGCCAGAGCGGGACGGCGGGGGCGGCCGTGCACGGTCGAGGGGAGGGGGAGGTGGCGCGCGAAGGGGCGGGAGTGAGAAAGCACGGGCGCCAAAAGCGGCACCGTCATAGCAGCGCGGCCAGACGGGAAATGGCGTCTGTGACAAAGCGGATGTCCGAGCAAGCACTCGAACGACGATGCGACAGCTTGCGGGGTCACGAATGGCGGGGGAACTCGCAGGAAAGAGGGACTAACTAGGGGGAGGGATAAAAGAACAAAAGTGAGCGTGGATGAAGGGCACGAATTAAACGACGAATTAGCCGACAAAAGAAGAGGCAGTCGAAGAGACTTAAAAAAGGAGAAAAGAATGGCGAAGGCTGTATATAACACGACAAGGAAAAGCAACGCCAGTAGGAAGAGGCACAGGGCGAAGATTCGTTGCGGGGGCACAGACGGGGGGAGTGCAAAGAGAGATGGGAGAGCCATGCAGCAACAAGCAAGACGAGAAAACCAGGACGGGGGGGGGGCAACGAAGGGGGGGTGAGAAGAAACGGGATAACAGGGAAATGGAGGATATGAACGGCAAGAAGTGCGCGCGTGGCGAGATGGTGGCGACTGGACGCGCGAACCAGGCAGGAAATAGGGAAGCAGGGGGGCCGGAGGGGTGAGGGAAAGACGGGAGAAGGAGATTGGATACAGTCAAAGCGCGGGAAGTACCGGCCGTGGAAAATCGGCAAACTTGGAGAGAACGGAAGAGTTGATATAGGATGAGAAGAGGTGTGTGCAGTACACGAAAATACAGCAAAGTAGTAAGGAGACAGAAGGTTATGTGAGGAAGGAAAAAGAGAGAAAAAACGTTGCAAAGGTGAAGGTGGGCAGCAGTACTGGCATGGAGAGAAGGGAAGGGGCAAAAACACGAGGAGATAAAGACATAGGAGACGGGGGACGGGATGCTAATACACGCAAGGGAGGAATAAAGCAACGCGAAGAGAGAAAATCAAGAGGGAAAAGACACAAAGGATAGAATAAACGAAAAGGGAGAAGGCACTGAGCTCAATGGAAGTACAAGCAAGGGCAAACAGAAGTGATGGCGACATAAAAACGAAAAAAGACAGGGATGCGGACAAAAACAATAAAAAGGAAGGGAGGGAGGAAAAGTGACAAGAACGAGAAGCACGGGAAGCAGAGACCGAAGGGGGGGAAAAAGCGGAGCCTTCAGCACACAAGGAGGAGAAGAGAAGAGACAGAGACCAAAAAGGAATCTAGCGCACGATGACTAGCGCGGAGGAACTCGAAGACTAAGTCGGCGGCATGGGGCCAGCAGACACGAGGAGTAGGTAAAGAAAAGAATTAGAATACGGGGAGAGAAAGGCGGAACGGGACGCAAAGGAAGAAACGGAGAGAGAATAAACAGAGAAGGAGGAAATAGCAGGTGCCGGCGAAAAAGGTGGAGGGCGGAATACGGGCATTAAAGCTACAGGGAAGGAGAGAGAAAAAGGGAAACAAGGAAAGAGGACAAAAGCACTCGGGGGTGGGTAAACTGTGCAAAGAAAGAAACGGCAGAAGGAGAAAAAATGCAAAACTGAGAGAGACTGTGGCGCGAAGGACGAGAAGGATTAATTATACGACAAGGCTAAAAACGGGAGTAGGAAGAGGGGAAAACGTTTACACTGAGAAGAAGATAGAGGCCCTGTGGACTCCGCAAGGTGGCGAGGGTGCAAAAAGAAAAGAGAGAGAATAAAACGAGCGCTTTAAT
>CM053168.1:2120411-2299629 GCA_012977825.3 Pteromalus puparum | reverse complement strand
GAGATGAGGCGCAATTCGCCCAACCTCTTCCACGTCAATGCCAAGGACGTCGTTAGTAGCACTGCCGCCAGCATGACCAAGAAGAAGACGAGCACGATGACGACGACGACGACGACGACGACGACCAAGGCGACGACGACCAAGGCGTCGGCCAAGCCGGCCAAAACGCACGGGTGTCAGGTTTCCGTCTAAGAGAACAAATGCCTCGAGGAGCGTGTACTGTGGCGTGTGGCGTGTCCGTGTCCACTTTCGGAGTGTTTGATTGTGTGAGTGTGTCTCTGAGAAAGTGCGCGGTTGATTTGAGAAAGCAGCTTTTCTCGCAAAAGCCTCACCGTCTATATGCAATCGTTTGCCCAAGCACGGTGAGAATGGCTTCTTTACGAATAGACGATTGTCCTAGCAGCACTCTCAACGACTATTGCTTTAGCTTCTTGATTTTTCACGATATTTTCTTGTGGAACTCGCTATTGAAAGTAGTATTTGACTAACATTGTTTATGTATAAAAGTATACAAAATGTTTAGCGGTGATTGAATTTGTCACGAATAAACGACTTATAGCGACAAAAGAAGAGTGCAATCTAGATACTTAAAAAATGAATAAACACTATAATGTGTCTTCATAGTGAGCTTTATATATACGAAAATATTGTGAGAAATCAACGCAGTATGTAATAGTGTACACCAGCTTTTAGGATAATCTTGCGGTTTTTCACAGAGTGTAGGGATTTCAAGAGAGGATGTTTTAGAGCCATTTTTTCAGCAAAAATGTGCAATAGACTAGAAAATACGAGTACGAAGTGGTTGGTGGTTGCAGACTGAAGTGCGTTTTTTGATAAAGGAAACGGGGTATAACATGGGAAATGAGTAATATTTCAACATTTGCAATAAGCTGCTCGCGTTCGATTACTTGTTGGCCGAACTCTTTCACCGTACTCTTTTTACTCAGCAGGAATATATGGAAGGCATATTTGTTGTGCCCTGATTTTGTTTTTATAGTAAATACGTGTTAAGGTCAGTTTAGATTTTTATACAGTGTTATTAAAGAAGCCTCGTTTTTTAATTACTCTTTTTCCTTTTGAAAAAATGCGACAAACTTGATGAGCAACGTGAGATATATATAAATATATTTATGTATAGATTGTAACGTTTGCAGTATACAACTTATAACATACATCACAAGGTTATTATAGGCAGTGATCACCAAGTATATTTTAGTAAGTAATATGTAAATTAAGAGAAAAAAGTCTTCTAAAGTTTTGAAGTTTTTTTCATCATTACTTTGTCATTTGTTATTTATTTAATTGAAAGGTTTTCCAAAACCAACGAGTGATATAAATTATTTTATACAATATTGATACCTTTGTTTAACACGGTTTTATACTAATCACACTTCCAATGTAGGAATGTAATATGCACGCTATAAGATAAAATCAAAATTTTTAGAAAGAGGACAAATGATAGTAATTATCATTACTGTTATAAATTGTATAATGTATAACGTTTATATCAATTTGGAATGTACAAGGTACGCAAATTTATGATCAAACCAGTTAATTTCTATCTTTTTCTTACATAATAACACTAAGAAAAATACATGTATGCGTGAACAAAAAAAAATGAAAAAAGGAAATGTCTGATGTCCATTAACAGAGTTACTCAACCGAGATAAGTCATCGTGAAGCTAGATTAACGAATTTTGTGTAAAATAATCGTGAATTGTGTAGTAAATTTTTAATATTCAATCAACTATTTAACGAGAAAAAACTATTTATACGTAAAGCGCGGCGGACCAACAAATTTTCTTGTGCGGTTTTGCCCGTTTTGGTTATGGACAACGGTTGATGGTTTTATTGGTGTGCCCTGAAACTAACACGATAATCTTCACGAGAGCAAGCGTGAGTAATCGAGCATGTGTGGATGTTCACTGCGAGATAGGCAAAAAAGTAAAATAAACTTTAGCCACACGAAAGTACACAATTACGACTGCCATCAGAAATGTAGATGATTGGCAGTCGAACGACATGAAACATTACAATTTTGTTGAAAGGCGAATAAGAAACTTGTAATATATACGTATATATAAATATCTATAATTGCATAAATTAACTTACTACAACATGCGGACATTAATGTCTCACTCATGGATTCCCAATTTTTTATGTGTAAAATAAAAACCTTCACCAATGATCGAAGCTTCCGAGATTCTGTAGTCTCAAAATGAAAAAAAAAGACCAAATCACTTTCATAAATAAGAATTTGTTCAACTCTCGCCTAGTGGACCGTGCCAAACAAAGCATTAACACAAGTTAATTCATAATTGTGTATATTTTCAACTTTCCCCCTCATTGTAATCTTGAAAAAATTCATATTTCGAATTAAAGTCTCGAGAGAGCTTTGACTATGGTCGTGAGAGGGAGAGAGAGAAAGAAAAGAGAGAAAAGTAAGTTAAGTAATAAGCAAAGAAAAAATCAATGACAACATAAACAAATTGTACAAGAGTCGACGAACGTTTTAGTGTTTGTAATTTGGTGTACTTGTACATAATGCTCGTTATTGCTAATTTTCAATGTAAATACGTATATATTTCGGTACTGTGCGTATCGTCACTATTCTATAAAAATAAAAACGACGTGAAATTATAGTTCTTTTTTCTGCCTTGATATCTGCATACAATACAAACAAAAGGGCTTTAATGACTGTATAAAGGAAAATAATTTTTTTTATGATTCAATCTCATGGTAGCTAGAGGTACGATTTAAGTGCAGCATTATTGTTTAAGTTTTGCAAACTATGAGTGATGGAGTTTCCGATATTTTGTTTGGCGTGATTTTTTTTACTAAAAAACACAATGTATAGTAAAAAATTCAGTGTTTTATTTAATGAATGAACATAAATATAATAAATTTGTTTTTTAAAAATTATTATTTCGATTCTTTTTAATTTTCCTCCTTTTCAGAATCTCTGGACTATACTCAAAAACCATCGTGCAGACGACGATTGCCATCAGTCTTGAAAGCCGCCCCAAGCAAAGGTTTAGCAATTTTGCTTCTATTCAGTTTTATCACCCAGAAAAGGTGTACGGCGTTTGCCTCTATTACACATTTACACGTGCTAGAACATGATAAGTGGTCGCACAATCATCGATTTTTCACCTATACTGAAGAAACGCGCTCTCAAGACGCAGGCTGGCCAACATAAGGTGATAAAACTCGAAAGCGAAAAGGTTTTAGGTTGGCCAGATTGGAATGGCGGCAGAGCCGCCGACGAAGGGTGCTGCTGAGTGCTGGGTGGTCCGTACCGTACCTACTGTTCCAGTGAGTTTGCGCAGCCGTGCGTATATGCACGCGCATCCTTACCGGCAGTGTGGCGGGGGGCGGCTTCGATGCCAGCGTTGTAGCTGCGTACTCTGTACTCTGTAGTCGCCATATTTACACACACGGCATTCAGTACGCCGTTCAGTATTTTCTGTTCTGTGTTACGCACACGGCACAACTACGCCAACTTTGGAGCCCAAGCGTAGTCGGAATTTCGTCTAGGCGGGTAGACGGCCGCAAATCGGCGCTTACCAGTCATGTGAGTGATTTTTCTATTTCTTAATTCTATTTTCCGAGGTTAGAGCCTCGGTCTCTTCTATCGCGAGAAACCCATGCTAATCAAAGTGTGAAATAACCAAACTTTAGGGCACGAAGCCGGAAAGACAGCGCTGGTAAGAGTGACTCGGAAACTACCGATAAAGAGAGCAAACGAGGCCGAGAACGAAAGAAAAGGTCGGCATCTTCTTCGAGCAGTGGAAGCAGGTAAGCATTCAGATTTTTCAATAAACAAGACTCCGCTTATCGAGACAGCCTACTCGTGATTGGTAGATGTGTGCATACATGTAGGTATACAGGCTGCCAACTCCATGAGGCATAATCTCGTCAAGCTTACGACCTAGTAAATTAAGTAGTGAACTACGTTATCGTGTGGATATTTCATGTTTCATGTCGAAAAATAATTGAATACTATACCTTACGAGTACAGTTATGTTGCTAGGTGTTGATAGTAAAGTAAACAACACAATGTTTGGTCTTTCAGTTCTTCGGACAGCAGTTCTGCATCATCTAGTTCCAGTAGCAGTGGAAGTTCGAGATCCAGTTCATCCTCTAGCTCATCTTCCAGTAGTTCTGGTAGCTCATCCGGAAGTTCTCGTGACAGGGGACGCAAACGCAGCAGGAGCAAAAGTCCAGAAGTTAGACGACATGATCCTAAAGAAAAAGAAAGAGAAAGAGACAAGGAAAGAGACCGTGAAAGGGAGAGAGAACGGGAAAGAGAACGTGAAAGAGAAAGAGAAAGGGAACGAGAAAGAGAACGGGACAGGGAAAGAGATAGAGACCGGGACAGGGACCGTGATAGGGACAGGGACCGTGAAAGGGAAAGAGAACGAGAGCGAGAAAGGGAAAAGAAGAAACCCAATGCAGTGCCGGAAAAGCCAAAACCAAAACCACGTTCCAGGTAAGATTTTCTCAATCAATTTCTTACATATAAGGATCAAGTTTCATTAGAAAATTTGTTCATGATCCAAATTCCTACATTTCAGAACTCCATCTCCACGTAGAAAGCGCAGGGAAAGATCACCCATTCCAAGACCAACGAAAATTCATATTGGTCACTTGACTCGTAATGTTACGAAAGATCACATCACAGAAATCTTTTCTACATATGGAAATATCAAGATGATTGATTTTCCTATTGACAAATTGCATCCTGCACATTGCAGAGGATTTGCATATGTGGAATTTGAGACAGCAGATGAGGCAGAAAATGCAATGAAACATATGGATGGAGGTGAGTGAAATTTCAGTTCCACAATAAAAATATTAATTTATGAAATGAAACACTCGTAATCGTTTTGCTTTCTATGATTTTAGGACAAATTGATGGTCAGGAGATAACTGCTGCTCCAGTATTGATACCGAAAACTCGACCTCCTCCCATTCGTCGAATGTCACCTATGATGAATCGTCGGGGTCCGCCGCCAGGTAGAGGTTGGGGCGGTGGTGGTGGTGGCGGCGGCGGCGGCGGCGGCGGAGGCGGTGGTGGTGGTAACAGACCCTCGCCACCACGTTACCGTCGTCGTTCGCCTCCGATGAACCGACGTGGTCGCAGTCCAGCCAGGCCGCCACGACGCCGGCCGAGGTCACGGTCTAGGTCGCCTGTCAACAACTCCAGGCGGGACCGACACCGGCGCTACACGAGGTCCAGCTCGAGCAGTTCGCGATAACGACGACCACGACACGAACCCTAAAGAGCAGCGTCGCGATTCGCATCTTCGCTGACTACCTCTATCCTTTAATAAGAATGTATTTTCACAAAAACTGCGACACTAGAATTTTTTCACAGTGTTCGATGCAGCACTCGCGGATGGATGCAAAGAGATATACTTAGTTTTTCCGCGGTTAGTCTTGACGACTTTCGTTAACGTGCGACAGGAATCACAACTGTTTGAAGCTCAAAGCAGTAATATGTTTACTGTGCATTTTCAATGTAAAGATCATATATTAACTCTAGCATGATCAATGCTAATTGACAATATTCATCTTTTTATAATCGAATATTTGACTACGAACATTCTAAATTTTTAATAACTATTGTCATTTGATTGAAAGGTAATTATTTTCTTCTTCACGATCTATAATAAAATAATTTCTTTTCAAACGAATTGTATATATGATTAATAATTTTTGTATTCTGCAAAAAAGCAACCAAACAGTTTTTCGTTTCTAAGTAACGAAAGTCATCTATATCCAAAGTGAATGAAGTTTAAATAAGCTCGTCCACAAGCAATGGGAGTCAATTTTTAGTGAGACTCTGACACGAAACAATACCATTTAAAAAAATCACAAGATAAAATATATGCCATCTTAAAATGAATCCATGCGTTTTTTGTTTTTATATGCATAAATGTCATGCGTGGTGTTTTAGTAATGAAAAAATTTCTATCACACACTTTCTGTAACGTGATTTGTTTAATGAAAATCAATTTTTACTTGCAAGAGTCACTGGTGTTTGTTAAAGTATGTTTAGAGCAAATAAGGAATACTGTCTTAATAGTGTCTAAGGACTTAAAATAGTACTTTTTCTTTTAGTTATAATTGGAGATTTCTAACGTGTACATTTTCTTTAGACTCTTTTCGAATAAAGTAAAAGATTTGATTAATTAATTAATTAATTATGGCATACAATGAAAACACGATAATGGATAAGAATTCTGTATGAAAGATTGGGTGAAATTGTAATTTTTGTTAGACTAATTAAAGTGAACTTATGATGAAAACAAATAAATTTATAAACTTGACTCATTTCTAATAAGCTTCATTATTTACAAAAAACTTTTGAACATAATAACGTTCTGGAAAACATTCGAGGAAAGGTATTATACAAAAGACATTGAGCTGCTAATTTGATAGAAACTATGATTATTCGACCCTTTTACAAAGAATC
This sequence comes from Pteromalus puparum, assembly GCA_012977825.3. Lineage (NCBI taxonomy): Eukaryota > Metazoa > Arthropoda > Insecta > Hymenoptera > Pteromalidae > Pteromalus > Pteromalus puparum. The sequence goes on along the minus strand of CM053168.1, from coordinate 2,293,148 downwards.
ATTGATTTTTAGAAAAAAACCTATTCACACAAAACTTCCTCTATACGTCGTTGCATCCTCTCGATATCTACAAAAACAGAACCATTGCATCGCATTGCAATTCATTTTCCCATTATCATTATTATTATTATTTTTTATCATCAGCTGCATCGATGAAAAATATCTACAGTTCTTTGAATGACGCACATTGTTCGGTTCGCAAATCGTTGTGAAAAATAATACAAACAACTACACCCCGTTTTTGTCTTGTCATCGCTTGCACAAACTTTTCAGATAAGCTTACCCATTCTTTTTCTTTTCGTATATTCGTTCACTTTGTGAGTTGGAGAAAACGGGGAAGAAAACAAAAGGAATCACATCCGAGTGACTGCATTTGATCGTCGGTTGGCAATGGCACGCGTAGAAAGCAGATTTATCCAATTAACTTTCCAACGCACATAGATCAAAGGGCAAAATCAAAGGAATCCAGATAGAACCATGCTAAAAAATCAGCAGTAAACACTAATCGAGTCCCGTTTTTCTCTTTCACAGTTTGATTTCGAAAATATCAACTATATCTTTCGTGCATTACGTACAAGGAACAAATAATCATAAGAAATTAACGGATATTTATAAGCCAGCTATAAAATTAGCTGCAGTCGAAATAATAATTACATCTCGAATCGTATGACAGTTTTTTATATATAATATATATATATATATATATATATATTTCCTACATCGTCTAGGAAAGAAAATTTATATAATTACATATAGTTATATACAATTACACATAGTTAAAAGTGGAAATATATGATAATACATAATTTATATAATTCGCTTGCCCCTCCCGAACGAAGTACATAGATATTAGGAAAGGTGAATGAAAGTGGGATTAAGTTTGTATTTACAGCGTAAATACTATATATAGCACGTATCGATGCCGTTCCCTAAAGGCGCTTTGGGGTCGCGAATATCAACTAATTATATATAATTTGTACATGAAATATATATATATAAATTTTTCTTTCCGGAATAAATTCCCTTCCGTTCCTTCACTTTTGATCGATAGTACAACGAAACGCCAGGTACAAAGTATACGGGAGTTTCCTTCAATCTTAATTATTCATTTCACAATTGACGACGGTATTGTTTGCCTGGTGAATTGCCGTTGACTTTTACAAATCATCATGTGAGCCGTTGCAAACCATCGGCAGCTCAGAGGCAACAAATTTTCGCAGTACAGATTCCATCTGATCGAGGCTCCCGAGCGATCATAGCGAACGTTTGCAGAGACTCCGAAACATACTTTATCCAAGTTCGGTGACATCTTTCTCGTCATCCTTTCGTTTCATTTGCGTTCTCTAATTTTGCTTTAAATATATCACAGGAAATCGTCTATAGAGCTCTCTTGATTTAGATCACCCGTAGCGCTCTTCCTTCTGATTTTTGCCCCGCTCATTCGTTTGTGTCTATCTCTCATTCTAGAATCAGCTCCGCTTTCTTCCTTCGGCGAAACTCGTCGAGTCTTGTCTATATCGGAACGTAAAATTTGCCTATTACAATTAATATTACACCGGCGAAACAAGAGCCGACATATCGGACTCCCTTTTCTCTGCATCTTTTCCTTGCGCACCATCTATATCTATCCCCAGTTTGTTTCCAGACGCGTCAGCGATGTAACAGAGATTCAATTAGTCGTGGTATTCGATACTTGGCAATAAATAAATAATTAAATAAATATTTGCTCTCGTTCTTTCTCGCACACTCTCAATTATTCACTGTTACACACGTTTCCTCACACCACGTTTCGCATTTCCTCACGTACCTACTGTCTCGTGTTCTCGGATGACGCGTCAGAGATCGAAGTATGCAACCCCTTCGACGAAAACGTGTCTTTAAATCAATTTTCTTTCTCCGCTCAGTCGGTTATTCTTTTTCGTTTTATTTTTCTAGAATCTATCATAGGCGCGTGCTTTTTTCCATAGTCCGCGAAAAATTATTTACGCAGCAAAATCTCTCAACCTTATATTTTTTGCATATGCTTCTTTTTTCATGCTTTTAGTTTCATTCTAAGTTTAGTTAATTAATATTACACACGATATTTATAACTGTACGCAGATAGTTATCATCGTTTATGAATAAGGTTTATAATCGCTATAGACAGACAAACGGTTTTTTGCGATGCGTCGCTGGCGGAAAGCAGCGAGTGTTCTTGCACTCGCTGCTTGAATTCTTGAATCATGATTTACTCATCATAATTTTCTAAAAATCACGGCCAATTCCTTATACTCTTTTTTTTTTTTTTTTTTTTTTACGCCACACGATAAAATATTTTTAATTTCCCGTATCTTAATTTGTTTTCACTTTGCTTGCTTGTTTATTTAATTAGCGTTTAAGTTTGGCTTTACTTTTGAGAGAGACACAACGTCAAAGTCAAAAGCAATAATTTTTTCCGACTTTATCAATCTTGAACTTTTTTAAAATCATTTCTCTTACATCTTGATATTGTTATAAACAAAATTCGATTTTAGGGATAAAAATGTTTAGTACATCACAAGAAGCAAATGTTGATAAATACTCTTAGTCAATTTATGATTATACATAAAAATTTCATTATTAAACTTGCTATCGATCGCCAATTCGCACCTGACTCAATAAAAATTCTATCTAATTCTTGACATTTGCATAAGACAAGTCTCATTCGATGAAATTGATAATATTTTTAGAATTTTCAAACTTGCAGTTCATTTCTGCATTATTATCTGAAGAAAAAATTGAAGAAATAATTATACACAGGTATTAAATTCAACTTGATTACATTTAGCGAACTTGATTTTTTATTTCACATAGTTTCATTTTGATAAAACTATAAATAAAGCTAATATATCACTTTCGCAGCTGTACAAAAAGCAGACAAACCGTCTATTACTTTCGTTTAAATAGATTGTTTTTACACCTTTGACTATCCGCTTCGATGCTAAAATTAACTTTAAAAAAAAAAATCACATCGTATGTACATACAATTCAATTGATTATTCGCATAATAAAAGAAATATTCACTTTTTTACATTTTGATTGCTGTAAAAAATTCATTTTTTAAGTAACATGAAATCCGAGGTATAACATCCCTCGTAATTGCAAAATCATGATCGAAAATAATGATTCGAAAAAATTAGATATTGTTACTAAAATTACGTAACAATTGAATATGTTAAGGGCCCTCGGGAGTATAGATATAGCTATACAATAAGCGAGAAAAATAACGGTTCCTTGCATCCCAACTTTTGAATCAACCGGTGCACCAATGATGCTGAAAATCATATATATTATGGTTTGATATACCCTTTCTGCGAGGAAGCGGACTTTTAAGCCTTCGTGAGTCCTGTGTATCAAAAATGATTATTTAAATTTATCGATTTTAAAGCTGTCAGGAGGAAGCGTAAAAACAACATGTTTCTTTTGTTTTTTATACTAACCCCGAAATAGGGAGAAACTATATAGTCATATTTTGTAATTTATAGAGTCAACAAAAGCTTATAAGCTTACTTCCCCGCAGAAATGGTATAACAAAGAATTACATACATAATTTTCAGAGTCATCGGAGCACCGGTTGATTCAAAAGTTGGGATGCAAGGAACCGCTATTTTTCTCGCTTATTGTATAGCTATATCTATACACTCGAGGGCCCTAAAATCCTCTTCACTTTAGCAGTCTTCAGAATAAAAATTGCCTTTATTATAATGCAATCTTTTGTCATTAGTTTTTCTTAACGAATCCCTTTGTTAGCAATATAAAATTATTTTCTCGCGTTACTAAGCACTTTTTAAGGGTAAAAATCTTATGTACATCGTCATTAGTGTAAAATTCTAACAATGTACTGATTACATTACGCGTACAAATGAATGTAGTGTATACGACGACAAAAGTCGTAATACGACTACAGTCGAAAAATTAATCATTTCATCATACAAGTAAGAATTTCAGCACATTATAAATATTTTACAATTCTAAATTTCAATTTAGTACCAAACCGTTTCTTTGAATATGACAATGATAGCAGTCTCGAATGCGACTCGCTAAATGCAACTGTCAAGAACCGCAGGCCACGGAATCATGCACTCATTGCATATTCTCTACATTGGAAAATAAGCGTTCTAAGAACGATTTATGTCTCGCTCTTTTCGTTCTCTATCCAGTCATCGCACTAGTAGCAACGGTATAGTTTTATCACGATAAAACAAAACACAAAAATGTGTTGCACAAAATGATTTTTTTTCTCCTTCTCTCTTACGCTCTCACTCTCGTAATCTCTATAAATATTAGCAATATATAATAGTCCTGTATGTACAAAGTCTTTCTCGCGCGCGTGTGGGTAAGTCAACAATCAGCGACACTGGTCGGTCGAGGCAAGTTTCAGTCGCTTTCTCAAGCCAGCCGCTTGTCGGCTGGTTTTTTCTCCATAGTAGGACCTCGACAGCATCATCGCGACTGCGAGGCATCCTCCTTTTTGTGCATATCCGCGGCGTTGTGCACCATAGTCTCGAGCTGCCTCACTTGGGCTTGACCGGTAGGCACTGGTCCAGGTCCGCCGGGACCAGGACCCGCCCGGTGATGCATATGCAGATTGCTCAGTGGCCCGGGGCTCGGATCCTTGCCGCGAAGTGCGCCAACAGCAGATGGTGGTGGCGGATAACCCGCTACTCCATATAGCTTGGCGCGCTCTTCTTCCTCTTGGACTCGGTAGGCAGCCGCAGCCATCAGAGGGTTGTAGCGCAACTGCTGCAGCGGGTCGTACCTGTAGGGATCACGGAATGGATCCGTGGGCCAAGCGGGTGGACCTCCTGGTTGACCTGCAGCAGCACTAGGCGGCGGCGGTGGAGCAAAATGCTGCATAGGATGCGGTAGACCAGGAATACCCGCCATAGTGCGGGACATCGTGTGCGGCGGAGGTACGCCGTGCGGGTGTCGACTTTGCAGGTAAGGGTGCGGGTGTGTATGGTGGTACCTTATGAAAAAAAATGCCAATGATAATTCTGCACGACGATAATATGCAGAATGATAATATTTGATCAATACCAACCTTATCCACTTTTCGGTGTCGTGTAAAACATTTGGCAAGTCCACACGATCATTGCGTAATTCGAATTTCTCTCTGCGTGAACAAAAATCAGACAAAAATATATATGTCTTGAAAGCTGTCATTGAAAATGAATTGGAATGAAAAATTTAGTGTACAAACCTTGGATCTGGCAAGGAGTTAGGCGGTTGTGGAGCACCTTGAGGAGGTCCCCTAGTCAACATAACTACGTCATCATCTTTACTTCTTGGCTCCTCTTTCACCCTAACCATCGGTGCACCATCCATAGGGTTCGCTCCATTCCTAAGAGGTGATCTGTCTCTGCCTACGACAACGTGTTGTTGCCTGCTCTGTTGCTGTTGTTGGGCTTGCTGCTGCTGTTGGTGATGATGCTGTTGAATGAGCCTTTCACGCTCCATCTCTCGCCTCTCCATTTCTCTACGTTCCTTCTCTCGCCTCTCACGCTCTCGTTCTGCAGCCGCTTCTTGCTGCTTTCGCTTCTCTTCCTTTTCACGTTCTCTTCGTTCCCTCTCGCGCTGCTCTTCTCTTTCGCGCTCCCGCTCTCGCCTGATGCGTTCCCGTTCGCGCTCTCGTTCGCGCTCCCGTTCACGCTCTCGCTCTCGCTCGCGTTCACGTTCACGTTCACGTTCACGCTCCTCGAGCTCGGCTCGTCTCGTATCGATGCTTGGTGGCTCAGGCTTCAAACTCCAAGCGACCGTCGTCGGTGGGTAGGCTCCTGGAGCACGTTGCAACCTACGGATAATGTAATATTTCGATTAATAATTTACTCTTTATTTGATTCTTTTTAGTCTTTCCGATTTATAGCAACTTACCCTCTCCATGGATCGTGGACCGAACTCATTCCTGGCATCGGAGGCATATCTCTCCCAGGTGGGAATCCAGAAAGACCAGGAAAGTTTGGATTTGCAGCAGCAAAGGTCGGTGGGTACCTTCCGAACGGGGACATGCCTGCTCCTAGAGGTAAGAATTCATTAATCACGTGTAAAAATACATAAAAAATTTTGATTGATCAATAGATCAATTGAGTAATCTGTCACCAGCTTATGAATAAGGTTTAATACCTAAATGCGAAGACGGCGCTGAGAGAAAGCCAACTGTGTGAGAAACTGGTGGACCCGGCGGATGTGTTTGCATGGCTGAGGAGAACGGTGGAGCCAATTGAGGACCACTTATCCCTAAAGTACCGGCTGGACCCGTCTGAAATAGATGACCCGGTGGTCGCAGAAGTTCCGTCTTCGTATTGACACCGCTTGCGTTCGCGTCTGCCTGTTGCTTCTGCTGATGCCGATAGATCTCCCAGGCTATTCGGACGTGCATCGCATTCCACTTTCCAGTTTTCTGCAAATTAAATATTTGGTTATAATCCAGTACTTACAGTTGGGTCTATGGAACGCTCAGAATTCTACTCATGTCAATAAATTTTTTTTTTTTTTAATTTTCCTAAAACTATTTTGTTGATATTCTGAAAGATCCTAGTACTATAAAGCACGAGTAGAAAAAGTTTCAAATTACTGTAGGCGCGTATGACGTTACGTGTGTAGGAGGTGCAAAAGGAGTCGCCGGCGGTCCTAAACCAGGATGAAGAAGTCCAGCATTGAAACTCGAATAGTTGCTGAGATTGAGATTCCCCCGAAAAAACGGAGAGTCCACTCCTCCCAGCTTTGGAATGTCTTTGAACTGCGAATAGGAAATTAAATATTATAATTTGAAAATTCTTTTTTACTATCTATCGACTTGTGTGTGGACAATCAATAGAGCTACTTACAATCGGTGGTGGAAATAGCGACGATCCTGCCGGTGGTGGTAGAATGGGCGTCGTGTGCTGATGAACGTGCGTGTGCTGGTGTTGATGGTGATGCATTTCCGTACGAAGATATGGCGGGGGACCAAGATTCGCTACTGCTGCGTTCCTGTCCTGGGAGGCTAAGAACCGATTGTCCAGCTCGCGACGCAACAGATCCGTCTGGCCTTGCACGTGGCTCACACCTATTTTTGATTCTATATTTTAATGTAGTTATCGAGTTTTTCGCGAAATTCGACGAGCAAGTTATTATTTTCTTAATCTTATCATGTACAAAACAAGAACAAGGAAATAATAACTTCTCGTCTCAAATGAAAAAAGCTTTGAGTGATGTCATACCTTTTGTCGGTTTGCTTGAATTGAACAACGACTCCGCGGAGAAGGGATTCGGGTTGGACGTGGGTGGAGGAAGCGAAGGTAAGGAAGTGTGAGGACTCGCGCTCGAGACTGGCGGTGGCAGTGGTGGCGGGAACATCGGTGGCGGGAACGAGTGCAAACCAATAGGCGGTGGTGGAGTTGGCCGCGGCATCGACGTCGCCGTTGCAGGCGACAGCTGTGACGATGCGTTGCTTCTGCAGAAATAAAATTATCGTTAGTTATTGGTAAATCATAATAACATGCTTCCATAGGTTTAAAATGAGTATATACTTACGTGATCCATGCTTGAGCCTTGGAGTACGCAGGTAGACTAGAATTGGCCGGAGAGGAGGTATTTGGCACGCTAACCGGTGTTAGACTGCTTCTACTAAGGCTGCTCACGTTACTGCTGTAACAAAGACAACCGTTGTACAACAATTTCAATAACCATATCATAAATAAGGAATCCCAAGGGGAGACAAATTACCTATAACTATCTCGCTCTCTAGTAGGACTATGCCCTCTAGGAGAATTGTTGCTATTCCTGCCAGCAAGACTGCAGGCCACGATATCTCTGTGCGCTATCGAATTAGCCGTCGTCACTGTATTCGTCACCGTCGAGACGCAGGTCGTCGTCGCCGCGCTCATCGGTGTGCTACTGCTACTGCTGTGGCTGTTGGATACTGTGCTACCCATCGACGTCTTGCTCAGATTCGTCAAAGGCGACGCCCTGCTGCCTCGCTGTATTGAAAAAATATCGTAGGATTAATCTCTCAGCTCTGGCCAGACGTTCATTGACGGAGATGAGAATGATAGAGAAACTTACAATATCGGTTCGCGACGAGGCCGAATGCGAAGGCGAGGGCACCGCGGGTGGTAGATACGGACTGTGGTTGAGCGCCGTGTAGGGTGTATAGAGCGGAGGATAGGATGGTTGGGTCTGAGGATAGGCAGCCATGGGAAGGGGAGGTGGATAGCTCGTAGTGGCGGCACCATTCGACGGAGCTGCAGGCGTTACGCCGAGACTCGCAACGGCGGGGGACGTCGTGTGCGACGACGACGAGACGAGGGGTACGTTGGGTGGATGCAGCGCCGGTATCGAGGTATGAGGTTGCGGAGGTGGCTGTTGCTGCGGTTGCTGAGGCTGCTGAGGCTGTTGAGGCTGCTGCGGCAACTGGGGTTGCGACTGCTGGTGTGGCTGATGAGGCTGATGAGGCTGATGCAGCAATTGTGGCTGATGCGACGGCGGCGGCTGTTGCTGCTGCTGCTGCTGCTGCTGCTGCGGCTGCTGCTGCGGTGGTGGTTGCTGTTGCAGTTGCAGTTGCAGCGGATGTTGCTGAGGCTGCTGTTGCTGTTGATGCTGCTGTTGCTGCTGCTGACAGAGAGAAGGAGGCGGAAGGGCCGGCGACACCGGCCGCTGCTGCGGGACTATTGCACGTGGGTTCGCTGCTAGCGGACTAGTCATCTGGAAGAACGGAGAAAACGGCGTTTTTCAGTTCATTGTGTTTAAAATAATTAGTACTGCAGCTGCACTCTTTAGCGATGTGCCGATAAGTTTTTAGTGCAATCAGCGCGGTTCAAAGCTATGCACTAATTGGGTTTAATCAAATAACAATTAAGAGTAATTGAGCCTCTAACAAGAAGTCGAATCAAATTGACGTTGCAATGCTAAGTATACAGCTTTACTGTAACGCCTTGACACGGTTAATTCTGACTTTAGCTCAAATCTTCCGCAAAGTAATCAATCTCCGGAGCAGAAGATCTTATCGCGACGGGCAATTTCATTTCCAAATCGATAAGCATGAAAATATTCGAGCGCAGCACGACGAAAGCAGGCTTTGTACAAAAATGTAAATGCAAAGTAAATGCGCACACAATGTATTTGACACGGGACGCAGCGAGCTTCATGAATTTACATACACATAAATCCCCTGCATGAATATCGATGTTTGCGACTGTATAGCCAGGGCTATATATTCCGCGTGAAATCATGAAAAGCATACACCGCGACGAACGAGACTTGCTTTATGTTTTAATTGCAGCTTCAAACAGCGAGGAACAATAAAAGTATGAATACGTAGTTTTGAAAAATACTTACGGGTGGTTGAGATATGTGCGGAGGTAATGTGGGACTTGGAGGACTGGGCGCCGTTGGGACTGGCGCGGTGGCAGGCACAGGAGGAGGAATCGGTGCGGGGGCATCTGTCGCAGGGTTCGAGATCTGGCCGCCTGTGTCTGGAGGCGATCCGCCCGCTCCGTTCGACGGAGGCAGCACGTGTGGTGAAGAAGATGGCAACTCGTCTGTGCAGAAAAGAGAAAAACAATTCGTTAAGTTATTGAAGACAGTTTTAATTATGGATAAAGTTACGTCGTATTCTCGAGTTTTAATTCGATTAACGTCAAGCGCGTTTAATATTAACACTCTGGGTTTTAATAAATTAAATTAAAGATAAAACATGGACTCACATTTACGTGCGAGGGGTGGTGGGGTAGAAGATTCAAAGAGTATCGATCCGTCGTCCGAGTTCTGGAACAAAAATGAATACATTATCAATTGATGAATGCAGGAATTTCATGCGATAACAAAGGATTTCACAGGCAGCAAAAAGTGTCATAAATGATTCGCCGACAAATCAGACGTGTTTTATAACATCGTTATACGTCTCCTATTAATCTGCTGCTTACAACGTGCGCGATTAAAAACGAAATTTAAAAGTAGAACGAGATTCATACAACACTTTTTCTACACTGCTTGTAAAACAGGAAATTTGTGTGAAAATTCTTACCTTATCATCTTCTCCTTCACTATCACACTGTGGAACAGAAAAAAAAAGATAAAATTAGCAAGTGATAATTGATACTTCGGAAAGTCGCGTTGTTGTTAGAAGCGGTATAATCAGTGCATTTTTTTCCAGAAAAGAAAACGAAAATACTTACGATATAACCTTTACCCGAACTGCAATGACTGCTAGCCTGTGAAGCAAAATGTTCATGCTCTTTACGTATTGACTATTTCATTTGGAATTCATCTTCTCGTCTGTTATCTCAGCAGTGTTTTTTCGTTAAAACAATACAGTGGATTATACTTTAAACGTGGATCGTGTGCACGTGCATAAAGCAGTTCGCTTGTTATTTTCGTGTCGTGAATTAAAAAATTGCAACAGGTACACGCGTATACGATATACCTCGTTGTATACACACACACACGCACAACGAGAGAGCATCGTAAAGGATAAACGTTAACTTTTCTGTTTTCGTTTTTGAAAAAAAATTTTGATGGAAGTCGGCCAAATGGTATAAATGTCGTATGTACAATGATGAATGCAATGCCAATTGGATGAGAGCGAGAAAAAAAAGTTATACTAGTACACGCGATGTAACGAAGAGAGAATGTTTTTTATCTACAACGAACGACGTATGTATGTTTGTTTTCACAGTTAACACGTGATGACAAGGATGACAAATGCCGTGATAAATGTATGACGATGTCGATGAGAAGAGTATATAAAAAACTTATCGTAACCAGACTTACATCACTGAGATGGTCCCTAGAACTATCGGCATCCTGACTGTCCCGAGGGATGCCAGAGCCGTGGAGCTGCTCGGAAGCTCGTCCGCTGTCGTCACTCGTGCCCGCATCTAGGCCCTGGAACAGGAGAGTCAGAATGAGCGTCAATAAATTGCATTGATTGAAAGAAAAGGATGAGAGCCGGGTATAAAGTAGATATCTGTGATAAATCAGCGGTAGCTACTCGCTCACGGATGGTGGGGGGATAATTTGCGGCGGCAGGCGTGAAACCGATCGCGCGCGCTGCTGCGGCATTTCACTTGCAAATGGGACGTTTCCGATAGGCTACTTAATAGAGAAGACAGAGAGAGAGAGAGAGAGAGAGAATTATACCTGGTTGAGCGTCGAAGGTGTCAGTATGGAATTATGCGTGTTGTAATGGTTGTGCTTGAAGTGGTTTTTAATGTGGTGCTCGTTATGCCGGTTATTCTGTCCCGTGTCCACTTTCGGTTTGTCCTCCGGTATTGACAGCAGCGAATGCAGCTTCTTGAAGTTATTCTTTCCGGCTAGTTTTATTGCACTCTGAAATCGAGAGAAGAAAATGATTATTAGGTATTCGGCGACAGATAAAAATTAGCTTTAAAATTAGTGAGCTAGAGTTTCGGGCGCATCGACTTGTACTTTACGAGATATCGCTATAGGACGAACTGAAACCGGATTAAAAGTCGATTACAGACTATTAAATCGCATTACGCTTGGCCTCGAGTGTTTTACCTTGGTCCACAACCGCGTATAATCGAAAAATTGTTACTTAACAAAATCTCGATGTACCAGGGAATCCAGAGAGGATATAAAAGTCCTCCACCGCATAATATACGCTACTCCAATTTCAGTCCCACACGCGCACGAGCTTCGGGGAGGTCGGTATCGCGCAAAAGAAGCGGAGTTATAATCGGCGGAATCAAGTTAAACGCAAACTGAAAAATGGGTTATCCCTCGCACGGTACCCCACGCCGGCGCTACTGATGAAAATTTTAATGGATAAAATTTTACGCGAACGTATCGCGCAAACTAGGTGTATAAAATAATAATATCAGATTATAATATATTGCCCCGCAGACAATCTCGCTTCACGTTATAACGTTGTTATATATCAGCGCTAAAAGTTCTCGCACAAAGCTTTGAGCAGTAGCCTACGGCGTGTATTTATATAGAAAATATTTTCTTTAAATTCCCACCAAAGTATACGCACAGATTTGCAGAGTTTCAAAGCGATTCTCCTAACATTGCACATGTATAAAACTGCACTACACAATCGTCCAAAGAAGAAGTATATAGGCTCGAGTATTATAGAGAAGAAGACATTCCGGCGGCGAAAAAGGAGCAGTAGCAGGCAGCGGCAGCAGCGCAGTGGAGAACCGGCCGGCGGAGTTGTAGCGACTGACGATCGAGTGAACGAGCGCGAGCAAAGGTTGGCTCGCGCGCGCGGCAAAAAGCCGAGTGCAACGGTCGAGGCGGCGGCGGCAGCGCCGCAAGAAAGAGTATAAGTATATAGGCTCGTGCTGTGCTGTATACTCCTCTCTCTTTCTCTTTCCCTCTTTCGCCAAGGTGCAGAAACTCGCGAGTGAGTAAGAGAGAGAAAGAGAGCCACATTCGTCGTCGCGCATAAAACGCGTCGTTCCCCCTCGCGCAGGAGCGAGACGCGACTGCTATGTACTGTGTTGCCGGAGGGGATGATATCGAGCCTCGAGGAGAGGGATCGAAAAAGGGAGGAAGAAGACATTGACCGAAGGAACGTGCGACGCAAGGCCTTCTGCTCCGCTTCTCTCTCTTTCTCTATAGCTATATAGTTATACACATATACACACGCGCAGCTGCGGAGCGCTCAACTCCTCTCTTTTTCGTGAATGCGAGCAGCAGCGCGGTTTCTTTTACTCCGATCTATGCGAAAATCCAAATGATGAAAACGCAAACGAGCCGCTAATCCGTCAATCAACGCACGATCATGAAAATCAGATCGAAAGCGGCTACTGCTGCTGCTGGCACCGCGCGTTTATCAGATTTCAGAATGCACGCGCCGGACGCGCGCGTGCGCTCGCACTGGGGCTAATGGGAGCTATTATGTTATTATGAGTGTGCGCGCGAGAGAGAGAGAGAGATGCGGAACGTTAATTACGCGCGTAATGAAAAGAACACTCTGTTCACCGCGTGGAATCTTATCGCGTATTATGCATGCGTATGTGTGTTATAAGTTTCTTTCTCCGCACGTTTTATGGGATATATTCTAGGCATCGTCGTACATATATGTAATGGAAAATTATGCGGTTGTACAATATCGCGTATGTGACGCAAGTTTATGTGTAGCGATTTGCAGAACGATTACACGGCGCCGCGGCGATTTAAAACGCGCGTGGCTCAATTCATATTTCATCAGGGCCGCTGTGTATTATATACGAGAGGTGAACGAGCTCGCGAGATATCCGTATAGCCCTCTCCGGTCCTCGACGCTCTCGAGATTACAAATCACCTGATAGCCGATGTATACCTGTACGCGTATACGTCGTCGAAGGAAAAAGAAAGGAGCGAAAAGGGCAGCAGGCGGTGCTTCGCTGAAAAATCAATATACAGAGAGAGAGAGAGGGAGAGCCGGAAATCGGCGACTATATAGAAAAAAGGTTGGCCCACCGTGGAAAGTGCAAATTTGCCGGACTCTGCTGCATATAGCGAGGAAAAAAGGAGCAGAGTCGGCAGCGCATTCCCCGTCACCGGCGTTGTTTTTTTTTCTTTGGAAGCGTGCTGCAGCGCTGTTTCGCCGGGAGGAGGACCATCGGGAGCGGGTTACACGACTCTCTCTCGTTTGCTCGCGAGGAAAAGCTCGATCGCGTGCACATGGACGACTACGTATAGTTGAATAGCCTGCGCGAGAGGGAGACGGCTTTGCGGCCGGAGTACTGGCAGCGTTGCCACGTCTATCCCGACTCTGCTCTTCCCCTACTCTCTGTTCTCGCAGCGGCGGCAGAGTACTGTCTCTCTCTCTCTCTCTCTCTCTCTCTTTCAATATAGGTATACGTGTGTACGGACTCTCTGGTTTTATTGCGCGTCTCCTTGTCCGCCCCTCGTTTTTCGCAAAACGGCCAAAAGGAAAATCAGCGCCGGTACTCATTAGTAGTCGATCAACAGAGTTGCAGCGGCTGCACAGCCGAGGAAAAAATCCGGCTGTGCGCTCCGTAGAGCACATGCGCGCGCGGCTCCCGATCGTCAGGGGGCCTTTTAATCGTGTGCTGCTGCTGCTGCTGCTGCTGCAGCTCGTCCGTGTAGGTGTGAGTGGCGGCACATGCTCTCCTCGAGCGACAAATCGCGCATGATTGCTGCTGCTGCTGCTGAAGTAGGAGTGGGACAGAACGTGTGGTACACGCGCTTGTATTACACTCCGTGTATATGTGTACACGTATATACACGAAGGAGACGCCGCCGCTGCTCCACTTTCTTTTTCCCCCTGAGCGCATGTACGTATGTATGTACGTACGTACGTACGCTGCTGTTTTTCTGACTTGCCGCGGCCGCTTCTCCGCTCTCTGTCCCTTTCTCGCGCATTGTATATGGCTCGTTTCTCGCTCTTTTTTTTGCGCGCGCGCTGCCCGTGTTATGGGTATATATGCGTGTATGCCCGTCGTCGTCGCCGCCGTTATTATACACACGGCAAAGGAGGCTCGAAAATGCGATTGCTTACACGTCGTGCGCGCGCGCCGTAATTGACAAGCGGAACGCCGCCGCCGCGCGCGCTTCTCCCCTCCTGCCTTTTGCACTGAGCTTTTTACGACTCTGTCTTTTCTTTCTGTATGCAAACAACAGTTAGGCCGATGCCTACTATGCGTGGAGAAGAGCGAGTGAGAGAGAGGGCTTCATTTTATAAGTATATACGGCCAGTCCGGCGCAAGAACGAAAGTTGTTCGTAAACGCTGCTAACCGGCGGCGAGCTGGTCTTAAAATTTTTTCATCGACAGTTTTTATAATATTGCTGAAACGCCGGAGAGGTTTTTGAGTGTTAACCGGTAAAATTTATAATGACCTTTCAAATTCGAACGTTGACTTGCCCCCGCAATGACATTCATAAAATATACCACCTTTCATTGTTCCAAATTTTCAACAAAAAGTTATATATCGACCAATACACGTATAGCCAAAGCCGCGATCGTGCCACTGATCGATTGCTCGGCAAACTCGGGGGAATGGAAGCCCCGCCGCGTGAGATGCGTAATTTGTCCGGCTATTTGTCCAATTAGGCTTATAGCCCATGTGTGTGTGTAGGTATACGCGTACGTGTAGAGGAGGATCTCGTACGTAGGACCGGCAGCTCTCGCGCGCCGCTAATTCGATTCTCCGCCTCTCCTCACCCATAGTTTTATTGTGGCCGGATCTTTCACCCGATACCCTGTGTCTGTGTATACTGTCCTCGGATAGATTTAGTAGAGATTTGGCCACAGGTATACACGTGTGTGCTTCGTCGAGATTATTTCAGCAGACAGATAAGATGTTTCTCGCTTTCGTTTTTCTTTCCGAGGGACCGATGATACTCGATTATTATATGTAGACGCTATCTACCTAAAAAAATCGCACTTTATCGAGATTTCCCAATTAATCAGCGCTTATTCGAACGTAAGCTGCTACACCTGCGGCTATAAATAAAATCGCGTACGACGAGCGATAAATAATTTCGTCTCACACAAAACAACGAAGTATATGCCACTGCAACTCGTTTGAAAAAAAAATGAATAACTGCATGCATAATATCACTTTTGCGCTGGATACACGATAAAAAAGTGATAAATTGCACGGATAGCCTTTTTTTACTCGGTCAATTTGACTGCGCGCGTGTATTACGCCTTTTTTTTCCTCATCGACGCCGGTTTATTACACAAATTAATCATTATCATAATCACATGCTTTCACACCGCGCCGCCGCCGATGTAATATAACCGCGCACGGCAGCTAATGCCCTCTTGTATAAGTTTAATCTGTTTGAATTAGCGCGACTCTCGTACGTTTATTATCCAAGGCGATTAAATTAAAATTCAATAGTCGAAAGTAGGTTTACCGTCGCTATGACATTTCAGTTCAAATCGAAGTCTGCTGACGACCGGCGCCAGAGTGAAATGCAGACAACGCGTTGAAACTAATTTCCCTATAATTCCCGTTGCTGATGCATACATATACGCGTCCCGGCACACACTCTTACAGTAGTCGAGGGAAGGTGCGGAAAACGACGCTTGTCATTAACCTCGTCGGCCCGTCGTAATCGTCCTCGTCATCGCTACATACATTAGCACAGCTCGAGCCGGGGCTATACACACTAGATTTGCATATTTTCATTTTATTGTTATAGGTCGCCAGTCTCCTCTTCTCATCGAGTTTTGCATTGTACGCACTGGCGCCACAGATGAAATCCACGAAGAAGACATTAAGAGCGATTAGTCAATAGGAGCAAACAGTTTATTCAGCTGCTTTGCACTTGGCAAATTATCGGCTAACCAGCGGACAGCGCAGCTGGGAAAAGAAGCTTATAGGTATATAGAGCTGCGCTGCAGTGCGCAGACTCAGCAACAGGCGACCTGCGCACTGCGGACACCCCCGCCGCGAGAAAGAGAGGACGAATTAGTTTCTTGCGGAGCAGAGGGAGAGAGAGAGAGTTAAAGGAAGCAGCGGCAAGCTTATCAAAAGACACGGACCGCGAGTCAAAGCCAACAAACTCGCGGTGTATACTACTGCGGGAGTCGTCGCCACCGCCGCCGCCTCCGCATAATATTATGTATATATACATTTATAGCCATATAGGTATACGAGAGCGAAAGAGGTGATAAAGCGCGTAATAAGCCGGCAGTTCGTGCAATTAAAGCGCGATTAACGTCAACGACGGATTTCAATTTTTCCTCCAGATTGACTCTCTCGTTGATCCTCCATTACTGTGTTTTCCCTTTTAATACACTGCGTTATTGAATTATCACGGTATGCGCGATAGCGATCGAAAAAAATAAAACGACGACGATTCAATTATACCGCAGAGCTGAAAAGTAAAAAGCTCGACTCTATAAATTACTTTGACACGTCTCATAAGTGCTGCATCATCGCACGCTTGTTACAAAGCGCTTAGACAAATATTAACTTGCACTTAATAAAACGCGCGCGACACCTCATCAAGAGAGAGAGAGAGAGAGAGAGAGAGGGAGAGAGCAAAAAAAAATAGAAGTTCTTTATCTGTTATACACGAGCTACGAATGCCGTTATCGGCACGCACGTACTCCAGAGATTCGATCGCTGCTGATGCCCGAGCGCAGCTCATGGCCATCACACACTATGCTGTTTACACACAGCTATTAAGTCTCCCCTACTCCCTGGAAAAGGAGGAGGAAGAGTAAGTATATTTCGGGGCTGCGAAATGCTCGTTATCTGGCGCGCGTCGATCTCTCTCTCTCTCTCTCTCTCTCATTCTCGTTCTCTATCTCTCTGATGGGTATGTGTGAGCTGTAAGGGCTTATCGTGACCGATCTCGGCTCAGCTGTCGCCGCCGACGCTGACGCTTAATTCGATTTGGAGTTTCGTGACGCGGCTGCGCGCACATTATGCATGTATTTTCGCTGCGATTTAGAAGCAACGATCGCCTATCGTTTATTGCTGCTGCTTTATATACCGGGAAACGTTTTATATGCTCGCCGTGTGTAGGCTTTGCCGGTTTTCCTGACTGACGTTGTTTGATTAAACACACTGTGTAACCTTGCTCCACTTTCGGGTAATAATCCAAAACCGGAGTTTCTATACAAATAAACGCTCTTTTAAATAGACTAATAAGCGGCGAGCTAACGAATACGACAATTTGCTCTATGTGATTAATTATACCACCAGAGAAAGAGCTGTTTGAAAACAATGCATATTGCAGTTATACTCTCAACAGCGAAAAAGTTTGAGGGCGATATCTAATTGAGGAAATCTAAGCGAAACACCATTTTAAAGTAGGCGTGTAGATCTCTCGCAAGCGATACAATAATTAAATTTAACGATCAGCCGTCATGCGATCTACTTATAGCTATTTCTATACGCTCAAAGTACAAGCCGCTTTAGTGTATTACAAGGAAGCATCGCACATTTTGTAAAGAGGCTCGTTTGCACGAAATTCAAAGAAGCTGAGGGATACAAAGAGTCGAAATTCCATTTTCTCGGAAAATTAGCTATTCGAGCTCTCTGAAAAAGCCGGTATACACACACACACACACACGGTAGTCCGTTATAACAGCCGCGATATGTGTCGAAAAGTGGGCTATGGATATACGGAGGCACTTCGTGCCAAGTCAATATTCATTTGTCTCGTTTCCATTTGCGCGAATTCGCGCTTGACGAATTTTTCAGGGATTATATACGCCGCCCGTCACGTTTCATCGTGCGCGTTAATATACCCCGCATGTATCAATTATGACGATTTCAATTTTAGATTAATTACGTAATTACGGTCTGTGTAATAGGAGAGAGAGACAGAGATGGGATATACGGTTGCAACGTGCGCGCACAACCCGATTTAGCGACGCCGTTATTAATTGAATTCGGCAAGACTGTCGCTGATTTCCATGAACATGCATACATAATACCCCTGTTTGGTTCGTATTCCTATATAAAAAAAAGCGCACACGCATTATTCAACTCGAGACAGATTACACAGCGTTTACTGAAACAGCCGCTTGAATGAACGTTACATTCTTTTTTTTTCGCGATAGCAGTCCGTTATCTCCTGCGAGATCTCTGAATGAATCACGGTGAGCAGCTTTTTTTTCGAGGGATATTGCCACCGAGTCGATAAAACATTGATTCAGCGCTGATGAAATAATAAACATAGAGGAATTGCCTAGCGCGACTAGCAATAATGCGGATCGAGGACGGAGAGTGTATTACATGAAAGTTTTATCCATAAAAAGTCGATTTGCAATGCTTGGGATTCGAGTAACCCGATGGAAAAAAAAAAAACGTTGAGAGACGAGTATCGATCTTCGCTACGAGAGAGACTATACCTATTAAATAGTCATTTCGAACTTTGTCACTGCGGGAAAGTCGAAGGAAGAAGCTTCTTTTACACATCAGAAATCTAAATAATTCATCATCCTCTCTTCTTTCTTGGGGTGTCTCGTATATTAATCGAAGGCGACGAACCACTTGAAAAATCGTTATACCCTCGACGTCGACATAAAAAATTCAAGCGGCATGTATCGTTGATCTATAATGGAAGTCAGCAGCGTATATATACCCCGAGAATATATGTTTCGAAAATCCCGCGTAGATTCCCACCTTATCAGCAGCAGTGTCTGCGACGGCGAGCTTTTGTTTGGAGTATAATGCAACGACTAGAGGATACAAAAAGAAGGAAAAAAAACACAAGACGCGAAATTGATCAATAGAAAGAGAGAGAGAGAGAGTGAGACTCGTGAACGTGCTCGGAGATTCTCAATTTATAGGAGTAGACGCGCAGCTTCGCCGGATCGCATTCTCATCACGCGCGGGAAGAAGTTAGCGGAAAATTGATGCTCGCGCGCAAGGGAGCGGAAAAAAATTCGACTATGTATATGGATCTATATTTGCTTTGTGTGACATGAGTATACAAAGAGTGGCTCGTCCATCCTGTCTCTGTGTGTGGGTATTTTTAATCTAAACAACAACAACGTGTTTTCATTCACGATGATTTATTTATACGAGCCGAAGCGGCAAGAAGTACTCGGCATTAATCTCATTAGCGATACATTGTTATATCCATAATCGATCACACACGTCGACAAAAAACATCCTCGCTCACGCAGTGTAGCGTATTATATTGTATAAGAAATCGTCGTCACAGTGTCACAATCGAACGCATATAGAAAGTGCAACACACGGTTTATCGGTTATTGTCATTAATTTTCTTGCAGCGGTACTGCGTATACTGGCCCCGGCGTCGGATTTCTATAATAAAGCCATTAAGCGCGCGGTCAAGCTGCGAGAGAGAGGGCAAATACAAGGTTCTCCTATATAATGCCATACGTATGCATTATTTAAGACAGTGAGACAGCTGCCACTTCGATTGAAATTATCCCCGGCAGCTTGACAAACAATTCCGGAAAGCGCGCGGTGAGATTAAAAAAGCACAAAAAGGAAAATTGAAAAAATCCCTCGGGAGACGACGGAGAGAGAGAGAGAGACAAGCAAGCAAGCTAGCAGCAGATAAAAGTCCTACGGAACGTGAAACGCTTTTGACTCTCTCACTCACGCGCGCGCGCGAGAAACTGGGTCAGAGAGCGAGTCGCTGCAACAGCAGCAGCAGCAGTAGCAACTGCACACAGGTGCCGCGGCGCCTCGCGAGCGATATATCAATTTTCGAGAGATTCGCCGCTAGCGCTCGTTCGTTATTACCGAAGAGCAGAGCAGAGAGAGAGCACAGTAGCCCAGAGATTCAATGTAATATCGTAGCGCACGACGTGCCAAGCGGGAAATAGCAAAGTGTGCTTGTTATTGACATGTTTATCGCGATACACGACTATAAGCGCGTTGCGGTGGTATAGTCGGCTTTTTTTTTTTGTCGCGGCTTTATTAAGTAGCTCTTTATGCGTTGAGTGCATGTGCGCGTAGCCATGAAAAATGCCCTTTTTTCACGCTCGTTCTCGTTGTGCGCATGGGTCATTTGGGCTACTGCTATACTGCGCGACGATATTTTCCGCGATGAGTCGTTATTTTCTCTCGTCTTTTTTTTTCATTATTTTTTTACCGCGATAGATCGCACGCAAGAACCGCAGTTTATTTGCGGATATATAGTGTGCTAAACAGCAGAGATATAGCTCGTGTTTTACGGCCAATGAAACTGGCGGTATCTCTATAGTGTATATGCTATGCGGAGCCGGCTGGAACCGAAATTAATCTGATGAAGAGCATTGCAAACGGATTATCCGAAAGCATCTAATTGCTTGATTAACGGCTGTTCGTTTTTCTTTAGAGTATTGTATATGTATACAATTTTCCAATAACTTATAGAAATCGCAGAGATCGAGTCAAGCGCATGATTGACATTTGCTGGTCTAATGAAGACTAATAAAAAAGAGGTAAACGAGTCGGGCGCAAAAAGTGTGGCAATGACATCAGCCTACATTATAGTGGGCCTCGCTCCCCAAGATTAATTGCCCGTTTTGAAAACAACACGCGAGCGCTTCGTGTCCCGCCAGCTCTACATAATTTTTTCATTCGTCCGGAACAATGGCTACGCGCCTAATATCATACGTATAGTCCACTGTGTGTATGTGTGTACGTACGGATGAGCGAAGATCGTCGAAAAAGGGAGAGTCGAAAACAACGCAAAGCTCGCTCGCGTGCGGCGCATATGCATGTAACACTGCTTGGCCGCAACCCCTACAGCAATATAATGCAAAGCCGGTCTCTCTCCCTCCGGCACATCCTGCCTGCTCTCTCTCTCTCTCTCTCACTGTGTGTGTGTTCAGACTGTCGACTCCTTTTCCAGCACGCAGTGTTCGGGGCTTTCCGGACAAACTCGCTCGCGCGCGCGCAAGTGCCAAGAGTCGCACTTGACTCTCGGCTCTCGCTTCCTGCTCCCAGACGGGAATGTCTAGATAAAACCAAGGTAGAGAGAAAGAGCGAGCAGGAAGGGATTCATTTTTTTTTTCTTCTTTATATATACCATATTACGCGCTGCTGTTGCTGCAGCTTGTGTGTGTTGTCCCTCTATAGCATTGTAATAGGAAAGAACTCTTTTTCCCTCGTTCTCTTTTCGGCTACTTTTTGCGCGGTTGATGCAGGCTCTTTTTTCAGCCGGCTAGCTCTCGAAAGCTTTCTTTGCAGGTGCGCGCGCTTGTGGTTTGTCGCATTGTTTTCTTTTTACGTGTCTTAATGCAGCAGCAGCAGCAGCAGCCGATTGTTCTGTAGCCTCTCTTTTTTTACATCGCGGCGCGCAGACTTTATACAAGCTCGAGTGGTCCTGGCTCTCCGCTAATTAGCGCGTTTATACTCCCGATCGATGTCCCCCTCTCGCTGGTTTGCTCTCGTGTAATACATACACGTAACGCCGCTGTTTGCTTACTTCATATTTGTCGGACGATTTTCTCCGCGATCAATTATATATACGCGACGATTTTACGGCTCGCTTCTACTCTACTGCTACTACCGGGAATTCAACGCTGAAATTAAAATATAAATCGTCGTGCGTTAGCTCGTACGTATATACGAGAAAAAAAGATAGAGAGAGAGAGATTCATACGAGCTACACACATATGTATACAGCATCGTGAGTCCCGTAGCATTAGCATAAACATTCCGATCGGAATCGTAGATAAGACCGCGCTCATTGTCTATTTTTGTACGGGCGCTGCCGGCGTATATATACCGCTACACTTTGTATAAACAGTTTGTCCGACGAGATAAAGAACGAGCGATCTTCGCTTTTTTTCACGGTATAATGCGACATTACGAGCGAGCATAGGTATATACATACAGCGAACGAGGAAAAACTCGGATCGATTTGTTATAATAGAGAAAAGAGAGAATCCGAGAGAGAGAAAGTCAGACGCGCGCGAGCGATTATTCATCTCGTCGTCGAGAGCGTCAGCGTGAGTATACGCGCTCGATTGCGAAGAACAATTATGGAGCATTTTCCTTGACAGCAGCAGCTACTGGTAGCGCGCCGGATAATAAAGCGATATAAAGCGAAGCCGTTAAGGAGGTTTCACACTGCTGAACAGTCGAGCGCGTTAGTTAATCGCTCCTGTTTCTGTGTGCGCAGTGTACCACGAGGAAACGACATTTTTATGCAACGCGGATAATCTCGCTCTTTTTCTCAGCGGGTTGATTCAGCCGCGTGATTGGTTGATCTTGTTTTTGAATTTTTTTTTTCTCGCTTGCGTAACGACTTTATCGGGACTTTTATATGGAAGTTGTGGGTTTTCGGTTAATAATATCAGAGCCGTTACTTTGCGCTCGAATACATAAATAGTCAGGCATTACACAACTGAGCAAATAATTAGCGTAATAAGACGTATTATTACGAGCTATCGAATAAATGTGACTTTTTTTAAATAATCACAGCTGCAAACTCGTGAGAATTATACATTCGCGCGTTAAACTATCGATCAAAGTGGTTGCACTCTGATGAATTAGGAAAAAAAAAAAAAAATAAGATCGTTAATCGTCCGTATACGAAAGAGCTGGCGTTTTTGCATAGTTTCCTTTAATTATACATTACAGTCTTCGCCTTGTATTCAAAGCATTGCGCGCGACTGAAAACTTTCGTATTAAATTGAATCGCTCAAGGTGATACTTAAACTTGAAGCGTAACAGAAATTAACGACCCTGAAATGGCAGAGAGAGAAAAATTCAACTGTTATTACGTTCACTCGACGATCGATCTGATTACGTAGTGACAATGAACAGATTTTTTTTTCTTTATTAATTGAGATATTTTTAATAATTTTATATCACCAAGTCGTGTCGAGAGTTAGTGACACTTTTAAAA
Organism: Pteromalus puparum; assembly: GCA_012977825.3. Lineage (NCBI taxonomy): Eukaryota > Metazoa > Arthropoda > Insecta > Hymenoptera > Pteromalidae > Pteromalus > Pteromalus puparum. Next base: position 2,269,882 of record CM053168.1, on the reverse strand, counting down.
CTATAGGTATAGACTCGTGCAGTTATAGCACGAACGGCTCAAGCAGGCCCAACGAGGCACACATACATATGTACCCTTTGGTCGCTGATTGCCATCAGGGACACCGAAAACTATACCTATGCGTCACCTATCTCCGCTAACCAGACCAAAACTGTTTTCTTCTACGACTATATACTACAGCTTGACGCTATAACTACAACTAATGCTCTCCACAAGCTCGCAAATCTTCCGTCTCCTCGTGTGCATGATTCCGCAAAGTTGAATCAAGACATTCAGGCGCTTGAGTTTCTCGAGCGCTCGAGACAAAACAAACATTCGGTGGAAAGTTGCAAATGCTATAAACTTATTGTTCGCCTCGCGCTCAATAGCTGTGAAACTTGCTCCCGTCGGATAATAACTACTCCACCGCAACCACCCCTACATATAGCATAATTTTCACGCGTATATACATAATATCGAGCGCTACTACGTGCTCGTGCATTAAAACAGCACGAGGCAACAAAAGAATACACGGATGTATAAACGTCCGTACATTATATGCCAAAGAAAAGGGAAGGAGACGAGTCTTTAATAAAATTCCTTCAAGCGGGGGCGGGAACGATTGCTCTCCTCGGTCGCATAATTAATTCAAGCTGACTCTTGATTACGCGGCAATTAGATCGCAGATAAATCCCGCGGGCGGAGGCCTCGCCGATTATAATCTACTACACGGCAATCGTAATTAGTAATTAACCCGTTGGCGGCGGCGCAGTAGCAGCAGCAGCAGCAGCACTTTCTCTCCTTCTTACCTACTTCTTCCTTCCACTCTCTTGTATACTCTCTCTTCGCTTCCGCGTGTATACCGTTACTTTCTGTATACACACTCCGTTCGATTGCTTTGTACAAGTGACGATTATTGTGTGTGTTTGGAGAGAGGGAATGTATACTGCTGTACGATCGTGTACGATATAGTCGGCGCACCTGAACGAGGTTTAGAGCGCTTTAAGTGAATTAATTTTAATTGGAAATCAAGTGGGAGCGAATCGATGGATTTCCACGTTCGAATTACACCGGATAATGAAGAGCTTAATTATAAAATATCGGAAAAGTTGTAGGGAACGAAAAAAAAAAAAAAATCACATCATCATTTCCCGTTATATTCTCGTATATACATTGAATGCATCGTTCGACGATCGGCTTAAAATATAACGTGTATCGATGCTTTATTATTCTAATTAATCCTCGAGTGATAATCCGTCTCCGAAACGCATCAGAATTAAATCCGCTCGATAAAACGCAAAAAGCTCCAATTTTCACTCGCACACGTGCACACATAATACGAGCGGACACTGACTTCTCGCTTTTCGGAGGGAAGGGGCACAGCTGCGGTATGCATCCGCGAAGCGGTTTCGGCGAACACACACGCGAAACAGAGAGAGGGTCGAGGAGGATCATGAGAGAAAGCAGATAAAGAATGTGTGCTTTGCGTAATGCGATCCATTATTACGGCACATCACGCGGACGCGATGATAATACCGCTCGTTGCAGGCATCATCTCGTCGTCCGGTATAATATACTCAAGCGGCTTCTATATCTCGCTCTCCCTCTCTTCTCTTGTCGCGGAGAGATTGTTTTCATGCGATGCTGCTGCTGCTGCTGCTGCTGCTGCCGAGCTGAGACAGATATACCACTTTAATGGGCAAAAATCCGATATTTTTACACGGTTTTTTTTTATCGCCGCGGTCAGATTAGATAAGACAGAGTATACGTAGCGCGTGATTCGGGAACTCGGCTACTATAGTTTCTCATTAGTCTCGGGAGCTCTGTAGTTTTCTCGAAATTAATTTACTGGGCACAGAGTGTATCATATAGAAAGAAAAAACCGCTTAGAGAAGTCAATAAGCCATGCGTAATCCGCGCTAAGAGCTGCGATATTGAATCTCACAAGTGTAAACAGACTGCGTTTAGTCATAACTTTTATCATAATAGAGGTTACACCGATACGACTACTCGAGAGAACGGCGGTGTATATGTATTCAATAGAGTTGAACTGCTCCAGTGTCTAAAGCTGCAGCTATCGATCTGCTGCGCCTTTCCGTGCAACAATAGTCGGGGGGGGGGGGGGCAGTAGTATATAGCGCGGACGAAAAAAAACGAGAGTAGAGAACGGGATTCACGCGCGTGAAAACATCGAGCAAACTGCGCGCAATCGGCTCGAATAGAATGTGATGATGTCTGGTTTGAGCTCTTTGATCGTCTCAATCTGGCAGCCGCGTGTATACTAGTGTCGGGTATTAGTCCGCGTGTGTGTACAAAAGGGAGGACGCGGCAGAGAGAACGAGAGAGTGAAAAAAGTGCAAAACTACAGGCAAAGCCCCGGGCGGCGTGAAAATAGCTCTTTCTCTATTTATACTACTCCCACGCGCAGTGTGAAAAAGTTTCCGTTTATCGAAAATCGCTTTTCCGTCACTCGTTGTTGTCGAGAGTGAAAAATTTGTCATACTTGCGCGTCCAAGTCTCTCTGTGAAAAACTACATAGAGTCTAACCGAATCTCGGTTGCAGATTAATAGCTATCGCGGTTCTTCGGGGACTATACGAACTACAGCGGCAGCTGTTACGATATAGTCGAGCCCGTGTTTCTCTCCCTATAGCTCGGCCTGCTGCCACTAGCGGCGCGCGCGCTCGCTCAACGGATGTGTATATGTATAGCAATATGGCTACGAGAGGGAGAGAGAGAGAGAGAGCAGATAGGAGGGCGCGATGCTGCCGCCGGGGAAAAGGGAAAATCGCCGGGCGCAGAGCGAGGGAGCAGCAACGGGAGATGGCTGCCGTCGCTATACCTACCAGGGCGACGTTCTGTGCGCTCGCGCAAAGTAAAAGCTGGATTTCGTATTGATGCGCGTGTTCGCGGCTGTATTATCGCCGAAAAATCGAAAGCGCTGCTGGATCATGACTCAGATTCAAATGTTTGCCTTTTGAGAGCTATAGAGACGCAATGAAAATATTCGGGATTACACGTTTGTCGTGCTTGTATTCATCATGAAAATAGAGGCGCTATTAGGTTATAGGTATACACGAGGGGTACAATAAAAGCCCGAGACCTCCCATCGATCCCGCCCGCATAACGAGTAATGACCAAAAGGAAATTAGCAGAACAACGCGTCGGTCACAGAAAAAAAGGCGCCCCTCTCGAGCTATGCACTGCTTGCAATTACTCCGGTCTCACAGCGGTGTATACATCTAAGAAGGCAAACATCGTAAAAATCGACTAGAGCCGGTATACCTACTATAAGTAAACGACAGTGGTGGCAGCTCTTGTTTCCCGCCCGCCCCTAAGGCCGCCGTCGGAGCAGAATTGATCTTTTGTTAAAGAGCGCATTCGAAGCAGCAGCAGCAGCAGCAGCAGCCCCACAGGAGAGAGGAGAGGTATATACCTACAGCGCGCGCGTGAGACCGAGGAGACACACGCCGCGGGAGACTAGGAGCCAGAAAAAAGCCCTTCGGGAGAGTGAGAGCGAGAGAGAGAGAGAGAAATGGTATATAGTGGGGCGCATGACTCGAACAGCATAGCAGCGACGGCGTTATATTTATTTCGGTGCGATTTGCGGTCTCCATTATTATGCACACGTGGACCGAGCGCGTGTGTATACATTACACGGGGGATTAGGCACGCGATGAGTCAGTCTAGAAGAGGACAAATCCCATCTGTAATTATTACAGACCGCAAAGTTTTTCACGCTATCTAGAGCGCAAGGATGAATAAAAATTACGCGGTCTTGACTCCTTTGTGTGTCGTCGCTATACTGCTGCTATTAGAGAATTTCCGCCGGAGACTATAAACGAGAGTCAACAACCGTAGCATGTATAGCTGAGAAAAATCTCCGGGAAAAAGAGGGCGTATTATACGAGTGCAGGCGCGAAGGAGAGAAAAAAGATGAAAAAGAGAAGCTATAGCGTCAGACACGGAAAGTTCGAGAGCCCGCGCATTTCGGAGAGCAAACGAGCTTGTACGCTTGCTTCTCCTCTATACTCGCGCGTTTATCAGATTTCGTCCGCGCGCGCGCGCGCGTTCTCTCAACGGCTTCTCCTCCTCCTCCTCCTCTCTTTCTTTTTGTCTTTCACCTCTCGACGAGAGACCTCTTTCTTTCTTTCTTGCTCGCTGCAGTCGGCGATACACACGCGATTATACGCTTTGTCGGTCGTGAAACACGTGTTTTCGTGTGCGCATATTGGAATTGGGTGTTAAATGAACACAGCTTCGGTTAAAAATTTAATAAAGATATCTTTATTATAAAAATGCACGAGGAAGGTATACGTCTTTATAGTACGACTGATACTGGCAGAGACTAGCTATCGAATAAAGGCTATGGGGCTTACACATACAGCTTCCCACTCCTTCTATATAATGCTTAAGTTACAGTTTTGTTTATAAAACATACTCCAAACGTAGAATCATTTTTGCTATAGGTATGCCACAAGTCACTATGGCATATTCCAACAGCGTGCCTTTCAAAATTCTCTCTCGATATAACCCGTTGAATTTTTTTTTTTTTCCTCGAAAATTCAACCCAAAGAGTATAGCAGCGTCGGGATGAACGACAGTGGCAATTTCACGCCGCACGGAAAACATTGAAAATTGAAATTTGCATAATTCGAATCCCGCGGGATTTGTAGCGCGAGCAAAGCACACAGACCGCTTGTTGATCGCGAAAATATTGGCGCGCGCGCGGATCCCGCTATTTTAGTCCCACGCGATCGTTCTCCCCCTCTCTTCCTCTTCTTCTTCCCGAAAGCGATTAGCAGCGACAGCGAGTGTGTAGTAACTACATTCTTTCGCCCTGGCGTTTCTAACATTTCATTAGCTCCTGAGCTATATATAATACCTGTCGCGTTATCGATCAAATACGAACTTCTCTCGCTAATTACACGCTATCGATAGGTGTATACACAGACGGCGTGTCAGCAAGGCTGATGGAAATAAAATTATCAGCCGTCGCTTATTACGAGTGTAAAAAGTCGTCGTTGGCTTATCGAAGCTCGTATATACAATGTATATAATGCTGTGTATATTGCAACCTTGGGCAATAACTAGGATACAATCAAAGAGCGAAATTTGCTGGCTTCGCAATGAAAATAGCAAGTTTATTCAATTTCGCGAAATTTATCTCTCGAGTGTCTCGTAAATGCCGAGCGTATGCGAGAATACGAGCGCCGGTTGTCGGCGCTTTGCAATTAAGAGAGCCGGAGCAGCAGAAAACTTTCGTATATCCGCGGCGGCAACAACGTCGACTTCTCGGAAATTAGAAACTCGTTCCGCTTCATTGCCACGCTGAGCGCTAGTACGCGGTCAGCAACGCGTTCTGTGTCGTCGAGTGCCTCGATATAATATAACACTGCAGTGTACACGAATTTTTAACCGTCCGAAGGCGTGTCTTGAGACGTCGTTTTAAGTTATAATAACGAGCGAGCAATACATTAAGACTCGACAAACAGCATCGGGAGAAAAATCAACAAGCCGATCGCTCAATCCAAATGGAGTAGATTGAACTAACCTCATCGATAATGCAGGATAAACTCGTGAAAAGAAGCGCTCGTTCGAGACGAGCGAAATAAATCAAGGCGACTCTGTGTATACACCAGCGCTGCCTGCAGTGACGTAATGCGCGTATAAGCGGATATATATAAAGACGCGCTGAAATCCGCGAAAATGAAAAGAGACTCGTTTTTCCTCTCTCTCTCTCTCTCTTTCTCTCTCCTCGAGACGACGCTATTTCTCTCTGCGAAACGTCAATCACGCTTAAAGCTCGTCAGAGGCTTCTTCGATCTATACACACCTTCGAGAGCCCCGTCCCCTTGAAAATAAAAGAGAGAGAAGCGGAGTTTCAATGAGCTCGCAATTGTCGTAACGATTATGTACCAAGTCATTGTCTCGGCTCTGCTCTTGTGTAATGTCTCTAATTTCCTCTGAATCGCTCATTTTCCCGCTCGTTTTTATCGCCGCGCGGCCTTGTTCAATGCGCATAAACAATCTAAGATCGATCCGAAATCCTCTTCACCATATACATAAGAACAGCTATAAACAATAATCCAGCGCATATACATCGATAATGCGTACGCGTAAGAAATCAGAGAACAGCCGCAGCTGTTTTACGATCGATTTGGCTTTTTATCGCAGTCGCGAGCAAGCTGAGCGGGAGATTTATTGGCTGTTTCGCGCACCGATAACAATGCGCTAAAACGTCTTCGAGCAGCCCAATCACCGTCGCGTCGATCATATAGAACACAGTGTGAACGGAAACGACGAGGATGACGACGACGACAACAACAACAACAACGACGATGATAAAATAATACGAACCCCAAGTATGAACCGATGCAGCGAGGCACGCGGCTACATCGGATTCCAATATTAACCCCTCGCTCTATAATTGGAATTTAAATTTATTATATAACGCGCGCGAATCGAATAAGTCGGACGGTTTCCTGCTCTCGCAAAGCTGCAAGTTTTCTCGTCGACGCGATTGAATTATCGCCGGTGAAATGGCAATCAGACTGGAAAAAAAGCGACCAGTGATCTGTGCACACATCATGATAATATTTAAACACATTTTCCCGCCTATACGTAGTAGTAAAGCGAAATATCAACGTCTCACACATACACACGTGTAGCGCACGCAAGCTTCGCTGAATTAAACCTTTAAAAATGTGCTCGCTCTCCGGCATGCGAGAAAGAGAGAACGAAAGGGAGAGAAAGAGAGAGAGGCACGTCAGACTCGCGCGCGAATTTGTCGAGCGAACGGTTATAATTCATCGGGGAACAGCCGCGCGATATTCGAACGACCTGACACGCTCGCAAAAAAAAAAAAGAATCGCTCGAGAGCTCGGAGCGTGAAATGTGTTAAATAATAAATCTTATAAAAAGCTCTCGCGAGTTATAAACAGACTATACGCAGGCGTTATTGTTGCTTCTTTCTATTAGCGTATACGCGCGTTCTTCAATAAGATATGAACGTTTGAGATTATGAATAATAATAGCCAGCTCTACTGCGATGATTTACGAGGCTAAACAACTCTCTCTCTCTCTCTCTCTCTCTCTCTACTCGTAAGCGCGCTCGCGAATGCATAAAACATTCATCGGCGGTAAAAAGCGTCGTGCTCAAAGATTCATTCGAAAATATGATGAAAAAGGCAGGAAAGAAGTGCAGGTGTTATAAATATTCACTGAGCAGCGAGAGCAGTGCCTTTGAATGCGAATTAGCTCGAACAACAGCTGCGGCATCGAGAGAGTACACACTGATGCCAGAGAGTATATACAAGCGGTGATAAACAAAAGCCCGCTACTCTTTTTCCGAGAGCTCTGTGTTCCCGCACTCTCTCGACGTGACGCGGAATTCATTCACCGGCGTAGTGCCGTCCATTAAAAATCATCGGAGATAACGTTGCTTTTTATATTTATACAAACGCACCACAGCGCAACAACAAAGTGCTGTGTGTCTAAAAAAAGTTACGCGGATTTCGCTACATGCGTGTGTAGACACAACTCCATCTTTTCCGCTCGTGCGCGTCGCGGTTAAAAGGTCAAAAGAGTAGGTCATTGAGAAACTTTTTCTTACACCGCGCGTTTATTAAAGCTCCTCGAAGATTAGAAGAAATTCTCGCGTGTAGGTGTAGCGAATGGCCTTTTCTCGCGCGATCGAGTAAATTTGTTTTTTTCCGTCATCGGTATAATTGACGCTTCTGTTCGAGCCCACTTCTCGGTTCAATAGCCTGCGTTTATTTTTTGTTAGCGATTGGATACATAAAAGAAGTGTATATCGAAAATTTTATTTTGAAGCTGTGAAGCCCGGTTGCTAATGAAACGATGGTGAAAATTTAACGCAGTTTTAATGATAGCTTGAGCACCGCTGAAATTTCTATACAGCGAATTACAGCGAAAACACAGTCTCTCTACACGGGGTGTAACAGTAAAACTCGAGTTATTGATCGGCCGAGCAATTATTGACCGTTGCGATATAGCCGCAGCGCCGCTCTCTGCGCTAGGCTATACCTCCTCTCTACGCTCGCTATATACATATACGTATATACGCCGCCGCGAAGCACAGTCAATTATAGGTTAATGGCCAATAACGTGAAACATTTCGCCTAGTTCTCTCTTATTATTTGAAATCGCATCGGCAAATGAAGCGTCACTCGATGCTGCGGTGTATACTCGACGCGACCCTATACCGCAAATTATTTTACGATGCTCGTAAAAGAATTATCTCTTCGTTGATACTTGTACTTCTATGTAGCTGTTTATAAGAATAATGTAAATTGATAACGAGGGGCGAATTTATGTCTTTACATAATGCGGGACTAATGTGTAATGTATAGCTTCTAAGGGTTCTGAAAGCAGTCCATTATATCGATGTGCGGGAACGTTTCTGATTTTCAATCTATTAAAAAAAAATTGAATTTCCACGGCTCGTCGCCGAGTCGTCGATTAAGTCGCTATTTACAAACACTTGTGCAAGTAAAGCTTATTCATTCTTTGTGAGTTTCATCGCTCGAGTGTTTGCCGACGGCAAACTGCTAATTCCTCAATAACGTGTATTATACACACCGCAATATCGTTGATGAACGAGCTCAACAAACTCGCGCGTCGATGCGCCGAAACCTAACCTCCAATAAGTATATAAAAATGATTAATAACGGATGAGGTAGCTCACCTCGAGGTCCTCGTAGGTGCGGAAGGCGAGTATGGCGAAGCCGTCGATGATATCCTCCTCGAAGATGGGCTCCTTGGGCTCGCTGCTCGCGTTAGCCGAGTTGGCCGCGGCGGCAGCCAGCGCCGACTTCTTCCTGGGCCTGGGCGGTCGCGGAGGCCTGGGCGGCCTCGGGTGGCCGTTACTGTCCCGGCCAGGTGGCCTGTTTCTATCCCTGTCGTTCGGCCTGACATCGTCGTCCTCGCCGCTGTGGCTATCCTCGTTGGCGCCAGCGCCCCCGGCTGCCGAGGCTTGCTGGCTGGACAGCTGCAGGTGAGCATTGTGCTGCTGCTGGAGCTGCTGCTTGGCCTCGCGTTGGGCGAGCATGCGCTGGGCGCGCTCGCGGCGCCTATTGCGCTGGCTGCGCTGCTTCGCCTCCATCGTCTCCATGACGCTGGTGCCGCTCTGATGATGATGATGCTGCTGCTGCTGCTGGCTGGTAGTGCCGCTGCCGCAGGCCGCGGGTATCACGGCGGCGCTAGACGTGGAGGCGGCGGCGGCAGCAGCGGCAGCTGCAGCGGCTGCGGCGGCGGCTGCTGCTGCTGCTGCTGGGGCCCTTAGCGCGGGAGGGGCTTCCTCGGTGTTGTGCTGCTGCAGTTGGATCTTTTTGCCGCTGAACCGCTGATCTTCCGCGAGTGCGGCCACAGCGGCATTGCCGTTGGTGCTGCTGCTGCTGCTGCCGCTCGCCAAGGGGTTACCGCTCGCCGAGGAGGTGCCGCTCTGGGCGAAGCTACTCGCGCCGCTGCCGCTGCTTATGCTGGTGGTCGTCGTCGTCGTCGTCTTAGTCGTCGACGCCGCCTCCTCCTCCTCGCGCCTCTTGCTCTTGTACACGACGTTGTACACAATTTTTACTTATCAGGGGGCCACGAACGCCCTCTCGACTTCCAGAGTGATGATGCCCGTTGTTATGATACTATGTCTCACGGAAACACTCGATTCTCACTACCGTCGATCAGCTGACGACGCACGCGCGCACACAACAACACGCACTGCACTGTTTCGTCGTTGCCTAATTGATGCGGATTGGATTCTTCTCCTGCTCCTTCTCGTTGCTCCGCAGCTCCGAGAGTTCAATTCTCGCTCGATGACGACGGGATCATGAGGTTTTTTATGCCACTGCCGCGACTGTCTGGAGGTCAGCAGTGGAGAAAGCTACGTGCTCGACACATCGATCGCAGCCTTTTCCTTCTCTCTTTTCGCTGCTACTCCTCCTCCTGCTGCTGCTTCTGCTGCTTTTTAGTAGTCGTGTTCTTCTTTGCCTTTGTCCGGATAGCGAGCAGCAGTCCTGCGGTTGGGGCTGAAAAAGAGCAAAGCGAAGAGGACGTTAGTTTTTGATATTCTCTCTCGTGGTTTTTGATACGCCTATAGCATAAGCGCGCGGTCGGTTCGTGTTTTTATTTGCCCGGCTTTTTCCCCTCCCTGCGGTATACGCGATACCCGGAAAAGTAAATTCGAGCAGGTAAACATCGAGTGTTTATGATTAGTTCTCGATAAAACGCAGACTGGCTTCCTGCGCAACACAATTTCAAAACTGAGCACTCGAAACACACACACACACACACACACACACACACGCGCGCGCTGCAGATATAACAAACAAAGCGCGACGAGCTTTTTCTCGGTTTACATCAGAGCGAGGAAGAGAGAGAGAGAGAGAGAGAGAGAGCGGGTGTCGTGCGCGCCTCTACCCCTATTGTTTACGACTCATTCATTCGGCGGCGGCGACGAGTGTATAACCCGCTCGCTCTTGCTCTCTTCTCTCTCTTATCCTCTTCCTACTCTCCATTCATATAATTCCGCGAGTGCGCGGTCGGCTAATTAGCGATTCAGTCGCGCGGTTAAAACTCGATTCGCGAATTTCGGCGCGATGTTTTATCATCCTCAGCTCTCTCTCTCTCGTAATTATACTCGACGCAGATGTCGTCTTGCTCAGGTTTAATCGAGACGCGTGTATAATTCGACGTTTTATTTATCGCGAAAAAGGCTATATTTACCCCGAAGCGCGCTGCAGACGCGCAGAAACTTTATCTCGCGACGGCGACATCGTCGAATAAGTTGAGAAAGAAAAACTCGCTTATCCGTGCCGGTATTATAAAACTTTACGGTTATGCCGCGCGCGTTGAAATCCACTTGGCGAGTGCACAATTTAATGCCACGTGTTTCACACACACGACGTCAACTCGCTTTTCGCCTACTCGCTCTCAAATGACGCGACGCGAAATACGCACGATCGTTGCCAGGTGTCTGACGTCACTCTATATAATGCAGTAGAGCGATTTCAATGTCGTTCTGCTGTGTAGGTGCATACGTGAGGTAGTCCTTCGCCCCCGGGGCGAAAAGCGAAATTAATTACGCCGGTCCGATTTAATTGAGAGAGCGTTTAAATAAAACGAGAGAGCTCCGATTCATTTGTCAACAGAGTCGTTTCCTAATCTGCCTTTTGTCAGGCCGGCGGACGTACACACGATTTTTTATCTCGCTCTCTGTGTGTGCCCTTAGTCTGTTTTCGCGCTCTGGCAGCCAGCCCGTTTTTTTTACTCTCCCCCAACGAGAGAGAGAGAGAAAGCTCCTGCTGCCGCAGAGAGAAACGTGACGTATATGTCTACACGAGGAGAGAAAGGGGAGGGGGAGAGAGAGAGGAGGGCGAGAAATCTCGGAGAGCGTTTACGGGCTGCAGAGAGAGAAAGACGCACGCATCGCTTCGAGGGGTGAGCGTGAAAAGTTAAAAGCTCGCCCGCCAAGATACCGGATTTTAATAACATCGAACGGAATTGAAAGCTCCTACAGACACGAGTACTCGCGTCGCCTATCGATAAGAACATCGCGAGAAACACGCCACAACAAGAGAAAGAGAGCTGCTGCTGCTGCTGCTGCTTCGGTGAAGACAGCGAGAGAGGAGAACCTCCTTCTGGACGAGCGAACGAGCGCACCGCGATATCGGCTACTACTCCGCGAGTCAGGCGCAAAAGCCAGAGCGTATACGCATGCACTGTAGCGAGTGCGAGAGAGAGAGAGAGAGACATGGAGAGAAAGAGGGAACGTTCACCGCCACCGCCGCGACTGCTACTTCTCCGTTATAATACTTCCTTCCTCTGGCCGCTCTACTACGTGCACTACCACTACTTACGCGAGCACTTCTCGAGGAGGAGGCCGCGAGAGAGCGAGAGAGAGAGCCGCCGCCGCCTCTCTGCACCACGTTCCTCTCCTGCACGGGAATGCGCGACACGTCTCTCGCTCCGTCACACACACACACACACACACACACATAGGTATACACGCTACGCTCGCAGGCCGAGAACGAGGACGCGGCCAAGTGTACGATAAGGCGCCGAATACCTCCTTCTATTCCTGCAGGGCCGTCTTTTCCAGCGGCGAGGAAAAGGCGGCCTGCAGCTCGCTCGAGCTGCTCCGAAAGAGACGAAACGGAGTACGCATACACAGACACACACACACACACACACACAGAGTTGCATTAACACACGTACACGGAGAAACTAAGAGAGTGAGAGAACTTACTCTGCTCTTGTTCGTTGTCCTCTTGTGTGCAGTAGTACGGGCTGCTTGTCTTGGCTGCTCGCACACAGGAACACACACACACACGCGCGCGCACTGTCTTCTCCTCCTACCCACTGCTACTGCTGCTGCTGCTGCTGCGATGTCTTCGATCCTCGCTACTCCGCTACTTCCCGAGATTTTCTGTTGTTTGTCGGAATGGCGGACGCGCGCAGCCAGCCAGCCAGCCAGGCACGCACGCACGCAGGCCTACACGGACACGAGAGAGCGACGAGAGAGAGAGAGAGCGAGAGAGAGAGAGAGAGAGAGACGGAGAGACAGTACCGCACCGCACACACCTATCCCGCAGCACAGAACAGAGAGCGGTCTAGATCCAACTTCCACAGGCACAGCACTGCGCGTGTACACTCGATGCACGTATACTTAACGCGTATAATATGCGTAATCCGCAGCAGCTTTGGAGGTCCCGCAAATCTCTCACGCACACAGCACTGCTGCTTCGCACACTGTCCGATGTCTGCGAGCTGTCGGCACTCCGCGCGCGGCGCACAAGCTGCTGTCGTCCGACACAGCAGACGGGCGGCTCTCACTGCTTCACTCCGCTATACTACTACCTGGCACTCTATACACTCTATATACTCATATATCACCAGTGATCTATACGAAACTTAGACACGGCAGACGGACTCCTTTGGAGATACTCGCACGTAACTCCGCTCTCTCCGAGAGAGTGTGCGTGTGTACGCTGCTCTGCTGCTGGGCGCCTCTACTCCGGGGGATCGAACGCGCGGCGGCGGCGGCGTCGGCGGCGGCGGCGACGGCCAGCGAGAGCAGCAGAACGACTAGCGCCCTTGCGGACGTTGCCGCATCGGAACCCCCCCGATCGGCCAGAGTCAGCCTCAGCTTCGAGCGCCGCCGCTCTTTCCCTCTTTCTTGCACCCGTTGCACGAGCCTATGCCCACACCGCTCTCTCGCCAGACGAGCCGACAGTACCGGGAATTCTCTGATCCCCCGCCAGGGGGCGCTCGACGACCGCACCGACACCACCGAGATCCGGCAACGCCGCGGTTGCTGCTCTGGAGCCTCCGCCTGTCGCCATCTAGCGGATGACCCGCCAAGCTGCCCGATCGAGTTTGAATTTTGGCGGGAAGGGCTTTTCGCTGATCTTTGTTCGTCTCGAGGTATAACGCGGCTGCTGTCGGCTTGTGTATCCGTGTGGGAGATTAGAGCCGATCCAGATCGTTCTCGGAGCCTCGACGGCGATCGAACGACGAGCTTTCCTCGACTCGAGTTTCGCCGAAATTTTGACGGAGAAGCAGCCAGCTCGTACCGGATACGTTTCTACGTAATGCCACTCCAAGAGATGGCGTCAGAGGCAACGATCGGAAACACAAAGGAGATAAATCTAATCTTATCGGAGAGAGCCGCAAGTACTCAAAACTCGCACGTATCTCAACTTCGTATCGGACACGCACAAGTGATTTAACATAAATATTTCTCGATTGTCATCGGCGTAATCGGCGATTTTCAAAGTGCCTTACACAAATCGATCTCTCGTCGCTGCAATTAATTCTAATGAGTCGGAATCGATCGTTCGCGAGCTATGTTATTACCTGTGATTTTCTCTGCAAATCGATCTCGAATTTACATCTTCCCGAGCTTGTATACGCCCTCGAAGATAATGTATATACGCGCCACGTTTGGGAGTCGGAAAAGTGTGTTAATAGAGCGCGCAGCCTCTCTGTCAAGGCGGATTCGCGTCTCTCGGAATCGTCAGCTCTCTCGCACGTAAGTAAGAGAGAGAGAGAGAGGCGCGAGTACGTGGGCAGAGTCTTTCGCTCGGGCGACTACACGCACTCCGCGCAGCAGCCTACATGACTCGAGGACGGAAGGATTCCTTCGAGGTCGTTACCTTCTCTCTCTCTCTCTCTTCTCTCGATCTGCGATATATGCTTGCTGCCGGCGCAGCTCTCGATGCGATCGCGCATATATATATATACTTACTGACCCGAGATGTGTTTGTATATATACGTACAGCTAATCTATATACCAACAATCCAACTGCGTCGGATCATTATCGGTTAATCGAATTGGAGATTATATTCAATAGGGCTGATTGGCTTAATTACCGCGAGCCTCTTCATTGTCGCTGTGGTACCTACACGAGCAGAGTAGACGTGGAATTTTATGTTTCATCGAATTAGGAAATCCAAGCGTGGGCCTATACTCGCTCACAATACGAAAATCTCGCCCCCGCTCGTATATACGTCTCGTGACCATGGAAACGAAAATAAAGATACGATCAGTATGTGTGACTTCTTTATTATTATTTTTTCTCGCGCGCGCACACACACTATAAGCTGTGCGGACTTTCGCAATGACTTATACATTTCGCGCTAATTTATTCGGACGCGTGCGTCGTATATACACATATTTTACGAAAAGAAAAACGCAACGATCTCCTCTCCTCGAAGAGACAAAACAAAAGTGTCTATGAATAATTGATCATATCCTTCTTGTATTAATTTCGTATGCTGCAGTATAGCAGAGTGCAGCCTTGCTCTCGCGTATATAATTAATTTCCGAAGGTCCAATGACGTTCGATACGTTTCCCCAAAAAACGAGCGGGCTGCACGGTTAGTGCAGTCGACACAAAAAGTATCAGCTGATGGAAGGGGGGGGGGGGGCAGAGCGATTGCGAATCATCTACTGGATTTGCCATTGAAATCGCGCGCGCCGCGCCATTTAAGGCGAGATTTCGATCGAGGCAGGTGGCCCAGGTGGACCTGTCTCCCCTACTCCTTCGTTTTTCCGCGTACCGTATGTCCCTCTCTTTTTTCCTGAGATACCAGATGACCGAGAACCAATACGTCTTGCCTCTGACCCGCTGACCGATTTCACAAACGTCTGTTTTGCCGTTTTTTTTTTTATTTTTCTACGCATCTAAGTATAAGCTTGTGATGGAAGCGCATATATATAGTGTTTACGATCGGTGGAAATTCATTAGCGCCTTGATTGACGCCATACGACTCATTAGTATGAGTAATAAATTATTTCGATTCAAACTTTTAATTCCGACCTACTTTCGGGTTTTCGAGAGAGCTGCGTTTTGTTTCACTTTACTCAGATATTGCTGACTCAGGTTGCAATTTTCACTCGCATTGTTACAATATTAGTTATAAAAGGGAACAATGAAAAATCATTACGCAGTCCACCCGCACCCATCGTCGTCATCGTCATCATCATCATCAGTAAGCAGCGATCGTACAACAGCTCGGTCGAAATAAACTGTACAGTAAGTACTTACACACACGTGTCGCGGAATCGCGAGGTGCGCCTCCTCTCTCTCTCTCTCTCTCAACCCAAGAGAGAGAGAGAGAGAGAGAGAGAGAGAGAGAGAGAGAGAGCCGCAGGAATCCGTGTAGGTATATAGCGACCTACCGAATGGCTCTTTCTCTCTCTCTCTCTCTCTCTCTCTTTTTCTCCTCCATTCAAGATAGCGGCAGGAACGTGGCGGGAGAGTAGCGCAAGATCTCTCGCGGCTGCAGTGCGGCTGCTGTGTTGTTAGTCTCGCGGCAGCGGCGGTGGTGGTGGCGATTCCCCACTACTTACCTTCTCTCTCTCTCTTCTACCTACGTGCGCTGCCTACTACCACTTCCAACGATCTGCTGCTGCTGTTGCTGCTGCTGCTCCTGCCTACCTGTGCGAGCGCCGATGGATCTCTTACCCCGCCGCAGAGTAACCGCGGCTCCCGGCCACGAGCGACGCGCGCACGGCTCAGCTGCTTTATTATAGTACCGATTTTCCGAGTTTGTTTTCGCCGATTCTGGTGTTCGATCGATCATTGTACTTCCAGAGTGTGTTCTTCATATTAATATATACGAGTCCTTGTGTTCAGTGCGACGAGATTTACGCATCTCATCAGGCGAGAAGATCAACGAGCGAGGTATGTAATATACACGCACAGGATCGTCGATCGTTGAGCTATTATCAGAACAGTCAGCCGGTTACGGATGATGGGAAAAAGATCGGTTTGCGCAACGACGCTTTACCGTCGGTGAAATTACGTCAGCTTCTCTGTGTGTATTTACTCTCTGTCTCATCGCCGCGCATGAATCAACCGACGAGCTCATATATATATATACTCTCCTATCGGTCGCGACGGAAAGGGCTCGAGACGCGGAAAACGCGCGAGTCAGCCTCATAATAGCGAATCGTCGTCGTGCTGCTGCCGCTGCTTCAGAAGAAGGGAAAGGTGAGCTGCAGCATCGGCTTAGAAGCTTAGGCCGCGCTGCTGCCGCGCAGGAATGCGAGAAGGATGGAGATAGAGAGAGAACGAGAGAGAGAGAGAGAGAGAGAGAGAGAGAGAGAGAGAGACGGCAAGTTTTGCAAGAGAGCGCGAGCGATCGGGAATTAGGCGAGCCTCATCCGCAAAAGGCTCGACTTTGGATCGACTGCTTTATATACCTATACTAGCGCGCGTGTGCTATTCCGCGAAATCGGACGACATAGCTCTGCTCTGGAAAATTCGATTGTCGCGCGAGCGTACCTATATACCGTGATGTAATTCGGACCTTCGCATGCTTTATATATATATACCCGTTGCCGATCCCATGAGCGCATCAGTATATATATTGTGGCAGCTTAATACACCCATTCGGATTATACTCGCACGAGCGGAGAATAGACTCACGGTGTATAAAGCTACGTGTGTAAGAGAGCAAGTTGCGCAGCAAGTGAAATTACGTAAGATGCCGTGTTCACGAGCTCTCCTTCTTTCGCGAGCACGCGCGCACTTCGCTCGCGGGTATTGTACGCGAAGTCCGTATAAAATATCTTTGTCTCTCTGTTTTCCCTCCTGATTATAAATAGTTGGGCGTGTGTCCGAGGAATCAAATCAAAGCCTTTCGGCAAGTGAAATAATCGCCGTTGTCATTATATCACACGGCTTTGGTCACCTCCGTGTAATGAAGTATTCGTCGTTGTGAAAAGTGCGTCTCCGCGGGCTTATCATTAGTGTATTATGAGAGAGAGAGAGAGAGAGAGAGAGAGAGAGAGAGAGAGAGAGAGAGAGAGAGAGAGAGAGAGAGAGAGAAAAAAAATTACATAAAAGAAACCGTGAGAATAAAGACACCAACAGCGGTGCTTTTTGTGTAACTTTTTCGGATCGTCACTGCAGCTACTGAAGCTTTTCTCTATATTGCGTGTACTTCTCTTTACGTAACGTTAAAGTATAATAAAAAAAAATTACTCCTACCAATAACAGAAGGAAGAATATTCCGGCGCGAATCGCTTATCTTCCTAGAAGGATCTTGTGTTCCTCAGCGTGTACCTATATACTTTGCTATTATATGCGCCGTTTGATAGCGACCTGTGCGCCGGCGAAGAGAAAGAAACGCAGGAGAAAGTTCGCGTGAAGTCTCTCTGCCGGCGGCAGCGCGTGTGTGTATATATCGCGAGCTGATACGAATCGAAGGAGAGAGAGAGAGAGAGAGAGAGAGAACACACACATACACATAACAGTACGTTTTCTCGGAATTTTCAAAAGCACACAGGGCGGAAGTCTCGAGCGAAAATTTCTCTCTATATATCCTACCCAATATCACGCACGAAATACACACTCCCACGCATTACACGTATAGCAATGAGCTCAGAGCTACCGATTCCCGTGAGATGAATATGCATGGAGTGATCGACGATTTTTCAGGAAAAATTCCGATCGAATGCGACCACGCCCGGTAGCGATCACCTTTCATTCATCATTTTTCGTGCTCATATAGTCAAGCGCAGCCATGAGACGTGTATATTTTCATTGAAAATGGCTGCGTCCTTGAGGAGGTCACGTGGTCTACTCTCTGCCCGAGAGAGAGAGAGAGAGAGAGAGAGAGAAAGAGCCAAGAGCCGTGTATTATAGATATCTCTCTCGCGGCGACGACGGCGTCGGCTGCTGCGCCTACTCTCTCGCGGCCACCCACGAGTCGATCTCTCGCTCTGAAAAAGACTCGTTTCTTCGGCTTGAATTTTTCTCTCGCGTAAACTTGTATACACGTTTTATTATAATATTGTTTCCGATTTCTCACTGCTCACACCGTATTTTTGGTGTATATCTATCGCAGATTTCGCGAATCGTATCCGCGCATTTAAATCACCGCGCGCGAGCGAGCGAGTGAGCGGCGATTTAAACGCTTGACTCGTCGTGCCTCCTCTTCTTCCTCATCCTCCTCTCTTTTGTCCTCCTTTTTCTACACGCATAAAGTCAGCTTTTATTTCTTTCCTCGAATCCGCACCAGCGGCAGCGCAGACTCCACATCGGGATACCTGTATATATATATAGAAGGAGAAAAACCGGATCCTTGTTATTGCCCGGCCCGCGCGCGCGCAGGAGAGAGAGAGAGAGAGAGCATCGCGTCGTCGTTCTAATTGTCATGTTTATTGTTATTGTCGCCGCCACTGTAGTGCCGCCGCCGTTACTGCTGCTGCTGCTGACTCTTTCGTATAAATCGAGAGAGAGAGAGAAACCTTTTTTGCGCGGGAACGATTTATATGCCCCCGAGAAAGAGAGAAAAGAGCTGCACACCAGCTTTGATTTCCATCGCGAGCAAGCGACGAGTGTCCAGATTAAAAATGACGACTTACACGATTGAGATCGCACTATACTCTTCAGATTTAATTAATGCCGAGAGAAGCGAATTCGGCGAAAACCTGTTTCTGTATATACAGACGCGTGAACGTTAAATTTTTACGAGTCTACTGTGTGTATATAATGTATATATATATACGTGTACATATTTCGAGCGCTTGGTATACAATTAGAAAAAATCTCTCGATTCTCACGATCATTAGCCGGTTTTTATTGCATATTTACGCTCACTTATCTCTCTCGGACACACGTCGTACGCAGTGTATGCGTTTATTGGAAAAATTCGTAATTTATACGACTTGTCAGAAACAAGCTTCGGGAATTTCTGGAACGGCCGATTTATATATAGCGATATATTTACGGGCCTCATCACTGCCGCATTAAAAAACAAACTCATCGACATCGAGCCATTATGTACACAGCGTTTCGGGAGAAAAAACATTAGCGCGAGCTCGGTGTGAAAAGAAGATTAGGAGTGTCTGTCGTGACGCTTATTCGTTAGCATAAAATGTACATTTAATTCAGACTATAAACAATGGCGCGCTATTCCATTCTCATGTAAAATACTCTTTCTCTTTACATCGCAAAAAGTGTCCTCCGAAAATTGTTCGAACGGAAGAAGACGAGTCTCTTTCATTATCGTGTCTCGATCTCAGGCTGAAAATAAAGGAATAATAATCTCATACGAGTTCCCAAGGCTCGAGTATAATGCAATCAGCGGCCGTCTTTTCACGCTCCGAAAGCCGCAACGGCAGCGGAGCTTATAGCGCGTGCGAGTCGACAATTAGCATCGCTGATTCACTTTTCTCTTTTGCTCTCGCTCTTATTGCGTGTATTAAGTCTCCCTTTTTCGTCAACTGCCGCCACCGCCACTGCAGCTAATAATAGAATACAAGAGAGCACACGCGACACCCGTTTCCTTTTTCGGGGGTTAATGAGGCCGAATCTTTTTTTTTTTTTTCCTCTACTATACTCTTGACAGCCATGTCTGCTTCTTCCACTTCCTACAAGTATATATAATACACAGCGTATATCCGTACTTTCTAATTACGCGAGCGATCCGCTCTTATTTATAAACTCCGAAAATCCGGTGGAATCACATATAACAACCAAAGAAAAAAGATTCTCTCGCGCTCGTGCGACAAGCCATATAAACAAAAACCGGTCGTGCAGACGTGGGAGTGGCAAGCCCGCGCGAAAGGTGTCTGATAAGAGAACAGTGTACCCTCTGCACCTTGTGGGATATATTCTTAGCTCTCGTGTCACTATACTCGCAATAAATATAATATCCGTAGAGAGCTACGAGTGTGTTAATAAGTATATAAAGCGCGACAAGAACGACACAGACCGGACGAAGTGACGCACCGCGAGAGAGCTGACGTCATGCGCATATCCAATGGACTTTGCTCGCGAGCGAATTACGCTATAACACTCTGTGTTTCTCGAGCTCGCGCGGATGGCCTTTTACAGGCGTAATTCGAGACCGCAAGGACGTATGCCAAGAGCCAAACCTCCGCGAGCTATTTTTCTCTTCCTTTGCGTGTATAATACCGCGTTTACCGTAAGGATGCAGTATACGTTGTTTTAGTTCGAGGCAACTCGATTCAAGTGCGAAAAATCGCGCGCTGCATCGATTCCATTTTTGAAAAATTTAACTAATATGAGTAGTCGCGTGTAACATTCATGGAGTATTATTATTCTCGCTCTGCTATAAATTTCCGAGGAGAAAATCAGCGCCGAATTTAAAAAAAAAAAAAACTCGCGTGGGGCCAAAGCGTCGGCACATTGAGGAAAAGTGTCACGTATACTTAGTCCGAAGCAAGTAAACCGAAGGCTATATGCGAGTCCTTTTTTTCTGTGTCTCTCCATCGCATGTCTGTCGCAATGACTCGTCGTTCGGGCCTCGACTCGACTAATAAAGCACGCATGCACGAAGTATAGCCTTATGTATATGCTTGTGTTATTTTCGCGGGTATTTCTCACGTCGAACTCTTCGCTTAGGAATTAATTCTTCCGCGAGTGTCAGGGACTCGGTTGCATTGTGTTCGCTATACTGTAGCCATTCCTTGCCGTGACTCTGAAAAGTACTAAATGGGCTTGTACGACAATTGCGCTAAAGTGTGTTACGCGTCTTGCATTACACAGTGCTTAACTTCTGCGATTGCTTTTCATTGTTTAAGAGCTGCTCCTTTGCGGGTTTGTTTATAGGGTTTTACGACTTTTGAAAGTCGTAGAAAGCTGCAGCTCTGTTACATTGTAACGTGTGCTCGCGAATTTCTCTTTTTCGAAATGCAATAGATATAGCTTATAGTTATCTAATAATTTTCTATGTACAGTCGAGTAAAATTCGCGGGAGACGGATCGGAGCAACCGATACCGTGTGTATATAAGCTATATAAGCATTTCCTTAAAAGAGATTTTTCTTACTTGTAGGTCAGGAAGCGAGATGAATCTAAGCTTGGGAATAGCGTGACTCAAAAGCGATGGAGGTGATCTCGACGCGTCGATACGAGGTTCGGCCTCCGGCTGATTCTCATGCTTCTATTCTAGTGAGTAAAAACCTTGGCTTTTCATTTTTCATCTATATTCATACAATGAGCCTAATAATAGCGAATAAACGCGAATTTTCAGGTCGATCCGGCGAATGCCGTGGCCACAGTTAAGGAAGGTGTGTACACCATTAAAACGTTATATCTCTTATATATAAGAGGCGTATAAACTGTTTGTATAAATGCTCGTATGTGTTATTTCACAGAGGAATGGGAGACGCGGAAGAAGAAGGAGATCACGACGACGCGTCAGATCGAGACGCGGGTGAAGCGCCAGGTCGTCCTGGAAGACGGCGAGGTTGTCGTTGACTCCGGACCCCTTGTCACGACCAACACGACAGAAGACGTCGAGCAGCAGGAGCACACCACTCAGGAGGTATGAGCGAGTTTTATCACGTATAACATACCCCTAACAACACACAATGTTTTTAAAACGTTTTTAAAACGTTATTAAAACTTAAAATATAACATTACAAAGTTTTAAAATAAACGTTTTAAAACCGTTATAAAAACGTTGTGTGCTGTTAGGGACACTATAAAAAGACGAAAGCATTATATCACTATATATGTTTCACCGGCAGAGACGCACGACGGGAGACGAGCCGCAGAAGGTCGAGTGGCCGGCTGGCGCTAAGCCCGGAGCCGTCGTTCAAAAGGAGCTCAACGAGACGATCGTCAAGAGCCGCGAAGAGATCGAAGAGCTTCTCGAGACCGAAGATCGGCAACAGCTCGGCGACATCACCGACGAAGTAAATAACACACATATATACGATTGGGCTACTTACAATGCAGACGCACCTTCGCATTCCTCCTCTTACTTCTCGCTCGAAAATTACAACTATTCGCGCGGCTCGCTTTCTCCTCCCTCGAGTATACAAGTCCCGACACGAGATGCAGTATATATTCCCTTCCTAATTACACGCTCGCTATATCGCTCTATTTTTCGCTCGGACGGCTCACGGCTGCAGAGATGTCCATTGTTTTTTACCGCGTCCTCCCGCGCGGTTAATTAATTCCTCTACAGAGTAGCTTTCTCCGCGAGAGACGAGATCGGTAACCCTATCCTTATTAATTACCCGCTGCATACGCGCGAGTCCTTCGCCGATATACAGTCACGTATATATATATATAATCCAAAGGTCGTTCCGCCCGTCCGAGTGCAGCGGATAAACGAGCGCGTGCCGGATACGTTACACGCGCTCCGGCGTCGATCAAGCGCGTCGCGCGCGGGCTTTGTTTGCCAATAATTATCATCCTATCCGCGGCTCTGACTCAGGCAATAACGAGGAAAATCGACGGACGGATCCTCTCTATATACTACTCGATCGTAGAAGAAGTGTATACATAAGTATAGAACGAAAGAGAGAGAGAGAGAGAGAGAGAGAGGGCGACGGAAAAAAAAGTAGCGCGCGGAGAGGGAGTATAGAATTAAAATAGAAAGAGAGAGAGAGAGAGAGAGAGAGGCTGTGTGTGCACACAGGTACACACATACACTCGAGAACATTATATAGCTAGCCGCGAGCGCTCTCGGGCCGATAATCTCTCGATTCCTTTACGTATAGCATATATAACTATATACTTTCTCTCCCTCCTCGCGTATATATATATAATACGTATATATCTCGTCGCTCCCTCGAGGCTCTCCAGTTCTGATGCTCTCGCGAGCATAGTGCAGCACACGTATATATATATACACACAGACACACACACACAGACAGAGAGAGAGAGGAAGATCGAGCGAACGACGACCGGAGCCTGGATCCTGCGCATCAGTATCCCCGCGCGAACCGAGCCGAGAGCGCCTCGCCGATATTACCACTGCCATCGCCGCCGTTAACCTCTAGCCAACTTCCTGGACTCGCTAGATATTACACGCGCTCTCTGGAAGGGGAAGAGAGAAAGAGCTTGTATATTGTATATATATATATATATATATATAGATCCGCGAGGAATTCCTTGAGTCGACCTTCCCGTCGCTATATAGTTATTTATACGGACGGCTGCGGACGATCATCTCACGTCCGAAAGTTTTTCCGAGCGTGTAAACTCCTTATTCTTTACGTATACGTATAGGATTGCGTAATATGTAAGAGAGAAGAGTCTCGCTATTCAAAATACATATACAATACACGAAGGTAAGTAAGTACCTGTTGCAAGAGCACGCCGAGCAGTGAAAGTGTATACCGATCCGCGCAAGAATGCAGCTAGTGCCTACTATATGCATGCGCCGCGCACACAATATAAATTCGCTCGCGACTGCATATATACTATTTCGTGAACTTTGACAGTCTCTCTCTCTCTCTCTCTCTCTCTCTCTCGCATTCTTGACTTTCTCCCTCACTAATTCACAAGTGTGTTTTTGTGTGTTTGTGTTTAAAGGCATACCTGCAAGCGGTGCGCAACAACCGGGGTGACCTAAGGGTAGCCCTTGCCGAGTCAAAGCGCCAGCTGTCCAGCCAACAACAATCGGGTCCTCGCGTTCTCCAACACACGACGAGGTCGAACAAGGTCGTCGACACGGAGAAGACACTCGAGCGGAGTGAGCTTAAGCAGGACGGACAAATTGTCACCGAGAGGAAGACCACTGTTGAGCACGAGGAGGTCAGTGTGTTTTCGATGATTTGGTGTATTATGCGTGGATAATATTTATATTTGTAAGGCTGTAGAGGAGGAGATTAATCAAATCGCGTAATTAGCCGACTTTCTATAATGTCACTCTATGCTCGCGTTATGCTCAGTCCGTTGATGCGTAAATCATGCGTATTGTTTCGAAATATTATAATTTAAAACATCGAGTAAAAACGTCTAATTAGCCGCACGTCGAAAGTCAATAATATACGCTCTTACCGATATAGAAAATTACTATACACTTTACAGTCAATAAAAGTCGGCAGTTTTTATCGTATTTATCGCGCGTCAATTATCGCGCGTACAGCCGCTCTCGATATTCGTCATCGAGATGAAGCTTATTAAAAATTTCCACCCCTATAAGTGCTTTTCGATGTCGACTACTTTTTTTCACGATTCAAAATAAAAATCCTTCCCCCGAGACAGATAAAGGACGACGAGTTACCCGAGGGCTTGGAAAACGAGGCTCGAGAAGTGCGTAAGGAGGCGAGCCAACGTTACGTCAAGACCCGTGACGAAGACATCGTTGACTACGTCAAACCGAACGGCGAACGCCTGGCGCGCGAAATGCGCTTCGTCTCCGAGACGACGGAGGCCGAGCGGACAGGCGAGTGGCCTCCGGAACCTCCGGCTTCTGGACTACGATCCGGGAGACTCCACAGCAAGCACGGTATGTTTGGAATTTCAATTTTTTTTTTCCATTAATTCTCATTAACATACGTAACCCACTGTTACTGCTGCTGCTGCTTATTCTAATCCGTTCACACCTCACGCTAACCACTACGAGATAATATACGCGCGATCATATACCGAAAGCTCGAAGCGGCGAGTTTGGATCGATTCGAACGAGTAGCTGCACAGTGCAGGGAGGAGAAAGTAACGCGTAAGCACACCCCTGCAGGATCCCCAGCGAATAACGTCAACAACAACAACAACAATAACAACCCAGCTACAGCCGCCTCGCGGAAGGACGCCCTGACGAGGAAGCCACTCGACCTAGAGGAGGAGGACGAAGCGAGGAAATTCGAGACGTCCAAGTGGCTGGAAAGTCACTTTGGAAGCGAGTCGAGGTCCTCCCACGGCGGCTCCATCGAGGACGAGCCGCTGGCCAACGGACACTCGACCAACACGAGTTACATTAACGTCACCATCAAGTCTGCATGTCCACCCCAGACCTCGAGGAAGAGGCACGAGGAAGAGTTCAGACAGCAGACCACTACTACTACAAAGAGGGAGCAGCACTCGACTTCGCCTAGCGGATACTTTCAGGGTATCAGCGAGTGGTCCGAGAGATACCAGTCTACGGGTGCGTTGCTTTCTCTCGTTAATTTTACACTATACGTTTACATCTACAGGTCTACCTGCCGCACGATCCGACGACTCGCGAACGTTTATATTTTTTCATTTTTTTTCATGCGCAATCGTATACTAATGACCGAAATTAATATTTTTAATTTTTTTCCGCCGCTTTGTTTAATACAAAATTTTTTAACACTACTACTGTTTACAAACTCTCACGTTTAACGATTCGCTCGAGTAGAGAAGCAAAACAGCCAACAGATCAGGGCCAAATCCCCGGTGCAGTTTATCGTCGAGCGGCCGCCGCGCGAGTCTCCGTTGTCCCGAGCCAACGGACATAGTCACCCCTCGGTGGCTCTGGAGAACGCGCGGAACCACAAGGAGTCGCATAGCTCCTCGTACTCCCGTCGTCACCAAGAGCAGCAGCAGCAGCAGCGACCCAAAGCCGATCCGCCGTCGCCGCCCATGCGCAGAAAGACCAAGGAACCGCCGCAGGTGGTGACTAACAGCCGAACCGAGCGCAGCTACCAGGAGACGCTGTCCCCGCCGCCGAGACCGTCGTCCTCGGCCGACAGGGCCGCCAGCCCGGTGCACGTGGTGCAGCGCACCTGGGAGAGCCGCAACCGGGACGTTCAACAGGAGGATCGACGTAGTAACGGGCGTAACAACCACGACCAGGCCAGGGTCATCAAACAGGAGTACGTGACATCGAGCAGCCGCAGGCGTACTCCTGATCCTGAGTCCAGGTCACCCTCTCCCAGGAGAGACAAGAAGGATCATGCCAGGCCCTCGAAATGTAACGATTCAAAGCGTTTATGCCGGAATAATTCTCAATGCGTTCTCGTGATGTCTAAACCGATCGTTATTTCACAGCTCCCAGCCCGTCCAAATACAAGATCGGCGAGTCCTTCCGCAAGCTCGTGGGCAAGCTCCGCTCCGCAAGCTCGGAGCGCCGGGGCAACGGCAACAAGCGTCCTGGCAGTAGCTCGACCTCCCAGCTGACCCAAACCGACGATAACAGCTCGACCTACCTGCAGTACAACTCGGTGGACCGCAACATTCCCCTGGGTCCGGACTACGATCGTGATGTTACCGATGATCGCGGCCGATCTACTCCACCGGAACGTCCGCCCAGGTCACCTCGTAACCCCAACGTCGCTAGCAGTATGCACAATCTCAGCACCGCGACGTCGAGCAACCAGAAGTACAAGAACTCGAGATCCAGCAGTCCCAGGCTACACAAAGAGAACCGGGATGAGTACGTCAGGGAGAGTAACTCGCACGTTAAAAGGGAGAGCTCGGCACCACCGATTCAAAGATACTACCTCGGCGAAGATCCGTTTGGTAGCATCTACGGTAAGGAGAAGGGCTATAGGGAGACCAAACTGCACTCAAGACATCGCAGGCCTATCGACGAGGAGTACAGGTAAACCAATTAACAAATAATACATAATATTTGATTTTGAACAATTATTATGATACATATTATTGATATCGCGCGACACAGGCGAGCACGCGATCTTCGTAAAAGACTAAATCTTCTTGTAATAAGCTTCTCATTAATTTATTAATACGTATATTTTTTTTTTTTTTACATTCTACAATATCAAGAGCGACAAACTCACTTAATTCTTTTGCTGGTATGTTATTTAATTGGAGCGATTTTTATACGATATTTTATTATGAATAAGCGACAGGATCGTTTCACACAACTCATGTCTCTCTCTCTATATACCATACTTTTTTATCTATACTGACTCCGAACATTAGATGTACATAACGTAGGATTAGACTTTATACCTATTTATACATATACTACTTAAGACAAATGTAATACTTTGCTCTTAAAGGCTCAATAAAAACTTTATTAAACCAAAAGTCAGAGAACGATTTTTTCACACATCCTCCACATTGCACGACATATTATCTAACCGTCACTCATCAAAACTCGTTTAATTAGTCGCACTAACTCACTACTATACAACATAAGTAGGGATCTTTTCAGCTCCAATTAAAACATAATAAAAAAATTCTCTTAAACTCACTGAAGCTATTGACATTGTACGATGTATATTTGTATAACCGATACGAGAAAAATATCCTAGCTTGCACCGCCTGCACCGATAGCCATCACCCTCAAAACGACCGAATCATCTTATTTCTTGCAGCAACGAGCCGAGCTCCCTCGGCCGCTTCAGCAAGTCGACCAGCCGACTGGCCAACGACTACGACCTCAACGAGCACCACGAGCGCATTAGCGCGCAGACACTGCCCAGAAAGATCCACAACAATACCAGCAGCCAGTCCCGCAGTCAGCAGCAGCAACAGCAGCACAGCACGACGACTAAGACCACGACGACGACCACCACGTCGCGTCGACAGATGAGCAGAGACAGCTCGTCACCGGTCTCGAGGTATCAGAACGGCTACAGCCAGGAGTCGCCGTCCCGACAGTACGGCAGCATGATCAACATCTCGTTCAAGAACCACGTCAACACCTCGCCCCAGCCCAAGACGACACACTTCGTCCAGACGACCATCAACACTCAGCCACCGCCAGTGCCACCTCAGAAACCCGAGAGGACTTACAAGTCCACCCTGTCGAGGAGCAAGAGCTTCAACGTCGAGATAGCGGATGATGGGCTCGTCTGCACGCCCAAGACCAACAGCTACAGCAACGGCAACAACATCAGGTCCACTTCGCAGCTGAATCGGCTGGACGAGTCGCCGCCGCCGCTCAAAAGTCCCGGTATCCTGGCCAGCATCAGCAGAAGCAACAAGGACCTGATGATGAGGAACGGAAAGCACGAGTACTAAACGCTATGAATGTTGATTTTTTTCTGACGTTTTCAATTATTTTTGAGTATACTAAAAGTTATTGGAAAACTCGTGGTTATGAGATGTCTGCTCCACGTCGGCAGAGCCGAAATTTTAATAATTCTCACTTTGCATTTCTTTAATGTTAACTCGAGAGAAAGCGATAAGTTATTTCGCATGCGTACTTATTTAAGCCCTCGAAGGAGTAGGTTGTCAACAAGTACCAAGAGCTTTATACAGTTTTATGTTTTTTTTTAAATTTTTTTTTCATCTTTGTATACACCAGAGATTAGAAAAGACTCGTTAATATTTGACAATATCAAATTTTATGAACACTTGAGAGTTGTTGATATATATATATATTTCTTTCTTTCTTTAGAAGAATCTTGAGTTTATAAAATTATATTATGTCTTAGACGTTTGATTTTTATCTTTTTTTCTTTCTTTTTCTTTCCTTCCAGAAGAGGTTTTTAAAAAGCATAGAATATATATTATATTAATTTCTAAGTTTGTAATAAATTGTATACTTCTGTAAGAGATAATTAATGAATTAATTCATAGAGAATAGTGGCTGCCATTCGTCAAGTAGCGTCTACTTGATAAAAATCACAAAAACTACACGTGTATCTAGCTATTAAGGATCTAGAGATAGATCGAATTTTTTGTAGCCTGCCATTAACCACTACTAGCTACTGACCTTAAATTAACATCTCAAACATTAACAATGATAAAGATCAATAAATAGTTCTAAGAACATTCACAACGTAATGAACAAAAAAAAGGTGCAGCAATATTCTGTCATTTGTAAAAGAAACCTCACGAATCCTCCAAGACACCGATATAATATGACTGCACGCATACACGTCGCTCCACGAGAACGTCGCCTATACTTAGGCCTTTTAAAGAATATAGAACGAGCGCGTGTGTTTTCGCGTAAAAACTGCGTAAAGCGTTAGAAAAAGGAATGTGTATATGTAATATATAAAATATAAAAATAGGCTGTCAAACGAGATTATATATATATAAAAGCTTAGTCTGAGAAAGAGACACGCGAGAAGGCGAGAAACCAGCCTTCCTAACGAGGCGTTTGTTTGTTTTTGTGTTTCCTTAAAGAGTATTTTTTAGTCGTTCCGTTTGTTTTAGTCGAGCTCGTTGTCGATCCCGCAGTTCACTTGGTTTTCCTCTTCTTCGAGGAGACTCGGTTGATCTCACGGATCTTTCTCATCGACAGGATCATTATCATAGCGTTGAGTACGTACGTACTCACGCACACGATGCAGACGTCCTCCAACAGGTAGAGGATGCGCGACAGGTAGATCGAGAAAAGGTTCGAGATAATTGACACGACGAGCATAAGCGCGGTGTTCCAGTAGTTGTTGAAGAGACCTGAAACCGATAACGTTGATCCTCAGTATACTCGAGGTCAATCCATGTAACCATAAAAGATTAAACGAAATTATACTCACTGAGCGAGGCTACCGTTGTATAGAAGACTATCCCGAAGATGCTGTTCGGCAGGTAGAACTGCGAGTCCTTTGGAATTAGGCCAAATCCCTTACCGTATCTGCAAAAAAATAAGATTAAATTCTTCGCAAATTCTTGAGAGCTAGAGATACGATTAAAAAACAAATATGTACAGCCTCTGACGCAATTCGCGATACGCCTTCTCACAGATAAATTATTGTATACGTGGGCGCTCTCGGGCATCATATTGTTAACGAGTTGTTTTTCGCCTCGTATAAATATTCCAGGCCGCGGAGCAATTTCGTAATCAGTAGCGTGGATAAGCATCGCCGAATTCGATTAGACCATCGTCGTCAGGTTAAAAATATACCCGACACGTTCGAGAAGCTACGCTATCCTGTATAGAGTATATCGATAAAAAGAGAAAGAAGAACGAACACGAAAAAAGCCGGCATAAGCCGGCAAACACGTCGTTCGGTCGATGCGGCTAAATCAAAATCTGTTTGGCTTCGTTTGGCTTATCTAAATTTACAAAAGTGCGTACGGCTCGTAAAACGGCCATCTGCCGGCGTCAGTAAAAAAACCGGAGCAGTGGCGTAAAATGAATTACCGCGCTGAAAAGTTAAAACAAACATTCGCGGCTCAGGTACACAAACTGTACAGCGGTTGTATACATTCTGGAAGCCATAACTGTGCGTCGAGGCGATTATGATTTTTTTTCTTTTTTCGCGAATGCCTTTTTCGAACACAAATTGTTATTTCAGACGACAGTGGCGCGCGCTGGTTAACGGGACTCTGTTGCTCCAAAAGGTGCGCGACGGAGCTTGATCGATTGAGCTTATTGACCGACGGAATAAGGTACCATGTAATGCGATTAAAGATGTGTCAACCGTCGAAGGGCTGTATGATGAATTAGTAAACAAGGAGAGATTTGAGGGGGATTATTTTTTGCTGAGAGGATTATAATATAGGTGTAAGACTTACTCGGACATGAAGGCCTTGGTGCAGCTGACGTGCTCGCTGATGTCGCAGTAGGGCTGGTAGTCCTTGTCCTTCTCCTTGGCGGTTTCGACGACGTAGGCGTAGTAAGAAACGCCGACGCCGATGAGGCAGAGCCAGAGCAGCGCTGCGTCCAGTCGTTGCATCGAGTACGTCGCCATCTTCTTCTCCACTGTCATTTTGAACACTGAATAATTATCTCTCAACAACTTGTTATCAGTATACCCGAGCTTTATCAGCTTTCTCCGTGTCTAGCTCGCAGCTCGACGATCGAATGCCGTTTGCCCGCCTGGCCACTGTATACTCCGTCCAGTCGACAGCGCGATGAAGAGAAAGAGGGAAAGTCCGCGCAGTCGCTCTTGAATCCGCGACTCGATCTGTGTGTGTACACTGTACACTGCACACACACACACTCGCGCAGTAGGTATACACATACACTGCACAATAAGTGCGCACTTTGGGAATTTTCCGATTTTCACGGGGAACGACTGTACGCACTTGTACTAGGAATGTAAAGACCTTCTGACTGCGAAGAATTAGCCACAGGAAGCTCAGGAACCACTGGGGACGACTGCGAGTTTTGCGCGTAGGATAAGCAAGATGAGCGCGCGATCAATACCTATGCAGTGCGAGCCAGCCGTGTCTTATGGCGCGCTTGTAGGATGTGTATAGTTTATTATCCACACACACGACTGGATTCGAATTTGAATATTGAACGCGCGCGCGCTCTTTTTCCGACACTTGTCACCCCGAATTATATCCGAGCTGTAGAGCCAGCAGTCGAGGAAAGTTAATCCACTCGATGGAGCGGAAACGCTTCCTCGTGTAAAACGCGTAAACAAACAATGATTTTGAAATAGTATATAGTGTCGTCTTTTGAATTCGGAATGTACGAAACCAATCAATGTACCAATTGTTCATTTTGAAACACATAGTTTATTATACATATCTAGACACTGAATCATGGAAAATTTTCAGATGTTGAGCGAATGATCTTTTTCAATTTTGTTCAGCTATGTACACATACATGGTGATGGACATGATTCCAAAAGAAGATATATCAAGTATTCGCTATAATACATTACTTTATTATTCATAAGTGGTAGTCATTAATATTAATGTTTATAATTATTATAAAAAATACTTTACCTAAAATACAAAAATGAAAAACGCTACTGAAAATTTCCGTTAAACTCATCAAGACTCAAACACTTAAAAGTTCAAATTTATATAACTAATGTTCGTGCAGTGTTTGCTTTGTATATAAATTTAATCAGTGATTATTATTATTTTTTTTTTTTAGAAAAAACGTTGCTCAGACCCTGCTTTAGCTCGGTCGATCTAGGGATCAATGAAACATAATCGTACTTTCGACAACCAGCGAGCTAATAAGTGTAACAAATGAAAAGTTATTCTTACTTAAGAGTAGCTTGATTAGGTCATGCTACCCTTAAGTCAAACAAGGAATCGCTTTGTCTTATGAAACCGGCAATC
The DNA here is from genome assembly GCA_012977825.3 of Pteromalus puparum. NCBI lineage: Eukaryota > Metazoa > Arthropoda > Insecta > Hymenoptera > Pteromalidae > Pteromalus > Pteromalus puparum. Next base: position 2,237,755 of record CM053168.1, on the reverse strand, counting down.
ATTCATGGAGGAGTCATAAGAAATAAATATGAGCAGTAGATTAAAAGGTGTGTTCAATATCTTGCCATCGCTGAAATGGACTGGAGTTTATGTAGTTACGAAATCGTTGATTAAGTGTGGAAGTCATCCTGCTCCAACGACTGTTGCCAAAGGGATGCAGGATACATAAATTCCTAAGAGCGAGGCGCCACGTTTACGTTCACATCGGCAATATCAGGTTCGATAAAAAATTCATTCTTGCGGCGCCATTGCTCGCGCTTGCGCTCGCACTCGTTTCTCGTACTCTAAACGATTTTGGCTAAATAGTAGGAAAGAATAGTTACATTAATGTGGGGCATAAAAATCAATGCAAACTGATTTCAAAATATTGCGCAAGACTTACCAGTAGATTGTGTAAGCTTCTGCTTGTGCTGGATCCTTTACATTGGGCTCGTTTAACAAGTCCTGAATACCAAGAAGGATTTGTTTAATTGTTATTGCAGGCCTCCAGTCTTTCTCTTCATCCAACAGGGATAGGCACACAGTGCCCGATGGGTAGACATTTGGATGGAAGAGTGGTGGCTCAAATTTACATTTTGGTGGACTTGAGGGGTAGTCATCTTTGAAGATCATACGCAACTTGTATAGACCACCTTCCCATGGAGTCTGAAAATGTTTATGGATTAGTTGAATGCCTATAAATACAAATATGAGAAAAAGCAAGTATTTCAAACAAAACCTACTCCTTTCTTTCCTGGTATTGCACATTCCCAACTCATCAAATTCAGAGTTCCATCGGGATTTTTGGTGGGACGAGCAACGAATCCCTGCAATAATCATCAAGAACTTGTTAGTGACAGTTGATTAACATTAAGCATTAGCAAAGCATGTGCTAGTTCCATGCATAACAACCTTGACTTCAAAGTTACTCAATGAGTTCTAACTTAAAATAGGAAATCTGGGTCTTATGTATCAATAAAACAGTATCTAGATAAGATAAATTTCCCATTTTCAGATGAGACAAAAGCACACAAAATCATCTAAGATGATAACATCATCTAGATAAACAAAAGCCTGCAAATGGAAAGATCTAGAATGCAGGTTAGGACAAAAAAAAAACAGCAAATAAAATATTTCCGATTATCGATCGGCCAGCTCAAGACCTGCCACATTTCGTCGAAAAAAATAACTGATGCAGAGCATGGAAAAAGTAAGGTTATGTATTCAAATCCTTACCGCTTCTTCGAAGCGGCTTTTGTTTACAGTAGTTGCGCGGTGATGCATCTGTATGCAATTTAAGCCACGCGTGAAACTCGTGATACAAAAATTGACGAACCGGCATTTTTCTACTCGTTCGCGAAACACGGGACAACCGCGAGCATACCCTCGACACATGCAGTACGGCGATATCGCTCAAAAGTTAACCTTCAAAGATCCTTCTGACACGCAGCGCACGCTCACTCTCACAATCACCAGCTAAAAAATTCCACTTACGAAGGGATGATCCTTCCTCCAGGCTTTCCGCTCCTCCGCGAGTCTAGCAATAGCGATGCCCGACATTCTCTGCAACAAAAACAATAACTCAGTATCGGCGGCCTGTTTGAGCGCGAATGAGTAGTAGCAGAGAGAGAGAGAGAGAGAGAGAGAGAGAGAGCGGCGGCACAGCTGCAGCCAGCAGCAAGTCAGCAACGCGGGCTTTCGCTCGCGCCGCGCAAAACTCTCGGAAAGCATTTTTACCCAGGTGTACGCTCACACAGCAGTTGATCAGCGACGACGAGTTGTGCACACGCTGCTCTCACAGAAGACCCCGACAATCCTCGGCCTCGAGCTCGAAGCGCGCGAACTGCGTCGGTGGTGGTACTAGAGACGGAAAATTATTCGCACCTGCCGATGCCTAGACAGACAGACACACACTGCTCGCGCGCGCGCCCGCTAATAACGCTACTTTCACTGCGAGAGAGATGCTAGTGCTGGTGGTTCGCTGTTTTCTTCCAAGTGCTGTGAGCTCGCGAGGTGGGAAGTTGAATCAAAGTCTGATTAGATTCAGAAAATTGCGTGTGTTCGCAAAACTAATGAAAACGTCCACCGGCGCGTCGCCGGAATAAGTGCCGAGTGGTATCCACTTCCGGCGGGTTTTAACTAGCCGAAGGAATCCCTTGGCAGGTATCTGTCTTACCAACAAGATGAGATGAGATACATAACCTAAGAGCAGATTGTTTTGCAGCTTTCTCGCAGCTCATCCCGCTTTTCATTAGGCTTATCGGAGGCAGGATGAGTGGTTTTGGACTTGGCTTGCACAACTCGCGCTCTATCGAAATTCGGGCGGTTTCATTCTGGAAGTAAACTTTTACGTCGGTTATTTTCAAAAAACATCTTTTTCTGCATCTCTTTTGGTATCTAGAATTTCATCTCAAATTCATCTCAGATAACTCGCGCCAATCGAAAACTGAATCCCTTTTGTTGCGCGTCAGAAAAGCATCAAGATATTGTTGAAAAATTTATTTGTATTTTTTTCTAACAATTGAGAGAAACAATTCAATAGTTACAGACCTCGATGCTCAGATAATCAATCAGATAGATGACTCATTTCAATCTTAGATAAAGGCACGCAGATGGATTTCAGATGTTGCTAACGGGTCGCGACGAGTTACTTAGTTTTCCTGGAAAGGAGATCAAGGATTAGAAACCGACATAATTCTATTTGCATCGAAATTATCGTTGCGTAAGACGAAATAATAATAGCCAGCATCGCGAGCGATTATATATCGGAAACCCATCGATCGGCGATTGCAAGCTTATACAACACTCGCCGTGCTATCGACATTTCTACGAGATCAATACGAAAACACGGGCTAAAACGGTTATTATTAGACACACAAGAGTTTGAAGCCCGCGCCGGCTGTCGTCGCAATGCGAACGGTCTTTATTTACACTCTACTCGCCGCCGCTCCGCGGACCCGCCCATATCCCTAGATATACCTATAGGAGGATGAGGAGGATGCAGCCTGTCTTCTCTCAGTTGATAAAAAGCGCAAAAAACGCCCGTTGAAGCGAAAACGGTGCGAGCGCGCGTGTCCGCCTGCAGATTGACCTGAGCGCGAGCGACAACAAAGACAGAGCGACGGAGAGGGAAAAACAAGAGACGAGGACGCAAGCATATTCTCTCCTTGTCTACGGCGAGTGCATTCGCGCGACTATTATACCCAGTTCACTCTCGCTTTTTAGCGTGTGTGCAGGCTCCGCCGCGCGCGCGAGTCGTGGGACGAGAGTAGCTCGCGGCAGCTCGGCTCGAGTAGAGCTGCTCTTTGAGATTAGACGCGGCGTCCGTTGGATCTTCCTGCGCGAAGAGAAAACGATACAGACTCTGTCTCTCGGATTGAATACAGTGTATAGCTAGTGTTCATAGGGGTACGGAAGAGGCAGACTGCGCACGCACGGAAAAGAAGAGAAGAGAAGAAGAGATCAGTGTCGCTGGTTGTGTCTGTATGCGCGCGAGTGTGGGGCACAGGAGGTTGCAGCAGGCGTTTTTCAGCTGTTCGCGCAGCAGCAGGCCAGCAGGAGAGTGTTTTTCTCCCTCTCCCTAGCCTCCCCCCCTGCGTTGAGGCAGTAGCTGGCCTGGCAGTGCCTGGTGCTGCTGCAGCAGCAGCAGCTCGTCACATGAAATCTCCGCCCCCATCATCTCGCGCGCGCTGCGCGGCTGCTGCTGCTGCTGCTACTGCTGCAGCTTTCGCCCCCAAATCTCTCGAGGGCTACAATAAGTACAGCTGAAGAGTTGCCGAGTGTGTGCGCAGCCGAGCCGAGTGTGTGTGTGTGTGTGTGTACGTGCGGAGGAGGAAATCAAGACGAGCGGGAGAGAGAGAGAGAGGAGACAACAGGATGATGATGCCGTGCTGCTACTGCTACTGCTGCAGGAACGCGAGAAATTCGCAGGGTGAAAGTCGAGCGGCGACAGCGGCGACGGCTGCTCTTCCGACGTACGAATTATAGCACATATACGTACTCTCTCGTCTCCCGTGGACCTGCTGTGTGCGTGTATAAGTATATACGTCCTCTCCTCAAAAAGTCATCGTGTGTGCCGCCGCCGCGTTAATCTGCTTTGTGTCTCTCCGCGAAAGAACGAGGAGCGCTCTCTCGGTGTAACCGTTTTTTGCTCGCTTCACCGTCCGCTTGCACAGTGATTCTAGAGTGCGTCTCACGCTGTTTTTCTCTCCTGAGCAGCCGCGAGCAAGGGTTCAGCCAGTTGCTCGAGAAATGATTTGAGAGAAGACAGCGCAGCTCGCTCATAATCAGGTATTGTAAATTAGCGTTCTTTTCATGCGACTGCGTTTCTTCACGGTGTAGACGGTCAGAAATGTACACTGAATATCTGGGCTTTTTGACTCTCTATTAGTGAGGATAATGTAAACAAATACAGAACACTTTTCTCTTTCTTTTGATCTTTGAGTAAGCAAGGAATTAGGACTACTTTTTATGCAACACAGATAGATTGCCACTGACAGTTATGATTCAATTATTAATAATTGGATTTCTGAAAGGCGAGTCTGCTTGTCGGTATCAATGATTTTAACCTTCTAATGCAATCATCGTGTTTTAGATTGTGAGTAATTACAAGCTCAGGGGCTCCAGATCTAAAGTGTGAATTTATACTATTTTTAGACTCTTTTTTCCCATCCTCCTTCTCTTCACTCTGTTGTTTTATTTAGTTTGGTCATGTTCGTAGGGACAAATTTTAAATTGAGCTTGATTGTTACGGCAATCATCTTTTAAAGCTTTTAGTGAGCACGACAAGCTAAGTATAACATTTGGTTTCTATTTTTGAGCAAGTATATCTGTCTCGGAACTGAGAATTACTTTTTCTAGATACTGTAATTGCAGATATATCAGTTAAAAACTAGACAAATAAAGTACTAGAGATACACATTTAGTTTTTATCAAACTACTATCACTGTATATAAAAAAAAAACAGTCAAAAGCTGTCAAAAATAAAATAAAAATCCGCTATCTGTCCCAAGATAAAAATCATCGATATCAGTCTGATAAAGATTTTTGTTATGAGAAAACAATAAATATACAGCTGTGATTAATATTCTATTGGGTACTCAAAGCCTGCAGTATAGAAAGTTACACTTTGTACGCGTGGTGCAATGTAGTTATGCGCATTCTTCTGGCTGTCGTTACTAGATTCTCTTTTCCATGACCTTCGATTAATACAGTTTTTTTTATCCTCGGCTTTTCCTCACTGCTACCGCAGCCGTTTTGTTAATGAGCGCGTTTCTTCGCTGTGATGATTATTATTGACGCCAATCCTTGGCACGTATACGCGATTCACGCGTCGCAGATCGCGAAAAGGGAAGGTATAGAGCAGAAAATACATTTGACGCGCGCGCGCGTTCGACGTTTTGAGATAGGTGAAAATTCGCGACGCTGATACGACTTACATAATATCTATTAACAACACTTAAACATATTCTCATGACAATCCTCTCGCACATGTATGAGACGTATATATTGTATGTTAACAAATACGTCATCCGGTAGAGTTTCTCTTTGAAACCGTGACACATCGAAGAAAATTTATGTCGTCGCGATGATAAACCATGTATATGTACGTTCTCCAAACGTAGGTATATACGTCAAGAAAAATAATTTCGCAAATTTTCATTCAAATCCACCCGTATCTCGTTTTCGTGCGACTGAAACAATTTAATCATACCGAAATCGCCGATTGTAACAGTCTGTGCTCTGTACCTATTTCACGTCAGTCGAAAGCCGCTCACTCCGGTTGCGCATAGAGAAACGCACGTACCGCTCTCGACGCCAGACAATGACGCACCTCTCGTCGTTCTCTCGCTCGGATTTTCCTATCTCTCTCTGCTCGTCTCTGGTTCTCTCTATGTTCGCTCGTTACCGCACACACACCTTGCGCTATCGGCGATTGCTAAATTGCTCGCAGCGACGTGTACGTCTCTGTCGCTCGCTTTCGTGAGCGATCGCTACTCTTGTCTGGGGCGCATTATCTCATTTCCTGGCTGGTCCGAGCTGGATTAGCGAGGATAAACACCCTTCGTATATGTGCAAGAGAGAACACGAGATGCATTTGATTGGACGAGTTTAGTTGCGCGACTGACGTTTCTGCTGCACTTGCAGCTTTGGACTGAACGTTTTGAATGCGTGTTTGGTGTTATAGGCTCTCATGTGAAGGCGCGTGTTTCGAATTTAATGAGCTATGAATCAATCTGTAAAATATGACTTTGGAAAAACAAAGAGGAGGATCGGGTGTCTAGGAATAAATTTTCTTCTAGGTGGGAGTTGTTTATAGCTGACATTGTTGCTATGCAATAATATCAGGCAGTGTGTGTTTGTAGAGTCAATTTATATTTACTGCTTATGATATCAGTTTAATCTGCTTGTAATCCTTTGTTAGATATTGAATAATGCTTATCTTGTAATATAGGTTGCTTATAAGCAGAGTTAATACAGTAGGAAAATTTGCTTTCTCAAAGCTTCATACATCATTTCATTCTTATACTGATGATTGAATTTTTTATTTACCTAGAGAGAAGCTATCGCAGCGCTGTTCGCGATGGCAGACGACGAAGGCACAGAGTGGCTGCACGACCTGCTGCACGATGTCCAACTTTCTCAGTTTTTCACCAGAATCAGAGATGATCTTCAAGTCACTCGGCTGCACCATTTTGACTATGTACAAACTGAGGATCTGGAGAAGATTGGTCTTGGCAAGCCAGGCATCCGGAGGTTGATGGATGCTGTGAAAAAGAAACGCACAGCACAGTGGAAGAAGAGCTTAATTACAAAGATCAGACCAGGCAGTGATAAAAAGAGCAACAAACGTGCCTCACAGCCTGTTGAAAATGCATCTGTTCTGACATGTTTGATACAAGATAAAGATGTCACATTGTCAGTCAAACTTGGGGATGGAAGCTTTGGAGTTGTCAGGAGAGGTGAATGGACTTCTCCAACAGGAAGAACACTGCCAGTTGCTGTCAAAGTTTTGAAAGCAGATGCCTTAAATCAGCCAAATGTTGTTGAAGATTTTGTATCCGAAGTACAATCTATGCACATGTTAGATCATCACAATCTTATACGGTAAAGTCATACATCAAATATTTATTCTTGCTTGACAATAAAACTCTTTTGCAAACATACTTATGTTTATTTATCTTTGATTTCAGACTGTACGGCGTCGTGCTATCGCAGCCGATGATGATGGTCACGGAGTTGGCGCCGCTCGGCGCACTCCTCGACTACCTGCGCAAGCAGTGCGGCCACATCTCGGTGCTGACCTTGTGCAATTACGCTCTACAAGTGGCCACGGGTATGGCGTATCTTGAAGCTAAGCGATTTCTGCATCGCGACTTAGCCTGCCGCAACGTTTTGCTGAGCTCTGTCGACAAGATCAAGATTGGGGACTTTGGCTTGATGCGAGCACTGCCACAACAGGAGGACTGCTACGTAATGACTGAACACAAGAAGGTGCCATTCCCCTGGTGCGCACCGGAATCGCTCAAAGCTCGACAGTTCAGTCACGCTTCGGACGTCTGGATGTTTGGGGTTACCCTTTGGGAGATGCTGACTTTCGGAGAGGAGCCTTGGGTCGGGCTTAATGGATCGGAGATACTGAAAAAGATAGATAGGGAGGGAGAGAGACTGCACGAACCCGAGGCCAGTCCTCCGGCGATGTTCCAGCTTATGCTTCACTGCTGGGCGAGGGATCCTGCCGAAAGGCCGACCTTCGCATCACTCAAAGAATCTCTCACTGGTAATGAAAGATCTTACTTTTATGAAACTAATTTTATTTTCGATAGTCAATGAAAGAACTGTTATAAAATTCGTATTTTTTCGATAGGTATGGTACCCTCAGTGATGAAAGCTCTGAACCGCTTTGACGAGCCAGATAAAATGATGATTGAGCACGGCGATCAAATAGTAATAATTGACGGACGACCAGAAAACTATTGGTGGAAAGGTCAGAATCAAAGAACGTTCCAAGTGGGAGTATTTCCTCGCTGCTTAGTAGACCCGATGCGTAAGAAACAACCTGAGGATATAAGTAAACCTTTGGAGAACTCGTTTATACATACCGGTCATGGAGCTCCGTTTGGAAAGAGTTGGGGCAGCCCTATCTACATCGACGATGTGTACTTAAGAAATCCCATGGAACCACCGGATGTCGTTGGGGTGACTGAGTGCAGCACTGTTAAAAAGTTTCCCGGCGCCACTCAGTCTCGTACGCGCAAACAGTTTAATTACACGAAGCTACAGAATGATTTGAGAGGCAGTCCAGTTAAAGTACCTAATACATCAATAGCACGTAAGTTTGATATTTATAAAAATTAATTTATACTTTAAGCATGAATAAATGAATTATCATGATAATTTAATCGCAGGAGGCAATAGTCAAGAAGGAACTCTGATTGATTTATCTCCGGAAGAGTTAGCTAACGCGGCAGCTCTGGCAGCCGCTCAAGTGGAAAATGGCAGTACGGCTTGTCGCCGTGTCGTCAATATTCTAGATGAGCCGATAGATACCGAACGCGCAATGGCTGGAGCCATACAACCGGAGTTTTGGCCAGAAGAAGATCCGCGAACGTACGCCAATTGTCCAGAAAAGAACGGCGTAACTGCAGCAGGTCCCTCGTCTATGCCTGATCCATTTGACACTTCCAGAGTATTCACGAATTCACCGCAGTCAAGGTACTACAGCCAAGTGACGCCGGATTTGCCACCAAACAATTATTACTCAACAGCTATTGCTCAACCTCCGCAAGACCAGGTAAATCACATTTCTATTGAAACAATTTGTTGCTTTTTAGAATGAAAGTAAAAAAAATAATTTAAATTTTAATATGCAGGCAATACAGCAATCTTACGGAAACGTGCAAGAGGAAGCAAACAATGCAGCATCCCTGCAGCATTCTCTCAATCTCAATAAAGACATGCGCAATGAAAACACGAATCTCAACGTTAACGTCAACGTTAACGACAGCAACGGTTATTCAGGCAGCGATCATTACAGCGAGATAGATAAAGCGGGCACTTCGAGTTCTAGTCCGAAACCTCATAGTTGGCCAGAAGATTTACAGGATGGTGATCCGCAAACGACGTATGCCAATGTTGTGAGTCGAGGCTTGCCGATTGTTCCGGCACCACCGCCTCCACCTGTGGGACCGAACGAAAGTCCTACAAAGTCTAAAAACAACGTTGATATTGCGCAAAGTATGGCAGAATTGGTGATCGATGCTAAGAGTCAACTGTCACCAAAGAAGCTTGATCCGGTGTTCTTAGCAGAATTGGAAAAGCATCTAGGAGAAAAAGAAGCGACAAAAAATACGAATGCGAACACCCAACAACCCCTGCAACAGCTTCAGCAGATGCAACCACCGCTCCCAGTCGTGGTTCCAGTAGCATCCGCAGCTCCGTCGAATATTCCAATCGCTGCTGCCTCGCCTTCTACATCATCTAATAAGCCACCGGACAATACTGTGATTCCGATGCTGCGACCACCACCACAGTCTATCAAGTCAAAATCACCAAACGGCGAGCAACGTGGCAGTGGAAGTAATTTTAATTTTCCTAACAAGGTCCAGAATTCGTGGCCATCCAAGAGCACCAATATTCAGCGGCCAAGAAGTCAGCTCGGTTATCCAACGCAAATAACCAGTGATAAGACTGAGGCGATGGTCGCGCAAATGTGGCACCAAAATCAAACTCAACCTCAACACAATCAAAACTTGGTAGCCGGCAGTTCTGCGACTTACGCTGGGCACTCCTCTAATCTGCTACAGTGCGTGCCAAATCACGCCCCGAGTAATCTAGAAAACGCGGCTCAAAATGTTACGGTTGTGTATCAACAACAGTTTCCCAGTCTACCGGCTCCGACGCCCTCAAATCTGCAAAACAATACTCAACCATTACATCCTCCAGGGGCAATTACTTCGTCGGGATTACAACGACCAGCTTCAATAGCTGGTACCGTACTTTCTGAACAAGTCTACGCCGAGTTAAAGCAGACTGTGCCGAACCTCGATCAATTGTCTCAAAGTGAATTCAATACTCTTTACAATAAAACCGTCCGTCAGAATATACTCAGGAGTTATCACGCCAACAGTACCGCACTAGCTAGCGCAACGTGCAATAGCACAGTGAGTTGATTCAAACTTTAGTTTTTGTTTCACTGTTAAAATAGTTTTGCTAATGTAAATAATGTTTTTTTTTCAGCACCAAGCTAGTAACTGCAACCCGGTGAGTCCATCGCAAAAAATGAACACTCGACAAACGCTGCCACGCGAGTTCAGCCCGAATCCAAAGCAGCCACCGATGTACAATCCCCCGCCACCTTTTTCGCCTCTGAAGCCTGTTCAGAATGGTTTCGTGCAGAACCAAACCCAGTCTCCTCAAGCTGGACAACACGGAAAATTGAACGTCAACGCCAGCCCCAATCTCATGCAATTCACGCCCACAAGACCCCAGTCATCTAACCAGCAAGTGCAACCCGGGGCTGCGCGTAGCCTTCTGCCTCAGCTGAATGAAACGACCATAAACACGCAGCTAGGACCGGGTCCATCGGCGTATCCCAGTGGAGTGAGCCCACCACTAACCGGCGCTTCGCAGCAGCTCGTTATGTCACTGAACGACGAGTTCCGCGCTAGTAAAGTGATGAAGGTTCAACAGGAGGCCCAAGACGCATCGCAGCAGGAGGCTTTGGCGGCCCTACAGGCCACTGGCTGGGATGCTGCTCAGGCTGCCAAACAAATTGCCAAGGATCGACTTAGCAAAGTCGAGACGCTTCTTAGGTGAGTTGCATAACACTTCGAGTGAAGTTTATTTTTGGACGCGTCGATAAAAGAGGCGGATTATTGATTCTCGAGAACCTAGCTTAATTTGGAGCGTTCGAATATTCACGAACGTAATCATGTTAACAGGCCGATCATTACATTATTCATTCGAAGAAAAAAACAAACCAGTTTTGCAATTAATTCCTGTATCCTGATTTTTGGTTGAATTTTTGTTTCAGACTTGGACTTGCCACTAGACAACAATGCGAAAGCGCATTAAAGCAGACTGAATTCGACGTAGATCTAGCTGCCTCTCTTCTTTTGGATCGTGCGAGGTGAACTCGTGAATCATTTTAGAGCTTATTATATACAAAGTTTATCAGTAGCCAAGAATTATTGTAAAAAATCAAGTGGCCTGCACAACGTGAAAATTCACCAAATATCTCGAGGTAGGGTCCTAAACTCTACCTCAGCTAGGCAATGTAAGATTTAAAGAATTTTAGGAGAAAATGAGAGAGCATCTAGCGAGATAGCTTGAGTAATGGGTCGAACACAATATGTTTATTCATCCCTACTCTGGCTTTCCTTGAAGTTTCGTGGATTTAATGTTTAATCTCAATCCAAGTCACAAATAATAGACAGGCGGAAACTAAAAAGTTTAACGATTAACGTACGTGTAATTTCTAGTATGAATAACACAAATCTGAGCATGATCAAAAAAGCTTTATAAAAGGTTCTTTTTAGAAAAATTACTGACTTTAGTTTAGAGACTTGAAAACTGGAGAGTCGAGCGCTCTGGAGAGTGATTTAAGAGATTAGTTTTTCTTTCGTACTTAATTCTTCGTCTATATATTTGAATAATCTTTGATGCCTTCTCCGGTGATTATAGTTATTGATTCACGAATCAAGCAAAAAGAATTTGATTTTTAAGAAGTCAAATTCGATTAACGTCTTAATTGTTATCGCGTTGATGATTATCGACTACTCAAGAGTGCTTTCTTTCCGTACGTGTAAGGTTTGGGGAAACACTTTGGAATACGATACTGTGATATGCGCTACTAAAGGCTCTACGAGTGATTCTCTCTGGTAATGTCGATAGTTATATCCTTCTAATTTTGGATATGTAAATAACTTTAGCTTAAATATGTAAGAAGGCAAATAATGAACAAAATCTGTTTGAGTCAGTTTGAAGAGACGAATTTCCGGAATCTGCGTACAGCTTGTTCTGTGCGCAGTCGTTTTAGAACGAAATGAAGGAAAAAATAGAGATTACAATATAGCTTTGTTTATTTGATCGCGATTGTGATGTAATATACCAACGCTTTTCTCTGTCAATTGATAGTCGATAGGAAAGAAAATGTCTCGCATTAATTTATTACTTCGATTCTTGGATTATTGATGCAACGAACTAATTGCAAACGTTGTGTCTTTGTTTAAACAAAAACTGAATAGTTTTAAGAGGACACAAATGTGCGAGTGTTCTTTTCCAATATTTCTTATTTTGCTTCTGCGTATATGTACTATATGTTTTATATGTTATCTCTTGTGTTGAAGATTTTTCTCCATCATGTTTGAATTTTTTATTTATTATCCTATAGTATTCGTAAAGAGCATTATTGCGGCAGTCTTGTATAGTATTAAAAATTAGATACTCTAAATGGAAGGCTGTTAGCGCTACTCTAAATAATTACGCTACTCAAAGTATTATATAATATTTAACTTAGCCAGATCGAACATAACGTCAGTGATTAATGATCTATTATTGCTTAAATCTTGATACAGTAACAATGTTTTGTTAAATATTCAAGGAAAAATAGATGGGAAAAGACACTCGCGCATTGGTTTTTCCAATCTAGAGTATTTGCCAAACTCCCAAGATTTCCAATGCATTATATATATATAGATATATATTTTTAAAGAAAACGAAATTACATATGTAATTTATTCGCTCATCATCCCTGCGCGTGTCCTCATCCATTCACCTGTGGCTCTTATCCTCTCGCTCTCTTTCTCTCTCTCTCTCTCTCTCAATCCCTTCGCCAACGTCCCGCATATATAACGAAATGCGTCTTGCTGCAACGCCGCTTGTGTCAGTGTACGAGAACATCAACAACAACAGTGTCTGCTCGTCGTACCCGCAGATAGGAGAGAACGACAAGAAGAGAGAGGAGCCGGGCGTGCAACGAGAGAGCTAGACAATACACTGCCCTTGCGAATATCCATGACGACTACGACCTCTCGAGCGCACCTACGACGCGTTCTTCCGCAATTCGCGACCTTCCATGGCAGCAGCTCTCCTCCTCCTTCTTTTTCCGATTTTCCTTTCATCCTATACTGATCCTGCGCATCGTTTATGCTCTGTACATAATATACGTAATAATCTATTCATCTGTCTATCAGCTTCGGCGAGGAGGCGCACGCCGGTGTCGATGATCGATCATGATTTCAGAATACGTATAAAGATTTACAGCGTTGTGTGTATGTTAAGACAAAGACTTTCTCTTTTTTTTTTATTATTGTAAGTAGCAGGGGAGCGCGTGTAACGCATATGCGGCGCTGTGCAAATATACGAGCGTGAGACGCAGTGACGAAAAGAAAGAATGAAAACGATGTTAACGATGATGATGATGATTTTATTATTATCATGTGCTGGGAGAATTGTTTCATTAATACATCGACGATGAATTATTGAAAAAACCAATAGTTGTCTACTCTTATTTATCGACTCCGACTCCACATCCCGTCCTCTAATGTCTATAGAATCTAAAATTTATCTCTACTGCAATTAAACAAATTAATGTCATACGGATAGATTGATGTGCGCGATCCGCACGCTGCAGATATTAAAAATTTTACTCCCTACTTTCCATGGCGCTTTTCTTTTCTGTGATGGCCCGAATTTCCTTTTTACAGTGTCTATTATCGTTTCAACTTTCCCGAAAGCAGTTGCACACGTGTCCCGAAATCGATCCGTAACCGAAAACACACATACACACACACACACACACACACTCGAAGAAAATTCCAGTGACAGATGAAGATATCGAAAAGACAAACGTGACAGTAGTAAGTAATAGGCCTCGGCCAAGCGAAAGGCATATAGACAGGAGCGCAACAGTCGTGAGTAGACGGAGGAGGGATATGAGCTGCCTATAGCGACTCGCAGGTGCAGAGAATCAGGGATATCGCTAGGCGCGCATTCGCGACAGCCGCGCGGCAAAGAGCGGGATCGCCGCGCGCTCATCTCTTTGTTTATTGCCGGTAATCTTTAACTAACTGCGCGCTTGTTTATATACGCGATGTTGTGAAATTTTCTTATTGTGTTCGTCGGAAGTTTGTTTGTCGACTATTTTTCGTCAGTGTTTCGTAAAAGCTTGCTCGAAAGGTGAGTTAATTTTTGCATATCGCTCTCAATACGCAGTGTATAACTAAGTATATACGTAAAATTTTGAATTTCAAGATGAGATCGAAAATATCCAACAGAGCTGCATGCTCGTCAATCTACTGGGACTCGGTAGACTCGTCGGGCAGTGGAAGTTCTGGAAGCGCTGGTAACCGAAACTATGTTGACCCTTGGGATCTAGAGAACTACGCCTACCTTAGAAGACATAGCATCGCTGCTGCTTCAGTCACGGGGTGCACTGCTCCGCAACCGATTTATCAGACCAACACTCGTTACGGTAATCGCATGTCTCATCACTCGCCCGTAGAGTCCGATTACTGGTAAGTCGAAGCGTCGCAATGATAATATTTGTTTTTTTTTATCGGTTACGAACACGGCTTGGAAGTATAGTACGGGTTTGTGATTTATGAAGTCGAAATAAAACTCAGCGAGTGTATACGATGCCAATTAGACGCGGCGATCGCTTAATATTATTACTTTTATGTATAGCCGCGTCTGCAGTATAGTGGCTATATAGATTTCGAGCAACAATTATCTGGGCATGCACTATAAAATCCGGAGCGAAACTTCACTTTCATTTTGCATCGAGCTATCGCGCGCACGCATTAACCGACAAAATGCTATTATTATTTGACTCGTATGTGCAAATCCACGAGTGCTCTGTGTGTGTAAGCAAAACAGCGTGGAAAGTTCGAAAATTGCTTGTTTTGCACGACTTGCCGCGTTGAGAGCTGCATTAGGGGCGTGCTAGTAGTATACGCCTTGAAAAATAATACACGGAAAGAGCAATCGTATAAAAAAAAAAAGAAGCTGTCCATACACTCCGAGAAAGACAAGTATAATTTAAGTGCCACATAATGGTATACACATTTCATTGCGAAAAACGTTAAACGCCCAAGTTAAAACGGACATTGATATTAAAGGCTATAATACTAGTGAATTTTCATTTCGGCAAAAATCGTACCGAAGCATTTATTTTGCAGCCACGGAATTACTATACGCGTGTGGTTTGCTCCTTGCAGGTACGCCCCGAGCGCGATAAGAGAGCCAGGCTACGACGCTCCTGCTTCCGTCGAGGAGATCTACTTCCGGCCACAGCGTCCGGTCAGCAGCGGTTGCTACTATCATCAACAGCCGATCTACGAGGACGAGAGCACGATGTCGCACTACGCGGCTCCTATTCCTCTCTACTCTCACCTATCCGGTGAGTATCTATAAAATCCTTCACTTTCTTTATGCTAAGCTTCTTCTTCTTCTTTATTCGTATCCTTGCGATCTTGAACTTCCTGACCGCTGCTGCTGCTGCTGAGATGTGTTTTGGTCGCGGTTCGTTAACTTTGATGGATGCGCTGTGTTTATGGAGCATGTAAATCTGTTTGTTTGTTTTTTTTTTTCATCTTCGAACCACGAGTGAACGATTTGATTGAGAATTACGAGAATTTCGTAACGAAGCTAATTCGTTCGCAATTAACTAACAGCCGATCGCCTTTTCCGATGCCGTTTCCTAACGATGCCTCGTAAAATTTCAAAGCCAGTGATTTCTTCATTCGTTCCTAAAACGGCGCAACTGCGTAACACGACGTGATGGTATACACATAGATAAAAAGAAGCGCCGTTTGATATAACAAAGGCGTAAGCGTATAACAAGCACAAGCTGTATAATTAAATTTATGTTATAGAAACTCCGATTCGATCGATCCGCGCTCGCCGCAAATCAGGCGCTAAACTACACGTTACTTTCTTCGTGACTGCGACCACAGACTTGTAAGAGCTGCTGCAAAACAAAATTAAAAAATGTGGCTCGTTTTCTCTGCTGCGCGTCGAGGAGTAGCGAGGATAGCCAAGTAGACCGGAGAAAATGATTCCAGTGCGTTAACTGCAGATAAGGTTTGCGTGTAGGAGGTGTGAATTGAGACGATCCCGTTCATTGTTGTTTATGGTTTGAATTTTGAATCGCAATATTGACACTGACCATCGATATGGGATACTATAATACATTTACATCGAACTAGTATAAAAGGTCCAGTATAGCCGGACAATCCGAACGACAAGACCAGTCCGTTTAGAAACACGTGTTAATGATAGGTTTGACTAAAACATAGCTCGTTCCTCGATCCGACGCAAATTACACGTGAAAGAGTCGCTTGGTATCTGAAAAATCCGCAACGAGTTTCGTCGGAAATGAATAGCTAAAACCGACTGCTTAACCCGTATTCGCGCATATGCGAGAAAAAAAACCGGGTCGCTCTTTCTCCCGCGCAGAAACGATGATGCTGATGAATCGGAGGTTCACAGCTGTGCAAGACTATGCGTATGCAGATATGAACGCTTCGTATATGTGAAGGAAAAGACTTGCGGGAAAGTAGAACAAATGATTTACGAAAAGCGACGAATTTTTGTCTGGTTTATATGTTTTTCTTATTGATTTTTAATCGCGAGTGATTGTAAATATTCCGCGTATAACGGAGTAGCTCAAACGGACTCGAGTTTTCAATTAAATGTATTTTCTCACTTTTCTCCCCCTGCTTTGCATACAGGCGAGGAAATTAAAAGTGAAAGCCATGATTATTTATTATACATCACTTTCACGCTATTTTTTTACCGTTAAGTTTATATCTGATACCAACCGAAATAAACATTTGCGTTTCCTTTGGAGTCTATATGTATAGCTTTAGAGATCGCAAGTGAATTTTGATCTAGATAATAAGACGTCGCTGACGAAATCTGAGGACGTTAAAACAACGATCTTAATTGAGTTTGAACTTTTAACGACTGAATTTTCCATGATTTAATGTGACAGTCGCTTTTTCACTTCATATCTGGTGTTAAAGCGATATTGATATATCGAAATTTTAGAAAGCCCGGAGGCGTACACGGATTTCGGATAATTAATGCGGGACACTGACCAGAATGAAAATTTAATTGATTTATGGATTTGTTTGTTTTTGCTCTTATTGCTTTATAATTACACTATTTCGAATATCGACCAATTAAGAAACAGCTTCTTATGTCTACAAACCGCACGACAGTTATAATACGAACGCTTGATAACTTTTAAAACCCTAATAGCGCAGGTGTTACGCTACACCTTTTTGTCAAAATAGTGACATTTTTCCCCATAACCAGGCCAAAATTAACTCATATCCCCGCAATTAGCCTGTCGCAAACAACCTGCATCGTAAAAACACAACAGCCGTGTGTACAAAAGCGTTTTCGTCGCAGCGGGTATTCAACTTTCAAACCACCTCTTCCGTCTCGTTATAGTAATCTCCGAAACACTCGAGGCTCTTGCAGTCGGAGCGAAATTCATCTCGGTACTCGGCAGTCGGCACATAAATTATACGTACCTGATGCAGCACTATAAGCGAGCCATATAGAATTTCACCGGTGACATTTACTAACACGCGCGATATTGCTCGCCTCGAGTCGCGGCTTTTCAAGCGAGACGTCACACGCACGCGCACGAGTGTCTAGGTCACGGCGCTTCTTTAATGCTCGGGTTTTCTCTTTTTATCACGCGTATAGCGCGTGAAAATTAAAAAATGCATATAGTATAGGTGCGTGGATGATTAATTACGAGAGAAATTTCTTGTATTGGTTTCATCGTACGATTAGTTTTATTGATTTTGAATATATATATGTATACAGGGTATTTCTTGTGGGCCAAAATTTGCTTATATAAACACGTTGAATACTAAATCAGAACACATAACAGTATTTCAAAGCACTGTACCTAATGACATTTCGATTTTTCTTTCCTGTGTTAATCGAAGGAAGTAGAGCGCACGCATACAGTATAGTGTGCGGTTTCTCTTCTCGCGCGCGGCGCAGCGCGTGAAAATTGAAAAATGCTAGAGACGTGACGGCTGACAAAACGATTCGGACCTTGTAAGATACATACTCACTAAATTAACTCGCCGCGTGTGCCGCCGTGGCTATAAACTTTAGTTTCGACTTTCTCTGCAAAACAATCAGGATCTAAATTTACGTTTATTGCAAAACTGATTTTTGTCAAGCGTCACGGAACAATTTTTTTAATGCAATATGTATATAAAATGGTAAGGAAGCGATTAGAGATTGCTTTTGATTATCTTTAATTATTAAAATATTCGAAATATTCGAATTGAGGATCGCCATATGAAAGACTTGTTTTATCTGCTTAAAAATTTATGAATAACGCATCGAAGAGCGAAGGTGGCTAACCTCGAACGCGCGTCATTGAAAAGCGTCGAAAACATATATGGAAACTTGGTTCCACCATATGAGTTGAAATTTATATGGCATATAGAAAGAATTAAGAAGCTGCTCAAAGAAATTCTCGAGATCAGGATTTCCTGTAACGTCCGAACAAAGCCGATGCTAAACATAGCTTGTCAGCAGATTCAGAGCATTAAATTTCAGTTGAAATCGCGGAAAAGTATAATATTATTTATATGCAAATTCTTTCGGTATGCTTGCACACACATGCATTTTATATAATAACTACTACACACCTGCGCGAAATGCAAAAACAGCCTGTGTCGTGTCCCTTCTAAGTTGAGCATAAATTACGAAAAATGTGTATAACGTTCACATCCTTGTTCGCAATTACCCGCGAATATAGTTTCCAAACAAGGAAACGTTTCTTATTCTACACTCGGTCATTATCTCGTTTATACATTTGCCAAAGTCCGGCGTCAACGCTAAACTATCCGCGTTATAGAGCCTCGTAAAAAGTGCTCAACGCGTAATTATATACATCGCGGGTTATTCTGGACTAAAGCACAACGTGTCCTTTTCAGCATCTCACTTCCGCGCGCAGACGCGGTGAAATTCCAGTCACGAAAACTGCAACAGGAAGCAAAGGACACCCCCGGTGGTTGTTCTTATAATAACGGGACAGTATTGCAACGCAAAGGAAGAAAGAAAGAAGAGCGTAAAGTCATTGACATTGGTTGGTGGAATGTATTGTTTATAGTAGGTAACGATTAAATTCTTGAATTGCATGTTATTCGATGAAAAATAGAGATATCACATCGCAGCATAAATACGCGATATACGCTTTTTGCCGCACATGCTCGTTTCGTTATTTATTTACATAATCGTGTGTGACAAGTTTTTACAAGCTCAACTGCAACTGTCAGCCAGTACACGATTCCACGATGTTTTTGCATGTCTAAATAAATTACACATCTACTCGGGCAGCTAATACCGACGACTAATTCACGGTAGTCGCTGAAAGTTAGAAAGGAGTCAGTGTAAAAGGGAATTTCCGCGATTTTGATCTGCGGCTGCTGCACACACACACACACACACACACGTGCCGATTAAAGTGTCCGGAATAAATAGCAGCGCATATCCGCGTTGATGTCTATGGCACTGCTCATTGTGTGTTTTATCATTCGGAGGAAAAAAAGCGCGTGAAATTTCTCTTAACCATATAAACTTGCTCACACTCCCCGCATTTTCCGCAAGTATATAATACACACTGGCACATGAAAGTTTGCCGTCTGGCGGAAAAACGCGCGAGTATAAAGCATTGAATTTCACTGCGGAGACGCAAAAAAAAAAGCGACTGCGTGTCTATGGTATATGTATGTAGCCCCTTTTGTTCCATTATGTGGAGTGCGCTCTTAATTTATTGTCATTCGTATACCGTTCGCTCGCTCGTTTGTTTCCTATGGACAAGTGTGTTTTGTTAACGTCTACACGTCGTATAGGAAGACGTCGTTTTCCGCGGCTAGACTCGACAGTAGGAGTATCTTTGCGCAATGGTCATCAGGCATTTGTAAACTCTGCGTGTACAAGATCAACGCTTTCCCACGAGTCTTATATTATACCTACTGTCGTTATGCTATAGACATCGAGAAAATTTGCTTAATGTGTATGAAACAACGTAATTTTTAAAAACATCGCAAACTGTTGTTTTATGCAGAGAAAATAAAAGGATTAAACGAATTATGACGATGGATTTATATCTGAACTTGATACGTTGCTCTTGATGTATATGTACCACTTAAACTCTCTTACGTATAAAAACTGCAGCAGCGCAACCAAATTGTAGTGATAAATACATCACCATATTATAATTTTTGTAAATCCAGTAAGCAAATTTTCGCGCAAATAAGGCAATACAGAACCCATCCAAACCTAATTAATCCAGCTTTCGATTCGAAGCCAAGTCTCGCGAGCCTTTACGTAAAAGTCCAAGCATCCGATTGCCGGCGCGCCTTTCGAAAAAAAAAAAAAACTCGTCCAGAGTCTAAACTGCCATCAAGAGCCACTGCAACGAGCGCAACACAACCAAAAATTACCGAGAATTTTTCTCCCGCGACTGCTTGAAATTACGCAACGCGCTCACATACGCATCAAAATGAAGAAATCGCCACCTCGCCGATCGTCGTAAAAAGCCAGTAGGATACCGCTGTTGCATACCATAAAAAAAAAAAATGTTTATCTGGAATTTCGACGTTCGTATGCGTGTGCATGTGTATGTAATAAAATCAACGCCGAACAAGCTTTTGTCCTGCGGAGTAGAGAAGAAAAAAAATTTAATTTGTCTAGCACACTATATAGCGAACCGCAGAGAAATCCCTAAACAAGTATTACGTGCATTCAAAAAATGCGTCAGACGCAGTGCGTCGTCCTCGGGAGACACTCGTCCCTTGCGACACTGCGGCTGCGCTATAGACTCACACTTAAATGGTCCCCGAGGGAAAAATAGCAGCGATATACACTGGCAGTTTCGACAGTTCGCGTACATGTGTACGTAGCAGTAGGGAGAGATAAAAAAATGCAGAGGAAATGCCGGATTAAACTACATCGAGCTGATGAAAGACGGGAAGCAGCAGTAGTAGCGGTGATAAAATTTAATGCGCGTGAGACTGCGCGGACTTCAAATTTTGCAAAAAAGAAAGACAGGGTGCTTAATATATACGTATGAGTTGCGGAATGATAGTTGGCTTGATATTTTTACCGGTGGGACTAAGCGACTGTTTCGATTAATTATGTAATGTACAACTGTGAGTGGAATAAAACTCGCTACAGTAGTACTTCGAGTTCACTCGGTTAATCAGAAACACAAGGAAGGGATTACGTGCGAGTATATAAACACGCGCGTGTTGTTTGTCAAAAGTAAAAATTTCGTAGAAACAAGGAAGCTGGTGTAAAAAAAAAGGTTCTAGGGACACCTAGATAATCGTTCCAGTTTAAAGTACAGGTTCGACTTTTAAAACTGTGTTGCATGCATCCGTGTGAAAGGCCTATAGTCGCGCGGCGAAGTTTTGCGTGCGAAATTGCCGAGAAACAATAATGCAACAGATACGATCGCTGCATATATTTAACTGGATTTTTTTTTACCGTTCTTAATAAGTAAAGTAAAACGCTGTATAATGTTCCCATTGTGACTCTATACGATTATGAGCTATATGTGTATGATCTCATAACTCGGTATAACCGTTAATGTGTAACACATTCTCCGGAATTCAATGCCCGATGATAAACACGATGCATATGTACGGCTAATTTTTGTATGTACCTTATTTACTTTTTTCTACGAAACCGCGTTGGGAATGATCTATTCGTGGTGTGTGCCGCGAGAGAATAATTATAATTTTAAAGAGGCTCGCGTACTCTCGGTTTATGATGCTAAAGTAACATTTTCGAAACACATGCGAGAGAGGCCCATTATTGTAATTCCAGCTTTTCTGAAACTTTTCGCTGATGAAAGGTGAAGAGAAAAATTACATGGCCATCTCGAAGAAGACCTTCTCTCATATTCTACCTCAGCTGCGAATATTAACGGAGTTGAGAGATTCGATAGGCAGATATATTGACACGTGATTGGAGAAAAGGCTCATTTTTACATCGAATTCATTGAATTTGAACAATGACATTAGGGCAAAAATGAAGTATATATTACTTTCCAACAGTGTGTATCATTGAATAAAACAGTAGCCGAAACGACAAAGCTGTATGGTATTGCGCAAAAAAGCGTCGCGACGAGTCTCCGACCACATCAGTATATATATGTATAGAGAAAAAACGGCGAGCACAATTACGCGCCACGCCCAGATATGCGCGCATAATTGTGCATCAGTGTCGAGAGAGTCTCTCGAGCGCATCTCTTTTGCGAGAAAAGTATACAGCTCAGGTTGTTTTGTGTACACGACGTATACCTGTTACCAAAGGCCAAGCCCCTTTAAGGCTTATTCGTGCTTGACTCGAAGCTGAGTTAATTCTATCTGCGACGCCCGAAATTATTGACGGATTGTCGAGCACTTTTTCGTTAGATTTGAATAAAATTTAACGGCCGTTATGGCACGGGCTATTAGCGAGATATAGTCAGGGTCGTAACTTGTGTATCTCTTAGATGGAGATTAAAATTCTCCGACCAGAAACGTCTTAATCATACTTCCACATCTATATATACAATATATTATACGAGCGCACTATAAAAGTACCGCCAAAACAAAACGCAGCTCGCGGTACATATCGACACTTTCTCCCGTGCTTGGCGCATTAAAGCATTACTGCGAAAGTAGCGTAAAAAAATACATTATGCATCCGCTAGTCGTTCAACTCGGACTATCAAAACTCCAATTCGTCATCGTTAACTCGTTACGCGTAGTGTATTATAGTGACAGTTGCGTAAGGGGGACGATCTTATATTTTCGTGTTAAAATAGAAGGACAAAATTGAAGTAGCTCTCGGTGAGGAACGTCTGGTTTTCGATGCGCGCGAGGATCAATTATAGCGTAGAAATCAATTCGAATCTTGATAAGAATTCTGCGGATTTCACTCCAGAAAAGCAGACTTTTTTTTACAGAGCAACGGTATTATACACAGAACAATCAATCCCAAGTAATTTCCAAGTAATTGAAAGGAGTATTACACGGGTAATGGATTTTAGCGTATTAGCTATTCGATCGAGAAGCGAAATTGTTTCTTCGGTCCACCATCAGCGTGTAATCTCGTTACATCAGGAAAACGCCGGAGATGATGATGGCCAGGCGATAAGGCGAAGATTGCTGATAGGATTTCTACATAACGAAGAATCGTGCAATAACAACCGCTACTGATGTCCACTAAAAAATCCGAAATGCTAATGCGACGCCGTTGACTAATTGGAATTTAAATAAAAGGCTCTTTTTATTCCTCGCGATGAACGACTATGATAATCACGATGGTTATTTAATTAATTTAATGCAATCGTATATATACATCTCAATCGTACCAGAGAGCAATGAACTTTTTTATCGAGACGATTGCAGGCTACATCCCGACAAACATCCATTAATTAATCGTTTCCCCCAGAAGATTTATAAGGCGTTTTTTAATGGCTCGTGAAATGGGAAATGCTTATGGGCTGCGTAAAAATTCCTCGCATTCCCCGCGACCTAGAAACAAAAAGAGAGATGAACAGCGGAAAAAGTTAGAAAATCCCGAAGTGAGAGCTAAGCGCGTAATTTCTAACGTATATGTGCGTCGATACTCGATCTGATTTTCTCCAAAAAGTATAATCCAATCTCGATAACAAACTATACGTATGTCTTTTACTTTAATAAATGCGGAGATTTTCCCTTCGAAGCTGAACAAGGATTGAATAACGTTGCGCGCAGGTTATGTCCAAAGATGATAGAGGAGATGCGGTAATGATACGTATAATAACGTCGAGGGGCATAAATGCATTTAATAAAATAAATTGATTTAATACAAGAGAGCTGCACGAGAGGATTGAAAATAAGAAGACAATTACGGGGACAGAAGGACGGAAGCACAATATCGCGAAAGCACAAGGAAACTCATTACGGGTTGACCCTTGTTATATCTTTCTTGAGAGATGCTCGCACTTATTTTTACCCTCACTATCGCCAAGAGGTAAGGCTCTTCTTCTTTCTCATAACTCGGCTGAAAATTACAAAAATTCCATCCACTAAAAACCTCGCGCGCTTCTGATGCCTACGCGCTGCGCGTATAATACACTCTTTGGAGAAAGAGCCACACTCTTGTCCATATAATATAGAGAGAAGGCGAGGCGTGTATAATAATAATAAAAGTGAGCGCACGTCTGCCGCTTGTCCTCTATATATATACACGGATGGACGAGCTGTTGTACAGCGCTGATATAATTAAGAAGCCGGTCAGAAGCAACTATATTCGCGCCGCTGAGTTTCACTCGACGCCTGATTACTCTACTATATACTCCTTTTCCGGATCGTACTTCCGCTTCTTCTTTCCTTTTATTCAGCTACTATGCTATAATCGATTCGTTTTATCATCTCGATCAGTCGGACACTTTTTTTTGTCGACTTTTCACGGAGAAAGGCATTGTTCGAAAAGTATAAGCAAATGCTTGGACTATGACGATCCACTACGTGAATTTATAACGAGCGCGCAGGCTTGCGTGAACCTAAGATTACTCAATTAATTGAGTATCAAAGCTCGATCTGAATATCTAATTCATGTAGCCTAGATCTAAGCGAGCACGTTACGCGTTTCTTCCTTTCCTTTTAGCCCGTTTAGGCAAATCGTCGCGTAACGTGTGTATCGTCAGCATTTTTTGCACCATTTGCATTCGAATCATTTAAAAATTGCGACTACACGTATAATTCTCATTTTCACGCTTCTTACGCGCATGTGAGATAATTTCAAGGGGCATGAATAAATCATGAGAAATTGTTTCTGCAAAGTCCAAGAGCTATTACGGCTCTTGCGACAAACGATTATAAACTACGTTTTTACAGGGAGAGAGACCTCAAGTAGATCATCAAACGAGAGACAGTGCATCAACTTTACCGATGGAATGCGAATTATATACTCGTCGAGATTTATACATTAACGCGCGTTCGCCCTTTTTACCCGCGTATAATTGTGCCGTATACACGGTGGCCTCGGATCCGTTTCGCAAAGAAGAGACTTTCGCAAGGATCCGTCGCACCATGCGGAATATCGATCGAGCGCACGTGCATTCCTCCCTCATCACATTTCACTTTTCTGCTTCGCGTATGCACGGCGCGTCTTTTGCTTTTTATATACGTGTTGTTGATTACGTTTTTTTTTGTTTGTTTTCATTCGCAGAGCTCGAACAGGCAGAAGCGCTCGAGGAACTGAGGACAAGAGAGATGCTCCGGAGACGCAGTAAGGTCACCAGGTCGAGGAATAATTACACGAGGTGAGTTCGTTTGTTGTTCCACAGCGTAGTTTGTTTTATTTTCGAGTTATACATATTCGCGTGGCAACGAAAAAAAAAAGTCATAGGTTATACAACGTTCACTTGTATAAAAAGACCAGCTTTATAACTGATGTGTTATCAAAAAATAAAAATTCACGCGTCCTGAAGGACGTAAAACAGAACTAAATTATCAGTCTATATCAAAAGTGCGATTACTCTAAAATTCATCTAAATCTTCTTTTTAAACGCATGATAAAAAGAAACGCATACTGATGTCATATTGACTTATAAAAACACAATAATAAAAATATTCTGAAATTCGCATCGTAGTTCGACGTCGAATAAGCTTGCTGTAATTTACAATGGGAGTATCGATACAAAACAATTTTCTCGTTACAGGGACGAGTGCATGTACCATCGCAGACCAAGCGAAATGCGGTACACAACACTGGCGGCGCCGTCGCGATCTCGACTCTATGCGGAGGAGGAAGAAGAGTCGGTGGATGAGGTCGAGGACATCCGATACAGAGAACCGATCAAGCCCACCCACATCACCCTCAATACGTATGGTCACCTGAAGATTGACTACACCAACAGCTGGAATTCGCTGCATCGAAAGATCGTTAGCAATTAATACCAGCTGTTTTTGTTTCATATTGTTTTCAACGAGAAAAACGACTGTTAACGCTCTGACGCGTAGCAGAGCCGCGATTCAGTCACTTTTAAAAACTCGATTATTTAAAAATGAAGTTCGTTTTTATGTGTAAAAACGATCATTTTCATAATCAAAAAGTCTAGAATGTCTGAGCCCGAAGACTGGATTTCTAAGAGTTGGAAATATTTAATTGCGTTAAATTGATACTCAATTCACGCGGTTGAAGTAAGTATTTAAGTTGGATGTAGATGTAACGGTTAAGTTAAAAAGTATATACGACGATTGCACTGAATTTGTTCGGTGACTCCGCGTTAATTCGAAGATTGCTCCCATTGTAAATTACGGCTATTCGTGTACATATTGTAGAGTGTAGTATCTTATATACTAATTTTCTGTATAAAAGACAAATAAAATAAAATAAAATAAAAATCTAATCCTTATCGTTGCTTAAATCTATCGTTGCATCCTCGTCGACGTGGTACAACTTTCTTCGTTTCTCCCGCGAAGAAGATAGATCACTTTCAGAATTACTCGAATTCGAACTGTTGATGCCAATATTATCTTTGCTGACGTTCGATCCACTAACTGTAATCTTCAAGTTTGACCAACTGAAAAAAGTAAGTCGTTTTTTGTAACTTTTGTACATTAACATCCAATCATTCTAACTTGAAAAAAATGTATCTACTTACCGACGCTCTTTCTTTATCATTTGGGCCTTGGACTTTCGACGCCTTTTCGACGGTTCCTTTGAATCAATGCTAAACGATGGGTGGTTTAGATTTAAGGCGGCTGCGGCACTGTTTTTCTTAATCGACTGCAAAGTATAAAAAACGATGTTTATAAAGTTGTTGTACAAATATTTTATCAATAGGTTCTTTCTCATCCAACCTGATTTGACACATTTATAATGCTATTGTTGTTGTTGTTGTTAGCTTGATTCAAGTGATTTTTTAACGAAGCAACCTCTTCATTCAGCTTACTGACTAAAATAAAATAGAACAATTTGTATATAAAGCGTCAAAATATTTTTTTCTGTAAATTAATAAAATTATACATACTTGTGTTCAAATAGCTTTCGGATTCTGCACTTTGCTCCGCCACCGTACTTTCGAGGACAACGACTGAAAATCATCAAGGAAAAAGCGTACATCAAAACAATAATTTTTTAAGCAAAAATCGGAAATTGTTTTACCGTTACGTACTTCGTTTAGAGTGCTCACCGATCGACCGCCTTTGTTCAGCAACGAGCGTCTCCAGCTGATCGATTCGATCTTGCAAGGATTGCTCACGCTTGCGGTGTTTATCTGTGTGCTGCTTGAACAGACCGATTAACCTTAGCCTATGATCTTCTTTCGTCTGTAAACGGTTTGTTAAAAGATCCACGGTTTCTCTCAGTGCCTTATTTTCGTCCATTTTGTCAATGTATTGCTGTAATTTAATTGTTTGCGTGAGATTCTTGAATTCGTGTATACTTACAAATATATATAGTATATAGGTATATCGACTTACAGTTTTCAGAGCGCCGAACTGACGTATGATCTCCGATAGAGTAACTTCACACATGTTGATCGTGTTTATAGCAAAAATGCATATGCACAAATTGTCAAAGACACGATTTTCACGTCCCGTCTTGCATGAAGATTGTTTTTGTCTTGCATTACATAACTCACAGTCACTTATTTTGCGTTCTACTTTTACACACCTATCCACGCGAAATGCATGTCCTCTTCGAACGTCCGGTCGGAGCCCTACTGATTTGTCGTTCGAAATAATGTTTACATCTTGCCCAACTGATACCTATACTTATTCCATCGGTTTGTATCGTCCGCTAGACTTGATTCGCCGGTTTTATGTGCCAATGGCCGCGCACCGCACCATAATATTCTGGGGAACACGTGCTGCTCTTCTTAGGCTATATGCGCGCCATCGCAGTTTGTTATATCTCTGAGTGTATTCTGATATATATATACATGCAGGTGCGTGTAGATATTGCAGGCGATTTTAGAATACGAAAATACGTGTAACAATCGAGAACTGCATTAGCAAATTGATTGCTGTAAAAGTTAATTAGAAAATTTGCATCCTGGTGGTGTCGCAATTAAAAATGAATTACAAATTGTATCTCTGCTGTAACGTAGCGTTAACCTAACCTCAAATCTAAGTAAATAATACACTCCACGGTTTCATTGTTAAACTTTGTTAAAAATAAATATCAGGCAGTGGTTTACTTTTTACAGCTTCGGTTTCTTTTTTTTAATTTTATAGAAATACCGTGATTCAGAATGTATTCACGCGTTTTAAGAACTGTTTTAAGCGTTTCAATAAAGTTAAAAAGCCAAAAAGTTTACAAAAACGCTGGTTTATCTTTGCCTGCGGCGACTTTAATCGTACAAAAAGTTTTACCCAGTTATGGCAGTACTATGCGACACTTCTCAGATGATCACACTGAATATTTCTCTGAATTAGCCAAAGATGGATCAGGAAGAAAAAGTCAAATCGACGAAAGGGCGCAAGCTAAATTAGATGCTATGATAGTAGAAAAACCAGAGCTTGAAAAGTTCATAAAAATTTTGGAGTTAGAAATCGATGTGCTGAGACAGAATGGCGAAAATGTACCTTCAAATTTACGACCACGAGATTGGCTAGAACTTGTCGAACTGTCAAACGTATCGAAAAGAAAGTCAGTATCAACAAATTTAATGATTTTAGCAAATTTTTAATAGATTTTCACAACTCTTCTTTTTTATTATTTTAGGAAGTACTTGAATTACCTATTTATAATTGAAAAGCAGCAGGAAAAGAAGAAACAAGAGCAAGAAGAAAGTAATATAAGGTTGGAACAAATTAGAGAGGAAAGAAAAAATAAAGTCCTAGATCCTAATGAAATAATATATGGCATGGGACACAATTCTATGTTTAGACGTTTTGTTGAACGTACAATGAATCACTTATATAACTGGAATTGTTTAAGATCTATGATGTACGGTAACAAGATTGTCTTTGACTGTAGTTATGAACCTTACATGAAACCTCAAGAAATTAAAAGCTGCGCCAAACAGATAATGGAATCATTTGCTATAAATCGTGTACACAATTACCCGTTTGTAATTTACTTATGCAATGCTAATTTATCAGGTCCACTAATAGAGCGACTTACAAGGTTTATACCAACTCTATTTGACGATGACTTTCCAATGATAGTTTCTTCAAAGTCATATTTGGAGCTCTTTGAAAAAGATTCAATAGTGTATTTGACATCAAATGCACCAAAAATGTTGGAAACATATGATTCTGATTCCATTTACATAATTGGAGCCTATGTCGACAAGGTAAATTGAGCATTTATTCTTTTTTACTGTATTGACATAATATCGTGTTAACCTTTTTTGATTTGCGTATTTCACAGGGTTCCAAGCAACCAGTTTCATTGGGAAAAGCCAAAAAAGAAAATGTGCGTATGGCTAAATTACCAATTGACAAATACATTCATTTTGGAGATGGTTCTGGCAAAGATTTGACTCTCAATCAAGTCATGGGTATAATGTTAGATGCACAAACTGGTGATTGGGAAAAAGCTATGTCACACGTACCTAGAAGAAAAACGTATGAAGCCAGAATGTACTCATTAGAGAAAAAATTACAAAGAGATATCTCATTTAGGACGAGAAAGCTCAATGAAGAGCGTGGTGAAGAGAACAAATCCACTAGACCGGTACTACAGTCAGAAGAAGTAAACGATTATAGTCATGCTGCACGCGCAAAACTACGTCAACAATGGAGCAAGTGATATATGATATGAATGATAAGGCATGTGTAAAATAGTTATAAAACATAATAATTTTTAAAGTAATGACTTTATATTATGTAAGCAATTACATTTTTGTGTACAAAAAATTTCGTTACAATACTTTCATAAAATTCTTAAAAAATGTATTATAAAAAGTCTTGTAGTTCTCCATACTAGTGGAGGATTGTATATAAATAAATACATAAGAGAATTCAATTCGATCTATGACACCGGGACATTTACTTAACACAATACAAAAATAGTTGCACCTTAATCTAGCTGCAGTCTTGAATAGCACATCACGCTTAATTCTTCAAAAAAATCATGTATAGCCTCGAGTCAATATAATTATAAAAAGTACATAATTTCACTGTTAAATCACATAAATATTTCCTTATCCAATTTCATTTGTTTACACTTATCACACCACAATTTTATATTAACTTCAAACCCTTTTGGTACTTATTATTATACTTGCTAAGCAAATAATTTAGCCTATCGAATCATCTGCCAACTTGAAAAATTCGTTTTATCGATACATTCGGGAAATGTTGTCGCATGTCGAGAATAGCATCGTCGCTAATTTCATCACAAAAACTCAAGTCTATCATATTTAATTGCAGACAATAAAGTAGACGCATACAGAATTGTCTACTAATATAACGAGCTCCAAGTAAATCTAGCTGTTTTAAATTTTTACATAAAAGTAGTGGTTCAAGATCTCGATCAGTCAAACCACGGAATGATGTGAGAAAAACTTTTTCCAGGTGCATGCATGAACTAAACAACAATCGTAGAGAGTCTCCTGGTGCTCCAATTCCACTGTTATGAAAAAAAAATAATAATAAAATTTGTATTTGAGCATGTTAGAAAAAAATAGTTGTTTAATTGGATAGTGAGATAAATTTATACTAACCACCATCCAAGATCAACTTCTTTCAAGTGGGCACAGTGTGCTATGGCTCTTATACCTTGAACTGTTAAAGTCTGAGCCTTCCAAAAATCAAGACTTTCAACTTTTGTACAAGAGACAGCTATTTCCGCGGCTACATTGTCCATATTTAGTCGATCTTGCATACTAGCTAAATTCAAGTGTCGGATGTTCGAATTTTTTCGAAGTATTGAACACAAATCGTTAGTTTCAATTGAAGTTCTATACAGCTCTAGTCTTTCAAGATTTTCTAAATTTTCCAACGGTATAAAACCGTTACCACTTATTGCCGTACAGTTTCTTAAACATAATTCTGAAAAAAAAGAAATTTATTTGTCAAAGCATGTTGCATATCCTTAGAAATTGAATTGATTTTCTTACTAATTTACCTTTTAAATTTTTGCATATTCGTGAAATCTCTTCAATAACAGTGTCATTTACAAAACGGCAACAGTCCAGCCTTAAATGCGTCAAATTAGTTCCGCTACTTTGCAAAAAGGCAACAAAGTTTTCAGAACTTATTGTGTCATAGTTACCACACCACGAGAGATCTAGTCTCTGTAAATACTGACATTTGGATACAAAGCTATTTAAAACAGCTGCATCAATACAGTGCCAATAGGGCTTAAGATTAAGGCTTGTATACAAAAGTGCATCCTGGGCAATATTGTTAAAATGTCGATTCACTTGGCTGCATCGACTTAACGACTTCAAGTCTAAATGCTTAAAAATTTTCAAAATTGTTTCATCCTATAAAAATTAAAAAATAATGTGAGTATAATCCGAAAATTAAATCATGTAGCTTTGTATGTAATATGTATACTTCTTCTTACAGGCAGAACTGCAAAATTTCCACAGGTATTGTTTGCATTGTCTATTTGTGCTTCGTTTTCTGATTCTGTTGAAGCTATTGATGAAGATGAAATATTGATATCTCTTATGAGCTTTGGAAAGTCTTCTTGCAAAAATTTTTGTATACTGTTGAATGCTTCTTCAATTGGTGGAATGTAATGACAGTGCCAGCCTAATTTTGCTGCCAATCTTCCTTTAGGAACTTTTTCTACGCATTTACTGGAAAACATGAAATTTTCTTAGTATTATTTCAAAAGAATTTTTTCTAATAATCAAATGCCAATTACAATAATTACAGTATAGTTACCTTTTGTAAAGAACACAATGTTTATGCAATGTACTTTTTAGTTTTTTCAAGTCTTGATTAACTTTCAGATAGTCTGGTGTCAAGTTGTAACAATCCTCATTGTTATAACCAGTTCCCCCTAATTCTTTCAACAAACTACTTAAACTTCTTGTTTGAAAACCTACATTGGGAATGATCAGTTCAGATGTCCCAATGAGTAGCACAGCATCCAGTGCAGTGTAATATTCAAGTAGACTATGATTGAATTCTAATCTCAGCATTTTTGTTTTAAAATTACACAATTGTAAAGGAGGAGAAAATATCCTTGGCTTGTGTGGCACAACCTGTGGAGGACCATCCCAAAGCCGCAACCACTGACCAGTATCATCTCTTGCCCAGATAGCAACAACGCTGCCTGGGTTGTAAGTCTCATAGATAGATACTCTTACTGGGTAAACTTCCTTGTGATATTCTAAATCTGTTGGTAAACAAGGCAACAATTGATTTTCAATAGAATAGGTTCTGTATTCAAAGAATCATTGCAATGATAAAGAAAAAGAGCAGGCAGCTATAGTTGACAGATAAGATAATAAGAATAAAAAGGAAAAACACAAAAAAGCAATTTAATTAAGTGATGATGACTCAGAATATTCCTTTTAAGGCAGTAAACTCCAATTAACGAGTTCTGGCTTTATAAGAAGACTTACCTATGTAATCATGACTAATTATAGGACCATTATTCTGAGGCATGTAGTCCAAAGATTTTGAAGGTACATTGTCCCAGTACTTGCCATAGGTCCGCTGAAAAATATAAATCAATTTCACTCAATCAAAGGTCATTTCTCATGCTGCTATCTCTGGTTTTGATTTATTAGCACACTTTCTTAATCTCTGTTCATGAGAGAAAATTCAATCTCTTAAAACGACGTTAAAAGCGGTCAAGAAAATTACAATCTCGAGCGAGCGGTACAGCAGCATTTCAAGAAGACAAGACAGCGCGAAAATCCGCAAACTCTACTTATTGTCGCGAATGACGAGAGATGAGCAAAAACTAGTGTATAAATATAATCACCATGACAAAAGCCTGGGGAAAGTCGCCATAGTCCGGGAACTTGCTGGGGTTGCCCGCGATATTGTAGGCCGTGTAGGATATACTGATGTTGCTGCCGTACTGCGAGCTAAAGTCGACGACATCCTTGACGAATTGCTCGACAAACTGGACAGAATCTTCCCTCGCGCTGCCCCCGTCTGGCTTCAACTTCTTCACGGGCACCAGCTCGAGCTTCGCGAAGTCGCTCGAGGATACCATCTTCCTACCGAAGTCTGCACGCTTCTGCAATCTCGATTGAACTCGCACGCGCTGCTGCTCGCATCTCCTTTGTTTTTACACCTCGCGGCTGCGGCTCAGCGCATTCTGCGATCGACGACAACAATACTGCTGCTGCGGCAACGGAGCTACATCGTGTGCGCGCGCGCGCGCGACAGACAGGAGAGAGAAAGGGAGATAGAGATATAGAACACAGCGGGTTCGGCGACGACGACGCCACAAAGTATTGACAGGTCGCTGTACTGTACGCTACCTCCGCCAGACTGCACTGCACCGCGCTACCCTACCTACAATGCATTGCGCGCTTAGTCAACTCGCGTATATCCCCCCCGTATATACATATATGTATTATACTGCGGGAACTGCGCATGTGTAAGGTGCGCGCATATCGCTCGTCATATGTGTGCGCGAACAGCTGTTTTTCAGGACGATTTTCTGGAGCAGCTGGCGACATCTCTAGCCTGGACCGCGAAGACGCAATGGTCGCCGGCTAATATTTTGTAAACAATATGCTTGTTAACCTTTAAATGGTAAGGGTCTTGCAATTCTGCGGTTTTGCGTGTTATTATACACACAGCACAGCTGATTAGATTGTCGTAGCTGACTGGCGAAGTTCCTGAAATGGAATGTTTGCGACATTCCCAGTGTAGTGCAAGATAATAGGAAACTTGTTGTTCGCCACAAAGTATCTTTTGTTCGCGGTGCACTATAGACATAAACATAATGAATAACGTGCTTACTTCGCCTATTAGGACGGTAAGCCAGAAGATAGCCGCGGGCGAGATTCGTCCTTCGGAGTTGGCTAAGGCGGCGTTAAAGGCGACTTCTGTTGTCAAGCCACTGAATGCATTTATCACTGTGACCAGTGAGCTGGCCAAGCAGCAGGCACAAGAGTCCGATGAGAGGCAGAAGAAAAATGCTCTTTTGGGAGAGTTCGACGGTGTTCCCATTGCAGTCAAGGACAATTTCTGCACAAAGGATCAGCAGACTACCTGTGCTTCCCGTATGCTCGCGGATTTTGTTCCAGGGTACGATGCTACGGTTTATAGAAAGCTGAAGGAGGCTGGTGCAGTTCTGATTGGAAAAACCAACTTGGATCAGTTTGCCATGGGAGCGGGGACTGTGGATTCGTACTATGGTCCTTCAAAAAACTTGTGGGGCTCGGAGGTCATGAAAAACTACTTGTTCGATGATTATTTCCATGATGAGGAGATTCAGTGCAACAGCGAAGCTCTGACCAATACAGAGAACTGGCACATAGCAGGTATGCATTATCACCCAGCTCCAAAGAAGCATTATTGTTTTATGATTCTAAAACTGTTTAATTTTCCAGGAGGAAGCAGTGGAGGATCTGCAATAGCTGTTTCCACTGGCACTTGCTTTGCTGCACTTGGCTCGGACTCAGGAGGTTCCACACGTAATCCAGCATCCTACTGTGGTATTGTTGGTTTAAAGCCAACATACGGATTAGTGTCTCGTCATGGACTTATACCCCTGGTCAATTCCATGGATGTTCCTGGAATCCTTACAAGGACTGTTGATGATGCCATTACCGTACTCAATGCCATAGCTGGGCCAGATGAGTCCGATTCAACAACCATCAAGGAACCCTACATTCCTTTTGCACTACCATCACCTGTAGATGTAAGCGGGCTCAGGATAGGCCTGCCAAAAGAGTACAGGTGCTCTGCGCTGTCCGAAGAGGTGGACTCCAACTGGTCAGAAGTGAGTCAGCTTCTGCAGGAAGCAGGAGCCAGAGTCTTCCCAATCTCCATGCCACACACAGAATACTCCATTGTCTGCTACTCTGTCCTGAACCAATGCGAGGTAGCCAGCAACATGGCTCGCTATGACGGACTGGAGTACGGATACAGGGCAGACGAGAACGCCTCCACAGAGGAGCTCTATGCGAAATCCAGAAGCAAAGGCTTCAACGAGGTCGTGCGAAGTCGAATTCTCGCGGGAAATTACTTCCTGCTCTCGGAAAATTACGATGATTATTTTGTCAGAGCCATGAGAGTGAGATCGCTGATAGCCGCAGACTTTGAGAAAGTCTGGCACGACGGGATAGACGTGATCCTCACGCCTACTACCCTGAGCGATGCGCCCAGGTATCACGACTTTATCAACGCCGACAATCAGACCCAGTGCTCTGTCCAGGACTTTTGCACTCAGCCGGCGAACATGGCAGGTGTACCGGCTGTTAGCATTCCCATAAAGCTATCAAAGAAGGGCATGCCTTTATCTCTGCAGTTGATGGCTCCTAAACTCTGCGAAGAAAGGCTACTGGGTGTAGCCAAATGGATCGAGGACGTCGTTAAATTTCCCAGACTCGTTATCAAATCCGAGTGTTTGAAGGACTAATTAAGTTATTATGTATTTGATGTACGTAGAACTCTTGACGGCGATGTTTTCTTATTGTAAATAAAAAATTTATATTCGCACTGTTATACACACGATGTTTCATTCTTTACCGCTGAAAAATCCGGTGCATTGTCATGTGCAATCTGCGATCATGTTAGGCCCAGCTGCTACAGCGGAGCGCATAGAATATTACGAGCCTGCAGAGGGTAGGCATTTAGGTAGACAGCCGCGCAGGTCGCTGCAGCAGCCACTCAAAAGAAGCAAAAAAAAAAAAAAAAGACAGCGCGAGGGGGAAAGCATAGTAGCAGCAGCGTATAACCGGGGGTTGCCGCTCGGCACATAGGGAAAGCGAATAGGTATATATAAAGCAAGTAGTATACGAGCGGGGATGTATCGGATAGAAGAGGACGGGACGCTGCGCCGGTGGCGCCTGCGCAGAGGAACCGCGAGAAAAGCTCATCGCTCCCGGCCGCGAGCGCAGCAGTCGACGTCGAGCGAGCACCGGGCGCGTGTGCAGCCGTCGCTTATGTGCGTCCCCCCTCTGTCTCTTCTTTTTTCACGCGGTATTTTCTCCGAACGCGATATCTATCTCTCCGAGATTTACTTAGCCAGTCTTCTGTGTAAAACGCTTTGTAACGAAACGAGGGAGAGATAAGGAGCCAGAGTTCTCGGTGATGGATATACGTGTGTTTTTGCATTTTGTTGTTTTTTTTTTTTTGTGTATGTTGTGCACCACTGTTTCTCTCAGCATAGAGGAGCTGCGACTGACTAACACACTACAGCAGGATGCTGCCGAGGTTAGTGATGATGCTTCATTCAATCCGGCTTTGATACATCCTGTGGCCCCCTTTCATTGCATCGCATATATATGGGGTTATGTTCGATTGTTTGCATCGAGAGTTTTTGGGGCTGGTGTTGCTGATGCGGCGCCTCCTTCGCGATAAAGTGTTCGTACACACGAGCAAGGATTCGAGTGTTTCGGAGTGTATAGCGAGGGGGGAGCACGTATATATAGGACATCCACTCCTGCGCGCGCGTTTCTTTGTCGGATGACTCACTGCGAGCGTTTCTAGCCAAATATTAATTGTGTCGCTATTAGGATCCCCTGGAAAAAAGCGAGTCCTGCGCTTCCCTTTATTCCGGAAACGTCGTCGCTTTGTGTGCAATGTACTGCGTCACGCGATGTCGTATTCTCGATGGAAAAAAAAGTCCATTGATGTAATTGTCGATCGCCAGGCGCGTTTCGAGTAAAAAAAAAAAGGGACGTTTGATCCTCGATGTGGTGTCGTATAGGGATACGTAAGTAAGTAACAGCGTAGTCGTAAAAAGTTTCCTCCACGGGAGCGTTTTACGAGGCAATGCGTGTGGGAAATAAACCGCGTTGAATTTACTCTCCTTACGCCTAATGAAGTATCGATTGCCGATTATACAGCGATAATTATTGATCATACACGCACACACTTGCTTCTATAAGTAGATCGGAATATAATTAATAGCGACTGTTTGCTCCGTTGTATATCGATTCGGTCGCGTGAATATTTATAACTACCACCTTAAAATCAAACAAAACCGTAATACACTCTCGTATAATGAAACCCACATAGAGTTGGTGGTGTTCGAGCAAACAACAGTACACCACTGCAGTACTATTTTTCTTTGGCATAGCGCGGAAATCTCGCGTTTCAAACCCCTCGGAAATTTCTTGCTACCGTATAACCTACTATAGTGGAGAGAGAGAGAGAGAGAGTCGAGCAATCCCCAATCGTTACTCGATACCCAATGCCCGCGTGAGGCTAGGCCACAATGCACTATAGGCACCGAACGCGCGTAATAATGCCTGTGTGTGTATTTTTCGCTTCGTTGCGGCTATATAGACCGGACCTCGCGGCGCTTTCTCTTCGAGTCATCTTTTTCGCGGTCGAACCCTCTGCGCGAATAGCTTTCTAACTCTGTCGTTCTTTGTTCGGTTGGGCTGATTTTTTGAAGGAAAAAAATTCACGTATAGGATCTTGAACTGCACAGAAGAGACTTACTATTACATAGCAGAATCCGCTGTACAATTGAGACTGAAAAGAAATTCCTGACTGCGCAGTCCGTTGCATAATTTCCATCAATTAATGGGCTTTCAGAACCGTTTCGTCCGACAATACCGCGCTATTTGCATTGCAGTGCATGACAGCCCGAGAGAGCACGGGATTCAAGCGTCATTTTCCGCGTGCGTATTATTGGATTAAATTCTATATATCAATCGATTCGATATTAATTATTCAGCTACGTCCAATACGATCGTACAGCCAAAATTCGTTTATTTTTTTTTTCTACGTCTACCTTTGAGTACAAAGCAAGCGCGCCGCGCAATTTACGAATCAACATCAGCCGCTGCGGTATCGCATCAGTTAATAAAGCGCAAACACAGCAGTATATCAGCCCTCAATGTTTGACTACCTCCGTGTGTATATACCTGTAGTATAGGATATACAGAGGCTCGGAATCAAGCTCTAAAACTAAGGAAAACTTGTATCATTTCAGGCGAGCAGAAGCAGAAGCAGCAGTAGCGACTTCGCCGCCAGGCTGTGAATTAGTTCGACCCGTCTGATAAGCATACCAGTGGCGACGAGTTTCGCGTGCATTCCGCGAGTAACATAACGATCGTGTTCACGTGTATACGGGCCGACTGGTGTGTTGTATATGTATATATAGTATACAACTAGGAAGTTTTGAGGAGAAGAGAGGTGGTGCGCGCGGTGTGAAACCAAGGCTCGTTGGCCTGGCAACTGTATAGTACTACTATTACCCTGCAACGCAGTTATTTCTTACTCTCAACTTCTTGGACACGATACGGACTTTATGGACTGACGAGGTGAGCATCATGCACATAAGATTTGGCTTTTTTTTTATTATATGATACTGTGATTTTTTTTCCCCGATTACAATGTACAACACAGCCTCTTATAATCGCCAGCTTACCAGGGGGTAAATAAGCGTGTTCTCAGCGGTCGGTACAAATCGCTGTATTAACAACGCGCACAAGCTCAAGAAAAGAGCGCGCAGGTATGTTTTACCAACCGCCTGCAGTTCGGCAACAACTTTCCAATCGATGATCGGAAAAATCGGCCGCGTCTTCTCTCTCTCTTCTTTGAGCTGCGCGGATATAACGCTATAAGTCTGTGTGAATGTCCCCAATACCCACAGCGGTCGTCGTCGTCGTCGTCGTCGTCGTCTGCTTGTAATTCATACGCGGCCGACAAGTGCTCGAGTAGGGGCTCCCGCATTATTATCGTCATTATAGGTCGTATAGTCGCGCGCGCTCCTTAGTCGAGTCTCGCGCGGCGGCATGATGGTCGATCGGCCGATCGGATATAGTGTCGTCCGTTCTTTTTAATCTTTCTTTCTTTGATTTCTCCTATATCAATTGATAATCGCGAGTTTAAAACGAGTGCGGAGTCAGAGGTGAGAAGATGGAGAGGAAACGGATGCGACAGCTTGTGTCCTCCGCGAGATGCAAAGCGATGTCGTTACTGGCTTTTATCTGGGCGGCAGTTATCCAGATCGGTAAGTCGAGAGATCGTTGGAATTCCGTGGAATAATCGCAACGAAAACGTAAAACGCACAACAGATGGTGCAGCATAATAGGAATATACTACTGCAACGCTGGCAGTATTCAAATGCGCGTGCAATTACGCTGTCAGTGTAGCCTGCGCGCGGAAAATCAATGTCAGTCGTGAGCGGAATACCGGAAAAAGAGTTAACGGCTACAGAGCCCAGTTTTCGCTCCTTTGTAACTGGGTCGACGTTGTTGTCGCCCGCGCTTCCTCTCTCCTCTGCAGTGCTACTGCTGTTGCTGACGCCAAAATTAAAAACCCACTTCCGGCCTAAACTAACGCTCTTCATTCCGATGGGCCAATTCTGTCGGCTGTGCGAATTCTTTTTTTTTTCACGCTGCCATTCTTCCGCTGCTTTTATTATTATTCTTTTTTTTCGCGGTGATCGAGCAAATTTGCTTCCGAGATGTCTCTGAAAAATTCAACGGACTCGTAGAAAAGCTCTCGTCGGAGGCAAATCCGAGCTCGGCATTTTCGCAGAGGCCTCTTACGCGGGCTTCGCGTTGAGAGTGGAAAGAGATAGGCTTTTTAACAGCGAAGCTCACTTTGTGCGAGTATTAGACAAAGTGCGGATGCACCGCCGCCGGCCTTGACCGCAGTACGTATATATACGAGAAAAGAAATGCGGAGAATTTTTCAAAGCCTCTTACGTTTTTAAAGTCTTGCGAATTCGGAGCTCGCGAGATTTATGTGCTCCGTCTCTTCTCAATTTCCGGGAGCTCCATCTCTCCTCAGTTGAATCAACAACGATAACTGCACTCTCAACTGGGCTTGTCCGTTACATCTCGTGTATACTAACTCGTCCGCGCCTGCAGGGACGGAACGATATCCCTTATCGCGAGCTCGGCGTGACGCAACAAGTGCGTCTTAGCGCTCTCTCTTTCTCTCTCTCTTTGTAGCTCTCAGGCGCGACAGAGTCCGCGCGTAGGCTTTAAATTGCGGGCAACGAGCCACTTCCGTTCCTTCGCCTATACTACACCCCTTTTATTGGGACGACTCTTCCTCAGACACGTCGATGCGCCACACGGCTTTGCGTGAGAGAGTAGATTTTCGAATCGACGTGTCGCACGCTTCGTCGCTTCCGAGGAAGTCATTGTCGATCACGGCTGCACTGACGCGGGCAGAGATTTCTCCAAGCGTCAATTAAAACGGAGAGCGGTATATAATTCGCGATAATTTTCTTCGTTAAAGCTTTCAATTCTCGCGCCGGATCGATAGGGTCGGAGCCATCAATAATTCGTCACGATAGCGAGACGGGCGAGAAGGAAAAAAAATCCCAGGCAAGTTTAATTTCGATCGCGAAGAATCTCTCTCTCTGCACTGCGCATCAAGGCCTCGAAGTGAGATAGATAATGACGCGCCGGAAACGCCGAGAGAACGGACGTGAAAGGAACGGTCGGCAGGAAGACAGGAAGAAGTCGATAAAGAGAGCTCGTTCGAGGAAAAAAAAAACAAAACGCCGCTGATCCTTTTCTCTCTCTCTTCCGAGTGTTGTGCTGTGTATAGGATTGAATTTTCGTAGCCCTGCAGCAGCCCTTAATTAGATTATATGAAGCAAGAGGCTTTTCTCTCTGACGTGCGCGCGGCGCTTTTTAGCCTTGCGAACGATTAAAGTTTGAATGACGGCTCGATTTTTTCGCTTCCAACTTGCTCGATCTAATTTCTTTCTCTCATCTCCCTAGCGCGCGCGCGCGCGTTAATGCCTCGCGGAGAAAGAGGGAGAGAGAGAGAGAGAGAGAGAACTGAGCTTATCAAGGCAACGTTTCAAGAATTCATAAACTCTTTTACTTTTTAGAGACGCGCTCGCGGTCGACGTATATTATACTATACGTATATATACGCGTGTGTTTTTTCCTCTTCTATTTGCACACGGGGGTGCTTTGAAATTCCACTTTTATATGTGCAGCTCCGCTCTTTTTTTGCGCAAACTCTCCCCCCTCCCCCCGCTGCTGTGTGTGATGCGGTGCGCACAAACGGGCCTTTAATCAAAAACCTTGTTATCCATTCGCCATTGTCTACTCATTCTCTCTCGCGGTGGTCTAGACACTTTAATAATTTAAACATTAATTAGTGTACCAGTTCTCGTCGAGCTTATATCGCTTTCATTTTTGATAACGTCCGATTTGTATTGCGTCAGATTCTTCTTCTTACGTCTAGAGGGTGAAAAAAAAATGAGATATCATACTCGCTTTCCCAAAGAGGCAAACTTTTCTCAGGGGCAGAGTATACCTTAATTGACACGTATTGAGCAGCCGCGGCAGCGGCAGTCGAGCTTGATTTACTCGTTTTTTTTTTCGCGCGAAATTCCGCGGCGGCAAATAATACCGATGCCACTGCTGCCGCCAGTAACAGGCATCTCTCCGCAGTTATTTTATCGACATTTCTGTCAGTCACGAAGCGAAAAAGAGAGAGAGAGAGAGAGAGAGAGTGTGAGAGAGGGAAAAAGGATATAGCTGCCGGGGAGCGATGTACAGCGGTACAAACGAAACGGGCCAAGCGAAAAAATTCCCATAAAGCTGCGAAATTTGTTTTTCATGCCCTTCAAAACGACGTCCAAGCGCACACACACACGCTCGATTCGATGTTCGCGAAAAAAGGATATTTTCATTCGTCCGGAACGATACTGCTATTGATTGAAAAAGCTCGGTTCATTGAAAGTGGCTATGCGTATAATTATGACTTTTTTTTTCGATTCAATCGTCTTTTTGCTTGTACGCATACGAGGGATGAATACGCGTCAAGTGAGCGAGTATACACCGGAATCAATGGCCGTTGATTGGCCGAGGCGGCGGGCAATTACGTGACCAAGAGCGCCAAGAGTCACCGCCGCCACACTGTCCTAACAATGACACCCGTGATTTCCCGCGACGGATGGGGCTTATATATATATATACTCGTCCGCGTATACTTCTATCTGTCACACACGTGGGATCTTTGCACCAGCTGATTTTTAATTGTTGTTGTATATACGGGTACACTTCCTGGCTTGTTATGAATTACGCAACTGTGGCAGTAATTGTGACTTGCGCAACACACGGCAAGAATGAGGTTGACTATATGATACTCGTGTATGAGTAAATTACTTTCTATACGCAAAACCAGCGATTTTTTTTTTTTTTTTTTTTTATGCAACAATGATCGAAACGCTTGACGAATCAGCGCGATGTTTTTGCTCTGTTTATACGTTACTCCGTCGATTAAACTTTCACACACATAGGCACATCACAAACGATAGGGAGTACAACATTGATGAACAAGCTTCATATCCCGGCACCGGCAATTCCGAGAAAAGCTCTCTGGTGACGAGTAAAAACGCACTCGATACAAATATACATCGACGAAACGAATAATACAGAGACAGCTGAGAGCTGCACACGATTGCAGCAGAACAAAGAGGAAATATTTGATGCGATTGCAATTAATCCCTCGGATACGCGACTCGATATTTTTCAGTCTCTCGTCTCTCTCTCTGCTATAGTCTCGTTTCATATCTATACAACGATAATCTCTCTCTCGGCACGATTATTAAGGGCCATTCGATTTTCAAGCTCCAGCAAAAAAAAAAGCAGGTCGAGAGAGGAGGAGGAGGTGGAGACGAAGGTCATTAATGGGCCAAATCCAGTAGCAGCCACACAGCAGTACAAAGGCTCGCGGTCGCTCCAGTTTCCTCCCTTTTTTCTTTCCTACATATAACAGCCTCTATTTTTCATTCTCCCGCGTTCGGCTACTCTCGCTCTTTTCTGCTTTTTGCGGCGGCGACCGACTCAATTTCGCCTCGAAATTGAAAATCTCTCGCACTCGCGATTCGATAAAATCGACTTGGCGAGGAGGGAACACGAGAGCTCGATTGCCACGCTTCTCCTCCTGTGCCTGAAATTGTAAAAAGCAATTAATTTCCTCTTTGTCACGATTTTTCCTCTTTTATTTTTTTCGCAATAATTTCTTCCGAGAGCGCAGCGTAAGCGCGTGACGCCAGGTGATTTATTTTGCTGGATATGTCTAGCGATGAAGAGTAGTAGGTACGATAGAGGGAGGAGTAGAAAATGGAGATTGCGCATGTTTTGAAATCGTAATTTACGACGCGTAACGTGGAATTTTGCAAGGATTCCGCTGTATATCCCGGTGGATATCGGGCTCGCGATTCGTTTTGGGACGTGTTCTTCGCTCTAGTAGTCGATGATGATTTGTTGGATGGAATTTTCAACAGCTCGAGCTTTTGCTGTGTAGAGGAGTAATGAATTCCTGTGGAAAATTCATTTTTATTTTATACTAAAAGCCCCTCTCTGCAGCAGCGTTGTTTATCCTATTTTTCGCGTTTTTCTGGAATCGTTCATTGTGTTCAACGTCCCATTTGGCATCTCTGAATATAAATTCGACATTGATGGCGATGTAATAACGAGGCGTACAATGCATAGCTTTCATATTCGATAAACAATCGATACGAGAACGTCGAATAAATAACCGACGACGAAGAGACGAAAGACTTACCGCGAAATGAATTACATTTGCGCATATATACAGCACTGGCAGTCCTCGAGTGTCGAGAAGAAAGCAGCTGTGGCATAATAACGCAAAAAGAGGAGGCAAGAGAAAAAGCTGCGGCAAGAGAGGGCTTCGATCTGCCCTCGGAAGGAATCGATATCTCGCGCGCTCCGTATATATAAGCTTGATTCGGAAAAGTGTGTCATAGCCGTCGCCGAGAGCTCAGTCCTCCTCGCGATGCGTCACACTCGTGGTCGTGTATTTACTGACGCATATATTGGGAAATCATACAATAATGAGAATCATCGGATCGATTCTTATACGTATAGCGTAGCTCTCGTTTATATATTATTCAAGAAAGTGAAATCCTTAATTAGAATTCCCACGGCTGCGCGTTTGGCGCACTGCTGCGCGAAATAAGAAATAAGCAAATCCTCCCCAACGATCGTGTCCCTCCAGCTTCTCCCTCTCTATCGTCATATTGGGAACGGCAGATCGTTCCAGCCAATTAATTCAAAAAGCCAGCGAATCCGAAAAAAAGCACTGCAGATCTCTCTCTCTCTCTCTCCCTCGGTCGTCGGGCATTGTTTAATGCATGAAGATTAAGCGCGCACGTTTTTTCCCTCCTTCGCGGCGGGGTTTTACCCAGAAAAAGCCATAAATGGGTTTTGCCGAGTGAGAGAGGGAGGTATATACTATATGCACGCACACCTACATTCCTCGTCTCTTTCCGCGTGCGCGAGCGAGAGAGAGTATTGATCCGGCGTTCTCGCGCTCCCCGTTTTCGTCCCCCTTTTCCAGAGAGAGAGAGAGAGAGAGAGAGAGAGAGAGAGAGCATAGCACCCCACTCCGCTTTTACCCTCCGTGGCAGTTCCGCCCCTGGGGCACACTCGCCCTCTCTCTCTCTCTCTCTCTCTCTCTCTCTCTCTCGTTCTCTTTACCGCCCCCGCTAGTCCTATCTCTCTCGCCGTTGCCGTCGTCGTCGTAGTCGTGTCCCGTTCCATTTCATCCCCAGACCGTCGGTCTTTCCCC
Source organism: Pteromalus puparum (assembly GCA_012977825.3). Lineage (NCBI taxonomy): Eukaryota > Metazoa > Arthropoda > Insecta > Hymenoptera > Pteromalidae > Pteromalus > Pteromalus puparum. The sequence goes on along the minus strand of CM053168.1, from coordinate 2,193,107 downwards.
TCGCTCGCTCTTCGTGTACTCCTGCTGCTGCTGCTGCTGCTGCCCCGTGTGCGTGTACCGACCTGCGTTCTCTCTCTCTCTTTTCTTTTTTCGCCGCTGCTGATGCGTCTTCTCTCTTTCTCTTGCGCTCCGTTCGACTTCACTTGTTGTCGCGCTTTACTGCTCTATTTTTGCGGTGGGAATGAATTTTCCCTTGAAAATTGAATCGCTTCGATACCTCGAGGCGAAACATTTTTTCCTATACAGAAAAAAAAAAAAATATCAACTTGTTGTACCCTCGCGCGCGCAAGGGATGTATTTCTCGTTACACCTGTGCGACGTCGGCGGCGAATCAAGAGGTGATATTTAACACTTCGATCGCTCTCTTTCAGATTACATCGGCTCAAGCGCACTTCTCTCACCTTTGTTGCAGCCCTTCTCTCGCGTCTTTGCTTTCACGCGCGAGCGTTAAAAATATAACGAACCGATGCATCGCCGCACACGTATGGATCAAACAGTGACGCAAAAAAGGGGGTGGTTACATTATATCGGCTACTGCGGGACATTGATTTGCGACTACCTTGACATTGTTTCTGCTGCTGCGAGAGCTTTCTTTTGATTCATTCAGCTTTCTCCTTTTTTCATATACACGCACGTGTGCTTTTGTTTGCGACTCTATACTCTCGTTTCAATTACGGTATACGCTGAGAGCTCGTTTACTTTTAATGGGAGCTTTTCCACTGTCTCAAAGAAACTCTCAACTAGCCTCCGGCTGTAGCAGGACGGCGTAATCGATGCGCGACGAGGAAAAACGTCGTTTGGTTGTATGCAAAAGAGCGTATCGAGAGAGAGAGCTTTTGTTCGTTATGAATATCGAACCGACAGTCGACTGACGTTAATTAGGTTGTTTAATAATAGCGTATACGTTTCCGTAACTATAAATAGCTTTTGAGCACAATTATTGACATTTTCCCCTCATCAAACTCATAAAGCAGTCATATCGAGTCGAAGCGAGAAGAGAGATAAGAATCTCTGCAAACAATCACTCTACTCCTTCCCCCTCCTTCTTCCCCAACGACGTCGGCAACTTGGAAAGTCGTTAAAAACTCCGAAGATTCCAAAATTTTCCAGCTTCTTAGCCAGCTCCTAAACATTCGGAACTTTGCAATTTAACAAAAGAGGAGAAGAAACTTCGCTCTGCTAGCCAGCTGCAGCAAATGTTTCACTTCATTTCCGAACTCTCTTTGCCAAGATTCCCTGTGTTATAGGCAAATAGGAACAAAATGACCGAACTTTCAGCTGGTCGCGCGGGGATATAAAGAACACTAGACTGTCCGCGGGATCGTATAGTATATTCGTGGGTGCTTTGAAACTACACCCTCGAGAGATCGGCTTGCGCTGAAAACTCGCTTGGATTTATCGCTAGAAAGTTGCTGGTTCACTGCTATTTTTTTCCGAAAAAAAAAAAAAAAACGACGCTATTATTAATTATGCGCTCGTTCCAAACACGAAAATTCTCTTAAAAAAGCATACCATGTACTCGCAGATGCTTTCAACCCCCTTTGGAAGCAGTATAGTCGAGAAGGGCCACATTGTGGCCCAGTGCACTTTACGCCGCACAGCTTTACTGCCGGAGATAAAGTCGCGCGCAAAGAGACCGATGCTAAGAGGGCATTTTTTTCTTCTTCCTCTCTTTCTCTCTCTCTCTCTTCACTGTGGGTTTTTACAAAGCCACGGCTGCAAGAGAGATACGAGTGTACGTTGTTGACACTGGGCTTTGTATAAGAAACAGCCGCTACTGCGGCGAGGGGGAGGAATTGCAGTCAATCCCGTGATTTTGATAGCGGTATACACAGCGGGAGGTGGTTAGGACTTCATTTCTCACTGACTGCGCTCGCCAATGGAGCTCGAGCGCGGTTTGACTATATACACAACGTATATAGCTCGCGGATGCTTTTCTCTCCCTTGATCCTCGCTTTTTTTTTCCTCTATGATCTGTGCGGATGAATTTCATTACGAGTGTGTGTGTGTGTGTCTATGTGCGTGGCGTACGAGTCTCTTTTTTATTTGCCTGGCTCTCTTTTCCGGCTGAGAAATTTATGAGGGTTCGTGGGTCGAGTATGACGCTAATTTCTTTATTTTCTTTCCGTGTCTCTCGACTTCGCATAACTATACTCGTTGCGGGTTTGCAGTCCTATATCCAATATTTTCAGCCTCGTATACAAATCTAGAACTATATAGATATACATACATCAATTCCTTTCAATCGAAAACTTCCAACGTATGATATTATCCTCTCTGTGCTGCTGCTGCAAAGTCGGGCGCGATAATCGACGGTTTCAATATTTTCACGCCCTCCGGCAGTATTCCCCGAACCGCGAGTTTTCAACCCCAACCCACGAGAGCTGTATACGACCCCTCATGCCCCGAGTAATGTTTATCTCCGTGTACAGCGTGTATATTGTAATTTGGCCGAATACGTTTTCACCAACACTCTCTTTCACTCGCGTAATGTTTTTGCACCGCGCGCATGATTATAATACTCGGGGCGCGGTTGTCGGGATTTACATGTTTTTTCATTAACGAAAATGCACTGCTGCCTGATACGCATTTTGGATGCGCCAGTTGGAAAAAGTTAAATTATTCATATATACGCAGCTGAGGTAAATAAATTCATGCTCTTTTACGCGCAACTTTGTTTCATCAGCTCACTCGTGGCAAACGTTTCACCGAGAGCAACTTACACGCAAGCTTCGTTGTTGTATACTCGGCCTCAGCTTTTTCTCTCTTCCTCTTATGCTTCTTTCGTCTATTACAGTCAAAGGCTGCACATGTGTGGCGGTAGCTTGAATGCACGCTTGTAAATCGCTGCGGCGGCACACGGCCATTCATATATGCTTTAGTCTGTGTGTGTTTGCGGTACTCTGTGCGATGAGAGACGATGTGCTTTTCAGGTTTCGCTCTCTGTATATATGTATACACGTGCGTTTGTTACGCGTATTCGGTGTAAGTAGTGCGCTTCGCTTCGTTATAATCAACGATCGTGTGTGTGTGTATATATGGAGACAAGAACGCGTTTTTTGCCTTCGTTACGGCTTTATTTTTCAATAAAAAGTTAGCGCTCGCGCCATAAAGTTTCATTAAAAAAAAAAAGAACTCGCCGCGCAAAGCCTGGAATTGGAAATGAATTTTCATTTTTAATACGCGAAGCCGCTGTAATTATACTGCCGAAGAGAGATATAGAGGATATAATGAAAATGTTTTACAATTGAGTTTTGTACTTTGAAAAACGACTCGATGGCTGGGCTTGAAGATAAATGGAATATTCGTGCTGGCTTTAGTTCAGAGAGCTCTTTCGTGGATAATGTGTAATACAAAAGTTTGACTCTTGAGCTGTATATATATACGAGGAAAATTAAAAATGGCTCGTAATTTCATTGTGTGCGACCGCTGCGAAGAGATAATAGAGAGTAGAAACATCTGGAAACTAATCTCTTCTAATTTTTAATTTTCACTCGCTCGCCGTAGTATAATATATTCAGCTTAAACGTAGGTATATATGTGAGCTCGCGAGATATTGCTCGCGGGGAAATTGTTTTGGCCGGGCTCTGCAAGGAAGGAGCCCTCACCCCACAGCAGTCGTAAGGTTGAGAGATTTCGAGCTTTGTTTTTCAGCTGCGCGAGCTCACACTATACTTCTGATTCGCGATGAGACGAGCGCATTTTTAATATACCAGCCCGACGATCAAAAGTCGACGTGTGCGGTTTCTTGTGTTTTCGGAGAATTAAAAATTCCCTTCTTTCGGTTTTCCCTCCGTGTACCGCTGAAACGGGACATTTTTTGATTAAATTTTTTTTTTTTTTCTGCTAGTAAGTACAAAAAGAGACCGGCGATGGCTCCGTGGTAAACCACCTGCCTCCCGGTCAAGGGGTCGTGGGTTCGAGCCCCCATCAGGGCGATCAGTTTTTTCAGATCCGATGGAAATCTTACTCACGACACCGGGTTTGAGAAAGGCGTAGGTGTGATGAGCCTACCCTGGAAACTTTCGAACGCTAAAATTCATCTAGAAACACAACACGATACGTTGTGAGGCCATGAACTTTCGAGTTCGAAAAAGCCACCCATTTTTTTTTTTTTTTTTTTTTTTTTTTTTTTTTTTTTTTTTTTTTTTTTTTTTTTTTTTTTTTTTTTTTTTTTTTTTTTTTTTTTTTTTTTTTTTTTTTTTTTTTTTTTTTTTTTTTTTTTTTTTTTTTTTTTTTTTTTTTTTTTTTTTTTTTTTTTTTTTTTTTTTTTTTTTTTTTTTTTTTTTTTTTTTTTTTTTTTTTTTTTTTTTTTTTTTTTTTTTTTTTTTTTTTTTTTTTTTTTTTTTTTTTTTTTTTTTTTTTTTTTTTTTTTTTTTTTTTTTTTTTTTTTTTTTTTTTTTTTTTTTTTTTTTTTTTTTTTTTTTTTTTTTTTTTTTTTTTTTTTTTTTTTTTTTTTTTAGTAAGTACAAAAAACTCACTAAAGGAAACAAGCAGTCCTTAGCATGAGCGACCGAAGTAACAGGACAAACAAGGCATCAGTTTTAGCATTGGTATAGCACACCGCTGTTATATCTAGATTCGGCGGGCATATTTGATATAAGAGAAATGGAAAAGTGCCTGAGCGCCATCTATCCTCACCTGCCACAGACACGAAGAGTCTAGGTGGTGTGACGAGAAAGCCAGTCCAAAACAGCTTCATTTTGGAAATAGCAAATGGAGATTGTATATAAAGCGAAGAAGCCCTAACCCTAACACTTTGACTCGATGATCGTCCCGAGCGTTTGATTGTATTTCCGGTTGGCTGCTCGCAAGGATTTTCATTTCTCGAGCTAGAAGCCGTCATCTCCCCGTTGCCAGTACTGCTCATCCGCGCGCACAACCATGAGCGTAAATGCACTCGACGGCTGCCGCCCCAAGGCCCTCTGCCTTATCATTTCCTTTACTCGTCGTCTCGCCGGCTTTACCGCTTATCGTTGGACCATCGCAATTGTACAGAATTTTCATGGAACGTTTGCGAGATAGAGAAAAAGCCTGCCGAATCGCTCGAAATAAACGATCCTTGCCGAATGAAAATCTTAACAAGCCATCGCAAAAACTTTTGTAATACCACAGCCCTTCGCAATTAACCCCATCGTTGAGAAAGAGAAGCGGGGAGCAGCTCAACTTTAAACGGCATATTCGAGACGTCGTCTGGCAAAAGTCCACGAGAGAATCGAAGTATACGACGTCGACAAGGTCCTGAGACTCTTCCTTTCTCTTTGTACGTGGAACTCATCGATTAGGATTATCCGCGGGGGATTATGCTCTCCTTTTTTTTTCTCTGCGAATGCGTATAGCTGATCCCTGTGCACGTGTTCGCGTAAAACCCGGACTCTTATCGGCGCGCGCGACTTTAGCGTCCTGTGTGTGTGTGTGTTTTCCACCTACGTTCATTTAGCTTCTTTATGTTCAGCCTTATCCCACAGACAAGGACGCTCTCTTTTTTTGGATATACGAGTCCGAAAGGGATCTCCCGCTCGCGACGTTGGGGATAAAACAAGTTTAAACGAGGACTGCTTATCGGGATACGAAATTCCTATAACAGGTGCTTCGCCTTTGTTTTTTTTTTTTTTTGCTTTTGCCCTCTCTTTCTCTCTCCGGTTATTGCGCGGTTCGTTCGTTTTTTCTTCGAAAAAAGTTCATACCTCCGATGATATAGATCCCCTTACATATGAATGAAAAAAGTTCCTCGCTTTGAAAAATCCATTTAAACTTTATATTCGACTCGTTTTTTTTTCCCCCGGTGTGCGCGCGTCACCAGAATTGGACGTTTAAAATGCAGAATCTCGCGCACTCGCGGCGGGGAAAACTATAAAAGGCTATTTCCGTTCTCCCTCTTCTCGTTGCGCGAGTGAAGAGAGAGAGAGAGAGAGAGAGGAAAATTCGTATATAAAACGGGCAGACGATGAAATCGAAGAGAAAGAAAAGATTTCGGTGGTACTAAAGAGAGGGACTGACGAAAGAAAGAAAGAACGAGAGTCTGGCATTGTGACGCCCCCTCTTTTTTCTCCGACGCATCAAAATGCGTGAAATGGACCCGAAGAGCTGCGAGACAAACGTGATGGAGAAAGAAGCGGAAAACGAAGATGACGCCGCCGCGAGTGGAGAGAAAGAAATGGGCTCTCCTGATGCACAAAGCCTCGTATAGGTCGATGCTTTATATTGTATAATATAACGTATGCGTATAAGGCTTCGACGTAGTTTCACAACTTGGAAAACTCGTCGGATGAAAATTTTCCGTCCCGAAGCTGAACGAAATCGCCCGTAATAAGCACATCATACACAGACGGTCTCTCTCTAAAATCCCCATCATCTCTCCAGTCCGCTCGGCATATATATACACCTATATCCATACGGGCCGTCCTGCAATATCCAGAGTGAGTGAGACCCTTTGGTTTTCTCGCTCGCTTTCGCGCGTAATGCTAAATCAATATGTCGACGGCGGTGGTAGCGATGGTCGGTTCGGAGAATAAGGCCTTGGGCATGTAAGCGAGGGTGTTTCGAAAGTATTAGCGAGCCGTGAACGCACGGTGCTCCGCTCGTTAGCAGGAAAACAATTGCAGTCTGCACTTATGCCCAGCCAGACGTAGGAGTAAAAAATATATGTGAAAAGGAGGAGAAGAGAGAGAGAGAGAGAGAGAGAGAGAGAGAGAGAGAGAGAGATGCTAAGCCGTTTAGGGGATGCAAGAAGAAGCTTATAAGCCCTAATTAACGAGCTCGCTACGTGCACGCTGATTGGCTATTATCGGGGAATTTGAAAACTTTTGCCGGGTTTTATTGTAGAAAGAACGATATTCGTGTGTAATTAATCTAGTATTATATACGCCTAATGTAATTTACATTGGGTATATAAACATATTGCATATACAATGATTGCATATAATTCGAATGGCGCATCTATATATACTTTATACGATTAATCACAGAATTTTAAAACGAAACGCCGGACCCGCTTCATTAACCGTGTATTCTCTATACGCACGGCTGCTGTCGAAATTCGATATTCCAATAAAATTTTCATCCCGTGCGCCATCAAAGCGATAAAAATCACGTGCTGCACCGCGCTTGAATTTATCACTCGTGAAACATTATCCAAGCGGGAAAAAAAAAAAAAAAAATCGCTGCGCGACTGCGAATATAAATTTCCAACCCGGGAAAAACACGAATCGGACGCGTATATAAAAAATCAAAAGTCACCCCTCTGATACGTGTGTCGACCATAGCTCCCCGAAAAAAACAATAATATTTAATCCTCGCGTAAAGCCGAATTACACGTATATACACGAAAGTATAGAGAGATCCACGATAGTGCGTTCACGCTCGAGTTAATTTGCGCGGTGGTAGCGGTTCGTCTATTTAACGGCGCGCTTTAATGAATTCGTTATTTATTAATGGACTTTCAGGGCTGCCGCCGCCGTCGGATTCGCAAGAGAGCCTTTGTGAGCTCGCTCTCGGCGCTTGAAATTTTAACGCGCTTTTGTCGTATGACCTTTGCTCTCTCTCTCTCTCTCTCTCTCTCACTGCACCCTTTCCACTGTTTAATATCGCTATATTCTGGTACGGCGTAGCTTCGTTTATTTACGTATTGTTCGCGAGCGTCCGTTACCACTGCTGCCGCGTGCACTTGATAAAGAGGAGAGGAAAGAGCTATAGAGGATGAGGGAAGTTTTAATTCCGAGCTTTTTCGCCTACGGAGGCGCATAATTTAAAAAATTGCCGAGTTCGGGAGGTTAAACTCTTCTCTTGCTTTACATGCACATAGCGATGAGCCGTGTACTCGACGCGCACTTTATATACCTTATACACGTAGTAGTGGTAGTATCTACTCCTCTTTTCAGCTCACGCACACACTTTGTGTCTAACTGCACACAGCACAGCCGAGACTGGTCTCACTTTATTTTTCTCGTCACAGCGCAGCCGACAGAGACTCCAATTAAATTTTCCGGCTATATAAAAGAGAGAGAGAGAGAGAGAGAGAGACGCGGCTCGCGCGCGATTTTTCCGCCGTCGGCCGAAACAACGTTAATAAAGCCTTTATAGCGCGGAGGAACGGCTGCTGCCGTCGTACGGCGTCACCCTGAGCGAGGCGCATTATAAACAAAAGACGTTGCGAAAATTGCTCTTCTCTCTTTCTCTCTCTCAAGCTGCTACAGGAAAAAGTCGCGGAATGAGTTGACTTTCGTATCAGAGAGAAAGAGAAGAGCTGATGTTGGGACGCGATAACTCCCCGACTCTCCAACGTACAAGCTTTGAAATTGCTCGCCGAAATTTCATTACCACGTCCTTCTCTCTCTCTCTCTCTCTCTCCGGCATATGCTTCGCTTCGTAATAATTCAACGATCGCTCGGAATTCAAAAACACACTACAGGGCTGCAAGCTCTTGAAACTCGGCACACACACGATGCATCGCACATATAAGAGGGTTAAAGCTCCCTGCATTATGCAGACGATTACACGCTCGTGCGCTCGCGTCCGAGCAGTGAAAAAAAAAAAAATTGTCAGGCTATAGCAGCAAAACAACAAACTAACGCCCGTCTAGCACACACACACGCCCTCGGAAAAGCCGGCCACGCACGTAGGAAAAACCCGAAGGGGAGAATTAAGAGCGAGAGAACTGGCCAACACGCGCCACTGCCACGTGCGCGTATGGCGGCTCATTCAAGCGAGTATACTCCCCCCCTGGCGTCACGAAAAATTTATTCCTTTCCAACCGGGGGCGTGTATACACGCAAGCAGGCGTCTCTTGCAGTTGGACGACGAGGGAAAAAAAGTGAGAGAGGAGAGAGCTTTTGTCGCGCGGATTCGCGTACATCCCTCTCTCAAGCCTTTTTCGCTCTCAAAGCTCCCATATACTCGAGATTTATTGACAGAGGATGCGCCGATGAATAATCAAAGTGGCTTACGCGCCGATTGAAGGAAGGGAGTGTATATGTGAGAGGAGAGACTACGTGGTTTTCGCACCGAGATTGCATTGGGTTATTAGAAATCGATATGCGGGTGCTTGCGTGACAAACGTTATTTCGTTAGGATGAGTCTTCGGAATTTTGTTTTAATTAGCTGCGCTGCTGAATCGACGCTATATACGTGATTAGACGAATTTTCTTCCTTTGAGCGCAAGCACGCGATTCCGAATATTCTAAGGTATAGTCTTCGCAGTGGACTTGCGTGTATCTCTGATGCAATGACGAGCTATTCGTAAATTCATTACTTAAATTTCTTCGTTCATTTGACAAACGATAATCGATGAGAAATTCTAACGACAGCTGCTGTTTGCACGATAAGTCACTGTTGGCACCTATAGAGTCGAAGTTTCTTCCAGTTCCAGGATTCGCGACTACTATACTAGGTTGGATTTCCGACAGGTTCTATTTGCGCGTTTACTTCCTGCTAGTAGTAGTTCTCGGTGTAACTTCCAAGTTGGGATCTCCTTCCGGTTCTGAGAGCCAACGCCGACTTAGTTGAACCAAGAAGTTTTTGCGCTCTACTCTTTGACACTTTACACCATCAACTAACCTATATAGAGTATATGGCATATCATTATATCAAGCTGCAAAGTCCACAGCACGTAAAGTAATCGGAGCACGAGGAACTGGACTAGAGCGATAATCTCGTGTCAACGATTATAGCACACACGGGCATCGGCTTTATGAAAGTTATTAATAATCCTTAGAGAAAATTAATAACGCGACTCTTCCGCTGATAAGCCTCGTTCTATAAACATACACAGAGGCGTATATTCATTGCTCGCGAGATCCTTACCCGAAATTGCGTTCGGGATTCAGCTATAATTACTTCTGATCTCGTCGAGATTGAACGCAGAATTTGTCGTGCGCAGCTCTGAGCTAATTTTGGACTCGCCGCTTCGATAATTATATGCGGAAAGCTGCCGGGTGTAAGCCGTTTGATGTTTTCACGTGTGGAAAAACCGGTCAATACGTCCGGATGTATGTGAGGGACAGACCAAACGCATAACCTTTCAAAGCTCTGGCTTTTCCGAGGGAAATTCTGCGCTCGCTTGATAAGGAAATCGATAAAGCCGTATATACGTGTGCGTACTTAAATAGCCTATGCAGCAGTAGCATTTCGCGCGTAATGAAGAAAACGCGCATATATTATTATAGCAAAGTAAAAAAAGCACATCAAAGCTTTGCATCAAAAGGCGCGCAATGGGCGTCGCGGAAGAAAAAAAATAATTTCATAAAGTTCGCCAACAGCGCACGTGAGCAGCTTATCGCGCGCACGTATATCCCGAAAAATTTTCCCGCAGTGAAAAGGTGAAGCGCGTGACACACAATATACATATACATGTGGGTCGGCAGCGCGCGGGGTGTCGAGTGGTAGTAGATTTTTCAAATTTCAAGGGGCAGCAACAGCAGGATGACACTCACGCGGGCCGGAAATTTACCCTTCGCGCAAAGTTGCTGTATAGTAGCGCAGGAGGACGAGCACTTAGTCATTCCTCCCCCTAACCTCCTTTTTTCGCTCGCGTATCTCTGTCGTCGTCCTCGTCGTCCCCTCCGATGCTTCATAATACACGCGCCGTGTCTTTTATACTCCTCTGCTTTACGAGTCTTGTCTTTGCCGCATCGATGCTGTGGTATAGCTCTATACACTCTCGCGCCTTTTTCCGCAAGGCTATTTATCTTCTCTGGCTCGTCGCCTCTCGTATAACAATTTTCGTCCACTTTTCTTCCTCTGGGATTCGCGCGCGAGCTCTTGAATTCCGGATGAGAGATACCGGCACTGCTGCTGCTGCTACTGCTCTCTTAGCGCGGCTTGAAACTTATTTCAGTGTATACGTTATATGCGGAAAACGTATTGTTTTATCTTTAGAAAATAAAGAACATCGTCTGCTCCCTCTCTAACCGAATCACGATATAGAGTCTGCGCATTGATATCCTTTATCAGCCGGAGTTATCGTGTAAATATATACAGTAGCGACGAATGTCAAAGTCAAGCGCGTGACTCACCCTCTATAGCTCACGGAATAATATACACAGCGGAAAAACTGGGCCAAACGCATGCGCTCTCAGACGATAATTTCCGGCTTATCTTATCGGGTACGCCAGACTCGTTACGATTCGACTATAGTGTAATGCTTGCTTATTACTCGAAATCAGCCCTTTGTTTTATCTATCTCTCCGAGCCATAAACTTCGACTCTCTCTCTCTCTCTCTCTCTCTCTCTCTCTCTCTCTCCGTCTATTGTACTAGCGCTGCACTCGGTCTCGCGCACTTTACTTATTTTCCCGACTCGAAAATAAAGGCCGCGCTCGCGCACTTTGTATTCTCCGAACGAATCCCGTGACCCCTTGCGTTATTGTCTCTAGCTGGAAAAGTCTCCCTCCTGCACTCGTGCAGCGGATATATAGACGTATATATACAGCTAGTGCGCCGAGGGGGAAACGGATATGTGAGTATCGGCAATATTTTCGTATATATAGGAACGAGTCTCCGAGTTTTCGGGGGCATTATTTTACTTGGCATCTCTCTGCGGAAAATTTATCGCTCGGCGCAGGCTTTTGTGCGCAGAGAGCTCGGCATATAATGAATTGAAAGAACGTTCCGATGAGAAATTCTCCTCTGATCGCGCGAAACAAGTGCTCATCGTGGAATCTTTCGAATTTGCGCGTGAATTCCCCAGGGCTGCATCTCTCGGAGGATCAGCGACGCTGTGGTAATATTCTTAAACAGCTGTGCGAGCTAGGAACGTTTCGACGACACGCCTCCGCGCCACGCAATCCAATATACCATTGCTGCGAAATTTTCCAATCCTTCTGCCATTCAATATCTTGAATCTGCTTCGTTCGCTCATCTCTTCCCCCCAAGTCAACGTCTTGCGGTCTTTGTTTTCTCTGCGAGGCTGCGCTTGATCCCCTGGGGAGAGAGAAGCTGTATCGCCGCGTGTATTGATAGGCCAAGTGCGTCTCGGTGGCACACAGCGGCGCTAATGCCGCTGAATTATAGCCGGCGTAAATTGGAGCGAGGGATATGTCTTTCTCTCTCCGCAGCATAGTTTACCCGTGTGTGTAAGTGTGACCCATAATCGCGCTGAGAGGCGAGTCTGGTATATACTGCGTGTAGGGGAGTGCGTATTGTCGGCCCCTTTATCGACGCGTGCACATCTCCTGAGACGCTGTGTATATATTGTGTGGGCTGCCACTGCTGCTGCTGCTGCTGCGGAAATGCTTAGCGCTATTACAGGGCTGGATTCGTCAAGTCGTAGAAATAGCGGTGACGAAGATTTTTACGGAGGTAATTACGCGGGTGTACGGTGGCCCTCTGTATCAAAACGCATAGCCGAAGAAAATCATCGTGTATAATAATATAATAAATAATAAAATCCGTGCGCATTATTTGTGCCCCCCGCATGTTACTTACAATAATTGCGCATTCACATTTCCCATCGCGTACTTTTATCAGCTTCTTTCTCCTGAGGCGACTCTCAGCTTATACAACAGGGCATTATTATCTTTATGTGGGTACAGATGATAGACGATTGAAAGCAAACCCTAGAAATCCGAAATTTTCGAGGTCCAGTACGGGGTCACGTTTCGAGCTCTAAAAGTAGACTTTAGGCTTGAAGGGGGCTAAAAAACGAAGAAAATCCCGCTTGGTGAGCCCTGGCACAGGCCCAACTATGGGTCGAAAAATCGACTCGAAACGGGACCTCGAGAATCGCGTATATTTGAGCTTGACTCTTGGGACTTTTTCGATACCTCCGACCGTTTTCTCAGAAATCTAGACCCCATAGGCTTGAAGGGGGCCAAAAAACGAAGAAAATCCCGCTTGGTGAGCCCTGGCACAGGCCCAACTATGGGTGGAAAAATCGACTCGAAACGGGACCTCGAGAATCGCGTATATTTGAGCTTGACTCTTGGGACTTTTTCGATACCTCCGACCGTTTTCTCAGAAATCTAGACCCCATAGGCTTGAAGGGGGCCAAAAAACGAAGAAAATCCCGCTTGGTGAGCCCTGGCACAGGCCCAACTATGGGTGGAAAAATCGACTCGAAACGGGACCTCGAGAATCGCGTATATTTGAGCTTGACTCTTGGGACTTTTTCGATACCTCCGACCGTTTTCTCAGAAATCTAGACCCCATAGGCTTGAAGGGGGCCAAAAAACGAAGAAAATCCCGCTTGGTGAGCCCTGGCACAGGCCCAACTATGGGTGGAAAAATCGACTCGAAACGGGACCTCGAGAATCGCGTATATTTGAGCTTGACTCTTGGGACTTTTTCGATACCTCCGACCGTTTTCTCAGAAATCTAGACCCCATAGGCTTGAAGGGGGCCAAAAAACGAAGAAAATCCCGCTTGGTGAGCCCTGGCACAGGCCCAACTATGGGTGGAAAAATCGACTCGAAACGGGACCTCGAGAATCGCGTATATTTGAGCTTGACTCTTGGGACTTTTTCGATACCTCCGACCGTTTTCTCAGAAATCTAGACCCCATAGGCTTGAAGGGGGCCAAAAAACGAAGAAAATCCCGCTTGGTGAGCCCTGGCACAGGCCCAACTATGGGTGGAAAAATCGACTCGAAACGGGACCTCGAGAATCGCGTATATTTGAGCTTGACTCTTGGGACTTTTTCGATACCTCCGACCGTTTTCTCAGAAATCTAGACCCCATAGGCTTGAAGGGGGCCAAAAAACGAAGAAAATCCCGCTTGGTGAGCCCTGGCACAGGCCCAACTATGGGTGGAAAAATCGACTCGAAACGGGACCTCGAGAATCGCGTATATTTGAGCTTGACTCTTGGGACTTTTTCGATACCTCCGACCGTTTTCTCAGAAATCTAGACCCCATAGGCTTGAAGGGGGCCAAAAAACGAAGAAAATCCCGCTTGGTGAGCCCTGGCACAGGCCCAACTATGGGTGGAAAAATCGACTCGAAACGGGACCTCGAGAATCGCGTATATTTGAGCTTGACTCTTGGGACTTTTTCGATACCTCCGACCGTTTTCTCAGAAATCTAGACCCCATAGGCTTGAAGGGGGCCAAAAAACGAAGAAAATCCCGCTTGGTGAGCCCTGGCACAGGCCCAACTATGGGTGGAAAAATCGACTCGAAACGGGACCTCGAGAATCGCGTATATTTGAGCTTGACTCTTGGGACTTTTTCGATACCTCCGACCGTTTTCTCAGAAATCTAGACCCCATAGGCTTGAAGGGGGCCAAAAAACGAAGAAAATCCCGCTTGGTGAGCCCTGGCACAGGCCCAACTATGGGTGGAAAAATCGACTCGAAACGGGACCTCGAGAATCGCGTATATTTGAGCTTGACTCTTGGGACTTTTTCGATACCTCCGACCGTTTTCTCAGAAATCTAGACCCCATAGGCTTGAAGGGGGCCAAAAAACGAAGAAAATCCCGCTTGGTGAGCCCTGGCACAGGCCCAACTATGGGTGGAAAAATCGACTCGAAACGGGACCTCGAGAATCGCGTATATTTGAGCTTGACTCTTGGGACTTTTTCGATACCTCCGACCGTTTTCTCAGAAATCTAGACCCCATAGGCTTGAAGGGGGCCAAAAAACGAAGAAAATCCCGCTTGGTGAGCCCTGGCACAGGCCCAACTATGGGTGGAAAAATCGACTCGAAACGGGACCTCGAGAATCGCGTATATTTGAGCTTGACTCTTGGGACTTTTTCGATACCTCCGACCGTTTTCTCAGAAATCTAGACCCCATAGGCTTGAAGGGGGCCAAAAAACGAAGAAAATCCCGCTTGGTGAGCCCTGGCACAGGCCCAACTATGGGTGGAAAAATCGACTCGAAACGGGACCTCGAGAATCGCGTATATTTGAGCTTGACTCTTGGGACTTTTTCGATACCTCCGACCGTTTTCTCAGAAATCTAGACCCCATAGGCTTGAAGGGGGCCAAAAAACGAAGAAAATCCCGCTTGGTGAGCCCTGGCACAGGCCCAACTATGGGTGGAAAAATCGACTCGAAACGGGACCTCGAGAATCGCGTATATTTGAGCTTGACTCTTGGGACTTTTTCGATACCTCCGACCGTTTTCTCAGAAATCTAGACCCCATAGGCTTGAAGGGGGCCAAAAAACGAAGAAAATCCCGCTTGGTGAGCCCTGGCACAGGCCCAACTATGGGTGGAAAAATCGACTCGAAACGGGACCTCGAGAATCGCGTATATTTGAGCTTGACTCTTGGGACTTTTTCGATACCTCCGACCGTTTTCTCAGAAATCTAGACCCCATAGGCTTGAAGGGGGCCAAAAAACGAAGAAAATCCCGCTTGGTGAGCCCTGGCACAGGCCCAACTATGGGTGGAAAAATCGACTCGAAACGGGACCTCGAGAATCGCGTATATTTGAGCTTGACTCTTGGGACTTTTTCGATACCTCCGACCGTTTTCTCAGAAATCTAGACCCCATAGGCTTGAAGGGGGCCAAAAAACGAAGAAAATCCCGCTTGGTGAGCCCTGGCACAGGCCCAACTATGGGTGGAAAAATCGACTCGAAACGGGACCTCGAGAATCGCGTATATTTGAGCTTGACTCTTGGGACTTTTTCGATACCTCCGACCGTTTTCTCAGAAATCTAGACCCCATAGGCTTGAAGGGGGCCAAAAAACGAAGAAAATCCCGCTTGGTGAGCCCTGGCACAGGCCCAACTATGGGTGGAAAAATCGACTCGAAACGGGACCTCGAGAATCGCGTATATTTGAGCTTGACTCTTGGGACTTTTTCGATACCTCCGACCGTTTTCTCAGAAATCTAGACCCCATAGGCTTGAAGGGGGCCAAAAAACGAAGAAAATCCCGCTTGGTGAGCCCTGGCACAGGCCCAACTATGGGTGGAAAAATCGACTCGAAACGGGACCTCGAGAATCGCGTATATTTGAGCTTGACTCTTGGGACTTTTTCGATACCTCCGACCGTTTTCTCAGAAATCTAGACCCCATAGGCTTGAAGGGGGCCAAAAAACGAAGAAAATCTCGCGTGGTGAGCCCTGGCACAGGCCCAACTATGGGTCGAAAAATCGCCTCGAAACGGGACCTCTAAAAATGCCGGATAAGCGGGCCCCAGAAATACGCGATTTTCTGAAAACACATGATTCGGACTTGAAACACCTGAAAATATGTTTTTAACTTTTTTTTTGATGCCAAAATTATTTTATTGCAATATTTAATTGCATGCAACGTTACTTTTAGAGGCGGAAGTAAAAATATGAGTAGCCCGCGATATTATATGGACGCGCATGAAATTTTACTTGTATTCATCAGAGCGGAAACGCCAAATACCAATACTCCGCGGCATAGCAGTGCGACACAACGACGAAATCTATAGCTATACAGCATACGGGTCCAGGTGAGGACTGCGTATAGATATAGCTATATACGCGTATAGCTGCACGTGTGTGCGCAGAACCGCCACCTGCCGCCCGCGCTCGCGCCGAAGGCGGCTCCCGTAAGTTTAATGGCCAGATTCACGTCCAGGTGGACCGTGCCGCAGCCGATTTCCGAAACTCGCCACCATTCTTTATCGTCGTTCTCGTCGTTTTTTTCCTGCGCAGCTTTGATTTTCGCTCTCTTTTTTTCGGGACTGCTGCGCGCGCGGCGGTATTTATATCCGGCATGTGCAGGATCGCTCTCCCTTTGTCTGCCGAATTTTGCGTAGGTTGTAAATTAACCGCGTCGCGTACGTGTTGTGTATGTGCGAAGGAAAAGTAATATTTCTTACTGTACACGCCCGAGCTTTCTAAAGTATATCAAAAAATGTCAGAGGCCGGATGATTGAGTAGCCATTAGGTGGGACTTTTCATCGCTCATATTCTACAAGCGTCTACTCTCTCTCTCTCTTTCTCGCTTTATTCCCTCATTTTGTCTCGTGCGTGCGAGCGCTTTTTTTTTCTCCAGTATAGTGTGTACAGCAGGACGACAATTCGTGTGTCGTCGAGGCTCGCTCCTGTGTATAAGCTTTACTTTCTTTTCCTCCTTTCCTCGATGTCTCGCCGCGATAAATCATAAGCTCGCTAGCGCGTCGGGCACGACACACAATAAAACTTTCCGTCTCTCGAATTCCCGATATTTAAGGGTAGCTTCTTTTCCGTTCTGCTTTCGATACGTGTATAGCACATTACGACGTCTTATATTCGAAAATTTGCTTGCTTTGCCTCTTTCACTTGTTCTGTCGAAGGATCGCTTTTTTATGGAGATTCGATTTGCGCGAATACTCGTATTCGATATCTTCCCTGCGAGACGTGCATCTTTGATGTTTCTAGCTATATTAATACACACAAATTAACTTGAAAAAAATCTAAATAATTCAAATATCGATCACACAGTCTATTTGCATGATTCAAGTGATCGTTGATGAAATTCAAATGCCCGCAGCAGATAAAGTGGCCTAGTTCCAACTAGAGCCCATCCCGCGCGATGAACTTGGAACGATATCATCAGAGCTGATCGTACACGAGGCTGCGCATTATATCACGCGCTCACGCGCGCTTCGAAATTAATAAAGCCGCAGCCGTTTGTCACCTCGCTGCTCAACCACTTACACGTCTTCCATATTCGCTCTTTATCCGCTTTTATAACGCGCGCTATCTCGGCTTTTCGCTTTTGGCCATGAGCGCGCGCGCGCGCGCGGAGCGAGTATTTGCCAAAGTGAAATATCGTTATTGCGTGCCGATTCGATTATCTGCACGAGAAAGCGCCAAGAGTTCCCCTGGATAGATAGATAGATAGATAGGCAGATAGACGGAGCGTGTGTTTGGCCTCTTCTCTGTGCTGGAGAGCAGCGTCGTTCGTTTTCTTTGGCTCGCTACGCGAAATTCAATTTTCTGTGGCGCTCTCGCAACACTCTTCTCATTTATACATCTGTCGTCGACGAGCTTCTTTCTTTTTCCTCGCTTTTCTTCCCTTCTCTTCGGTGCTGCGGCTAATCGTCGCGGCTGGTCTTTTTAAAGCCTCTCGTGTCATCGGGGTGGGGGGAGGGGGGGGGGAATTAATCCCCGCGCGTTATTTTTCGCTCTTCGCACGGCTCGATTGGATCACAGGGCTCGTGATGGTAATTTGCATCTGAAAAGCTGGATTCATCGCGGCCGCGTGTCGTCGTACGTTTCGCGGGGTTGCGTGTAATTGCTCCTTTGTGTGCGTACCACTCGCGGAATAACACGATTAGCATATTTATCGAGAGTGCTAATTTGGCTTCTCTTTGGTTTCATTCGTTCATATTTTCTTAGCCGTGTCGTTGCTTGAACGTTTGGATTTTCTCGAGTTTCCGGCTAGTGACGATAGGTGGCGTATAGGCGCTTTCTGGTTCTGCGCCTATAGAATGTATAAGATATAAGCGGTGTTTCATCCTACAATGGTCTATACCTTTGATTCATGTTAAATTGATTTAGTGTAAGTCCCGACTGTATGTATTAGTAGTGATGTACAGAATATAATATTATAGTGAAGCATCGGCATAATAGGCCGAAGCGGTCCTCTTGGCACGCGTCCGCTGCAAAAGCGGACCGCCGGCATGCGCGCGCTATATGACCCGGCGAGAGAGAGAGAGACTCGAAAATGTATTCATAAGTGGCCGCGCGCTCGTCTGCCCTCTATATACCTATATAGATCTTCTTTTAACCGCGGTAGCTCGTAAATCCCTCTGTCTTTTTCGCCGCCGCCGCAGCCGTTGCCTCATCCCTTGTTCTCATCCGCACAGCTCCTCTGTTACAAAAGTAGTTCGGGTTTCTCGAGTTTTTTCAACATCCCCTGGCGCTTGTGCATATGTAAACATTGGCTTAAGATCTATGTTTAAAGTTTGGTGATCCTCTCGTTTCCGAGGCTTGATCTTGTTTCTTGAAATTTATTTTGATGGCTCTCTGACGACCCAATTAGCTCAAAGGAATTACACTCGATCTTCTATTATTAATACCGAAGTTTTTTGCTCGTTTTAATCACAAAGCAGCTTTATATTAGGAGAAGAGAATTTCTGCAGGAGAAAATAACGTCGACTACTCGGCCAAACTATTACATATAGTGCGCTGCAAGAGTTTAGCTCTCATTTATAAGTCACGTTAAGCGAAGCGCGAGAGTCAAGATGATGAAATTTCGGAAAATGTGCGGCGCTTAAAGGAGCGCAGCGAATTTCCAAATGACAAAGTGAATGAGTAATAAGGAGGGGCTTTCGAACGTCATCGTTATGCAGCAAGAGAGTCGAAAATCCAAGTTCTACTTCCCGTTAACGGATGCTCTTTCCGCACGTACTTCACTCGCTCGCAACGACTTACCGGTGTAAAATATAATTGGCGAAACGGGTTAAGGACGTAGTAGTAGTAGTAGTAGTCGCGCAGTAGCTACGCGAGAGAAAAAAAAAGAGCGAGAGTGTCGTGTGCGAAGTAGGTCATCGCGCGGGAGTTTACACCCCAGCTTCCTTCTGGAATATCCACGAGTCGTCGCTCAGCCGTGTGTTACGCTACTGCTGAGAGACGAAGTATAATTTTCCATCAGCTAGACGTATACTCCACTTTGTATATACAAACGCGGTATGTAGTAAAGAGGCTTGAATAAATAAGCAACTTCACGATACGCGGATAAACTCGCTCTCTTTGCAGCATATATAGCTCCGAGTTATAACCACATCATCTGCAGCGACATAATTTATAAGTTTCCCGAGAAAAACGGTAACGCATTGTTCGCCTGGGTGACGATTCAAAAGACTACTCGTTCCTGAGCCGAATTCGCGAAAGCTATAGTTGTCGTTTTATTTTGCAACCTTTCTGCTCTTGCTCAGCTCCCACGGATTACTCCACCTACGAGTTTTCTTCCTTGCGTGTACGTGAAACTTTGCACCGAGGGCGGATTTCGCTTTGCAGCGCTCGTCCGGTGTTTTTTTTTTGTCTCTCAAATCCAGCGACGACTTCGATCGATTTTCGGATATCTGACTCGAATGAGTAAACCGCGCAAAAACTCAGCTGTGAAATTTTTCTCTGTTTCAGGTGAGTTCTCTAACACTCTGACGATCCGTCTGCACAACTATCTCGGTAAGTATATGAAAAAACGCTCCCGTTTTTAAAAATAACTTTCGAAAATAGAAATATCGAAAAAAAAAATTGCGAGAGAAAGCTAGCCTATATTATAATTATTATACAGCTGGCATGTCGATTGTGTCGCTCTTCGAGCTTGGCTCCGGGCCTAACTGAGAAAGAGTATAGGAACAGCAGCAGCAGGCAATCCTCCTCGAACAGCTGGCCGAGAGGAAGAAGGAGAGCGGCAGTAGTAGAGAACTGATTCCCATATTTCATTGGCCGCTGGCTACCGGCGCTTGTTGCAGCTCTTTCTCAGTCTGCTTCTCGCGATGCTCTCGAGCAGTTTGCTTTCTTATACGACTCGTATGCGCGTGCGGTTGTATATATACAGAAATACTACTGTGCAGTGGGTGTAAATGTGTGATTAAGCTCAAGTGTTATGACGAGCCATCAGCTGTGCGAAAGTGATTCCTCCGCTCTGATCGACGAGCTTCTTCGAATGACAGGTGGGTGTGATGTGAAAATCGCGAGTCGTTTATATACACGAGAAATCTCGAAGAAGTTTTCTATTCCAAGAGCATAACGGCGAATAAAACACAGCATGGTGCTGCTCTTCTCACGGCCGGCTATATCAAAAGAATGCGAGGAACGCGAGAAATTCGCGTCGGCGTTGCAACGGCGCTATATGGGCAGCACTAGCCCATAAATATTTATGAGAATTTCCAGCTGCACGTATAGATATATATCGATTCGACTAGCTCGCATCGCACGTATACGTACATATATATACAGACACCTTCGCGTGCGCGCATAATGCCGCGGTGCGCGTTGCTGCTGCGGTTCTTCCTTTACGTGCTATAGCGTGGGCGTTATATTGCGCCAGATGGACATCGCGACGACGATTTGCGGCTTCTCGAACGACGCCGGAGAGGAAAAGTTGTAATGTAGGTTACGCCGGTACTACCGTCAACGGGAATAAGAGATCGAGGAGGAAAAAGTAATATAGCAGTGTAAGCGCGCGACAAAGTCAAAGGGGACGTGAGATATATATTCCTTCTCATTATCATCGTAACTACATTGTGCCCTTTGCCTCTCTATCTCTCTCTCTTTTGCGGATCCTTTGCTACCGTATACACCCTGTGTGCCACAATGCGGCGTTACTGGCTTATATATAGACGTATATTCGCTTGGGCTCCTTGTACGTACTATATATATATAAAGGGCTCTCTCAGTGTGCGCGTGCGAGAGAGCCTGCCACCGTATAAATATTTATGAGAATTTCTGCCGGCGCTGCATCGATTTATTCGACCCCGCTGCTGCACTACCCGCGCTGTTGGATATGCACGCGCGCGCGCGCGACTCTAATATACGTGTGGAATATATATATAGCACTGATGGATATGCGCTCGTGCGCTATATAGCCTACTGTACGCGCTCGATTACCTTTGCCAATGAGATTTTCAAAGATTAACCCTGTCGTCGCGCTCGCGCGCCGGCTTAGAACTGTGTCTCCTGTATATATGCACTATACTGGATTTGACGTGAAGCTGAATTAACGATATATACTTTGGAGAGACACTGGCTTTAAGGCCGTTTGGTATTTAAAAGTCTAATCTTCGAAGAGCTTTCGCTTAATGGTTTATTGGAGAAAAATGGGGATTTTAATAGCCTCGCCCGCGCGCGAGAGAAACGATACGCGACGATACATTATTTATATCCCTCTTACATACGCGTATGTGCTGCTATAGAGAGCCATATTTTAGAGCGAACTTTGCGCGGCATGGAAATTTACGATGGTTATAATCTACTTATCGGACGCTACTATACGTATGTTCGGGCATAGGTTTTCGCTTTGTCCTGTACCTATAGTATAATACGGCTCACGAAATTCCTTTACAATGTATAAAGAAAAAAAGTTAAGTAGCACAGTTGTTTTTTCGCAATTACGCTCTGTATAAACGTTCCCACAAATCTACTCATAATAAAACGCAAATTCCACGTAATGCTCACACACGTACGGGAGGAGGTCTTATAACGCTCGATTGAAATTTTCTGATACTGCTTTTCACGCTCGTGTCGATTGCCATCTCGATTGCGACTGCAGCACTGGACGGGGAGCTGTGCCTTAATGGCCTAAACGACTCTCGACATCGACGCTCTCTCGATCGAAAGATCGCGAGAAAATGCGAGAGAGAGAGACTGGCTGCCAATAAGTTAATGAAGCGATACTCGAGAGACTCGTGTTTGGAGTGTTAATCTGACGGTGGAGTATTCTTACAAAGGATGCTCATGATTATTTACGCTGTTTTTTTTTCTCACACGAAATTCTCAAACCGTGAAAAATAATGTTCTCGCATTACTTAAGAGTTAAGCAAGCGCGTGACTTTCCTCGATTATAAAAATAAAGATCGTAGATTACGTGTAAATTAGTTTATTTTTATTATGCGTACGCAGTAGTGTACACACGTCATGCCAAGAATCAGCGAATAAATATATTAAAAGAGTTATTTTCCCGCCGTCGACAAACCCTCCTCATTAAGTCATTGGTTTCTCTCCCCTCATCAGAGCTATAGAGACAGTGAAGTCAGTAGAAAAGTGTAGTCGCAATTTGTATAACAAAGTAATTCAATCGTTTAAATTCAAAGCTCGTTAGCAGAAGCGATTACGCAGTTAATCATTCTAGTGATGACTCTACCATCTTCGAACTCAGTAGCCAGTATGTGTGTACGAACAACGGAAGTCCAAAGGTCGTGGTTGAGAACCGTTTCGCGCATAGAGCAACGTACTCTTGTCGTTCTTCATCTGCTCTCAGCAGCCGATAACTGACCCGCCGTTATATTTATACACACACGGCAGCAAGTTGTTGCGCTTTTCGAACAATTTCGCTTGGCTCGTCGCAGTAGAGAACACAATGCCGAGAGTTTCAATTCATCCTCTATATATATATATATATATATATATATATATATCGGATGTATACACGTGTCGGGATAGCGGCAGTGACAGATTTCTGGTAATCTCGTTGGAATCCGATTAGGAGTCGTCGGTGTTAAGGAGGATAACCGAATTCGTATAACAATGACGAACGCCGGTAGCTCTGTGCTGGTAGTGTACGGAAACTTGAAATTCGCCGCGTATTATAACTTGCAAGCCAAACCGATCAATAGTTCGTCTACACCAAAATAGACCAAGAGCTGCGAGCTAGCATTCAAATTCCGCAGCACCCGCGCGCAAGAGATATTATATCGAAATATTCGAACGAACAACAGCTTTTTGCGAATTACATAGGTCGGGCTTAATCCTGCGCGATATTTCCGTTCTGCTCTGGAGTAGTCGGACTTTGTATAAGTTCGAAAGAGCGAACGGGCCTTTTAATTCCCGTGAACTGCGGGTAAGGATTAGCCGGAACTTACGATGATTATCAATGTCCCTCTTGCGCTTCTCTTCTTTTCGACTTGTTCTCCCGCAAAATTGAGTTTTACGATCGTTATATTCGTTGTCGCGCGCACGTCTACTCGTGTATAAATATTCATGGGACGTAGTAGATTACTCCATTCTCGGTCCGAGCGAGCACTACGCTCTTTACATCTCAATTGCCCGAGTGTCTTTCCCTCTCTCTCTCTCTCTCTCTCTCTCTCTCTTTCTCGCGCTTATTCCTTTTGCATTGTGCACGAGAGCGCGTGCTTCGGCACTTTTATTTTTCTCTCCATCATCTGTATTTGCTGACTCTGCAGTAGAGCGTTGTATAATTCAGACACGCGAAATTCTCTCGAATCTTCACACTTAAAATAATGCATATCTCACGAGATAGAGCCTCCTGTTTATTTTGCAGCCGCGAGAGCGCATTTAATGAAAAGCCTCTTTAATTAAAACCCGGCCGCTGTGGATGGATCATACAGAACGAAATCAAAGCAAACTAATAAAGTTCCTCGATGTCTATAGCACTCGTGTATACTCGGGCTTATTTTTTTTTTTTTTTCAATTAAAAACCAGCGCGCCTAATTGGCTCGGATGGTAGAAAAATCAATTCGCTCACCTTGAAAGCACCCGCACGGATTCTATACTCTCTCCTTATGTAGTGGAGTATATAGCTAGAGAGCGAAGCCCGTGCGAGTCACGGAGCTTTAATGAGATAGCGGCGGCGATCGTGGGAGTAGAAGAGGAGGATAGTCGTATACTTTGCTGCTGCTGCACCTGTTCTGCAATTCGCTTGTTAAAGTGCCGAGTGCTCGGGAGAGAGAGAGAGAGAGCACGTGTACTCTTGGAGCCAGCCGATATTACGTCGGATGTTCCGCTCGGATGGAATATAAAGTTTCATGACCCAGTAACTCGAACAGACTGCGTAGTTTTTCAATCCACCGTTACTCGCATACGCTTTGCTTGCTTGTGCGGCTTCTCAGACAAAAGCTGGAATTTCATATCATAAAAAAAATGTTCAATCGCGAGAGAGGCAAGCGTGTGTAACTGGGTCGACGGATGAACGTTATTTTTACAACTGGATGTAATAATTCTAGCTGTGTGTGATTTATACCGTTTGATTTTCGATCCACCGATTTACACCTATTTACAGCAAACAGTTTTGGACTGGCCTGTCTCTCACCGATTCAACTGTTCGGTGCTTCAATCTCTGACTAGCAACGATAGGTGGCGCATAGGAACCTGACCACTCCCCCTATCACTTTAAGACGCGCACACTGTATATATAGCAGTGTGCTACCTATACCAAAACTGCCTTGTTAGGCCTTCTGCTTGAGCCGTTCATGCTTATAATGTATAATGATAGTGAAATATGACGTAAGATGCCTTTTTTTGTAATAGAAGCTTACGAGAGGGTAAATTTAAATTTCGAAATTGTTCAAATCTAGCAAATCTCGTCACTCGCAACTCTGCAAAGGGACGCAGACAAAGATGGCAATTTTCAAGAGGGAGAGATCCATCTTATACATTATACGCGTGCGCGTCCCAAAGTAAGAGGGATGAGCATTCGCGACGCAAAAGTAGTATCGCATCGCTACGGGATAAGGGAAAAGCCTCCACTGCTGTCGATTCGATTTGCCGCAGATATATACATATACCCCTTGAAGTAGGGTTCCAAGTTTCTCTCTGGCGAAAAGTTTTTGCAAATATTTGAAGAACACGGCGGGAATTTTAAAAAGCCCGCGCAACGACGCCCTCCCAATATGCTGCTAATGAATTTCGACAGGGACTCCCTGCAGTATAGCATTTGTCGCGTCCCGGGAAACTCATTAGGCATCGCTATAATTAATCTCCTAGGAACTCCATACACCGCCGTTAACGTCGTCGGCTGTCGTTAGGCTCACTCGTGAACTTGCCCACCAAATTCGCTCTATATGAAAAAAGAGAAGAAGAGGCTAAGAAAGCTATCGCGCGAAATATCGGGGAAAAACTGGCGACGCTCCGGGAAAAAAAAAACACATCTTCCGTTGCCAGCCGAAAGAAGTGAAGTCGACGGAGCGGAAGAAGTTTGAGACGAGCGAGAGAGAAAGCTCGTGAATAACAGAATTATGATACTCCCTCGACGCGCAACACGCGAGAGAGTGTACAAACTTTTGTGTACAGGAGTGCGGACGAGCGAGGCGAAGCCACGGAAAAGTGCAGACAAAGAGAGTATATATGGGAATGCCGAGTGTAAGAGCAGAGAGACAATGACGTATATTTTCGCGAGAGAAAAACGGGAACAATGAGACGCGATGATTCTTCTTCTTCTTCTCCTGTTTATGCAACGAGTTTCGTATACTACTGTCCTTTGTCTCGCTCTCTTTTTCACAAGCCTGCATCAGACGATTAAGAATTCGAGGCAATCTGGCTCGTTTTGGCACAATTTTATCAGAGCAAAAGAGACCCGATTAAGTTTGCATTCTAGATATCGCACTAGACGAATGCTCGCCGAGCACCGCGAGCATTGTGTGATATTTTTCCAAGTGTGCAGCGCCGCGTCGGCATTCGTTTTACTTAGAAAGTTTGCTCTTCTTCCAGCGCGCAAGTGAATTCGCCTCGGGTCTTGCGAGTGAAAAATACATCCTCTATATCCTCCTCCCTTTCTCTCTCTCTCTCTCTCTCTCTCTCTCTCTCTCTCTCTCTCTCTCGGTGATGTATACAGCAGTAAGAAAAATCGTGAATCACGGCGTCATTGTGCGGTTGCGCCTCGGAAAATTACACGAATCTATTACAGACTTTAGGGTACTTTCTTTTTACGTGTGGATAATAATCCCGCATCAACTTCCGCTCTCATTACGCGGCTGTATACTACGGGAGGAGATTAACGCTTCGCTCGAGATACCATCGTCGTTGCCGTGGTTATACACCGGCAAAAATTACGAGTACGCATAAAGAATATACAGTATAATATAATCCTCGGCGTAGCGCCAGCGGCACGCGTCGAAAATTCAAGCCTGGAGAATCGCACATTGGCTGCTGTGTATACATACGTGCGGGGGCGGGGAAAAAAAAAATAAAAGTCATATAACAAGGATCACGGACGGCCGCACCGAGTTCATATACGACGCTATCACGTGACGAACAAAGTTACTTTTTACTGCCGTTTGTTATTTATCGCGCGTCGCGTTTCATATGACGTAGTGGTTCCGGCTTCCTTTGAAATTTCCTGTATTATATGCTGCGCGATAATTTAACTCCGATTTCCCGCTGGGCGTAGGTATATTTTTGAATTTCCGCGAATTACTCAACACTTATATTATAATTCCGCGGAGCACATTCTCGGTGTGCGATTCATATAAGCTTCCGCGCGCGCGGGATTATTCTTACTTATGTAAATTTAAACTGGGCGTTTAGCCTCGTTTCGCTTTTAATGAGAGAACGTGTACAGGAGCTGTGGACGCGTCTTGAGTTTGAAAGCTCGCGAGCGAAAGTCGCGCTTGATTTTGGCGACGCGTATTTTCCGCATTAATTACGAGGTAGCCTCGTCGCGCGGAGGAGAGTTAACCCAGAAAAGAAGCTCTCTCCGCGTGCGCAGCTCTAAAATCGACCCAGAAATAACTCGGCCGTTATGTACACACGCGAGAGAGCTTAGTTTCGAGTGTCACTCGGTTATCGAGCTCGAGGAACTGCTGGACTATGCAGTTCGTTAATAATCAGAATTTTCCGGTTTTATTTCATACGTCGAGCCTCGAGTATACTCGGAAAATTGTACATTTTTGTTTCTAAATGTTTACGCTCCGAATGGCTAACGATCCCGATATTGGGTTTTTTAAATTAAAAAACCCCTGCCAATGCTCAGAAATAGCGCACGAAAATCCATTGAAAATTCGCGCGGACTAAAAAGAAAGATACCTATAGTAGGCGGGAAGCTTAATTTTCAGGACTAGAGAAATTCCCACAATTCAGCCAGCTGCGGGTAGAGCGCGAAAAAAGGAGGATTTTCGCGCGCGCAACATGCCAATTTTCAGCTGAACCGTTTTCCGTAATCTCGAGTCGTTCTTCCGTAGCGACCGCAGCAGCGACGAATGTCTCTCCGAGCTTTTTCCCTGGAATTCGGACCATCGTCTCTCTCTTTCTCTCCTCGTTTTCTCTCGGTGCCGACGGCTCTTTAGCGGAAAATCTGCAGAGCTGCTAAATTCGTGTTACGTCGTCGTTCTCTCGAGCTCGTGTGCAACGTATGGGCCATTGTCTCTTTATCCGCAAGCTTTGTATGACGCGTGTATTTCTACCTACGTCATCGAAACGTGTTTTACATCGATTATTCCCTTTTTATTTCAAGCCTGCCCTCTTTTATCCTCTCACAATCGGGCTGACATCGGAGATTTAATTACGACGAAATCTCTTAGCGCTTTCAATCACGAAAATATAACCTTATATACGTTATGCAACCCGATTCCCCGCGAACACGCCACGAGCGCATCTATCTCAATTATCCAAGCCAACGATCAGCTGTTATGCGCGCGGTGTGTATCCTAGGGAGAAGCATTCCTCGAGTGGGTGCGCTTTTTCAAGCTAGCTCTCCTCGCTAATAGAAAGAAAATAGATTATGATAATTGTGCGCGTCATTGTTTGACCAAGCGAGAGCACGCCTGTGCATATATGCACAGCTTGAAAGAGCCAATCGCTAATATATATCGCTGCGCCTCCGGACGCAAGAGGATGAGCTTACAGCTGTGCATGAGTGTGCAGAGTACGTGTTTACTTTGCGCGCTCTCTCTCTCTGCACTGCAGGCTACAGTGTTGTACGTCTATATACGCGGGCTGACTATAACTATAGCGATATAAAGTTAATTGCCTGCCGCGGGCTATTGACGCTTTATTCCTTGGTCCTTATCTTCGTTGGATCTCTTTTTGACGATCTGCGGCGTGTGATGTAATTTTATTGGATATGGTGTGATGAGGTTGCGTGAGCAAACAGAGTTTATTCAGCGATGATCTTTATTCTGGTTATTATTCTACAGCATTCTATAAATCAAATTTTGAAGCTTAATTATATGCACTAAGTATTTTTATTTTAATTAAAATAAAAAATTTTACGATACGTGTGAAGAACTACTAGAGCGATATCGATTACCAAAAACAAAGTAGTTTTGGACTGGCCCTTTCATTATACCGCCTAAACTCTTCGTGTCTCCTGGCTAGTGACGGTAGGTGGCGCATAGACACTTTTCCATTTCCCTCAATAACAGTATGTGCGCCGAGTCCATATATAGCGGTGTACCAACAATGCTAAAACTGCCTTGTTTGGCCTGCTGTTTCGGCCGCTCATGCTTATTCGTTGAAAGCTCTTTCAAGTGTCAGCTTAATATTGCCTAGATTTTTTGTCATTTGTTGGATTTATAAGAGGATCACTTCCTATATTTTTCGCTTCAAACCTGCTATCCTCATTATAATGCACTGTTGCTGCAAAAAGTACTATATACAGCGCTATCTTTGGTACAATAAAAGGGCAGCGCTTTGAATTATTTTTACACGTAATCATGCATATCATATATCTCTGAGCACGTCGTGTGCACAAGGAAAGGTAACGTGTATTCTTCACACGACTACTGTCTCTCTAACCGGTAATCCGAGCCGCTATACTGTCCCTTCCGTTTTACACGCTCGCAAAAGCAATTTCTTTCCCTCTAATTAAAGAACGCGCTTCTCAGCAGCGCTGCAGGCTAGTGTGTGCAGTGTATAGCGCGGTAGTGTGCCTCAGCGAGAGATCTCTTCCCAGGATTATTGGGATTTTCCAGCCGCGGGCTATGTATATATACCGCTATACCAAGAGCTTTTCTCTCTTCTTTCTCGGAGAGATATAGCCACCGTCGTTGCTTCTTCTTCTCTGGGTTGCGATCGTCGTTGTTGTTTTTTTTTTCTCTCGAAAGAATTAAATCTGTTGTCGCAACACGGTCCAGCTACATTGAATCTGATGGCTACCACATCGCATGATTGGCCCATCAGCAGTATATCCTCATTTAAAAGCGATTCCAAAGCTCTGCAGTGCGAGCTAACGAATTTAAGTCGCCTAGTAGCTAGCGGGAGAGAAATCGTCTTAAATAAACTTATGTCTTAATTGTCGACGTCTCCCCTCCTTGCGCGAGCGCAGTACACTGCGGGGGTCAGAAAATAAACGTCTCTCGCCAAGAGAAATTGCCTCTGCTCTCTCTCTCTCTCTCTCCCATGCCATTAGGCTCGCGCGGTGGTTCTGTCTGTGTACTTCTGCGTGTTCTCACACTACTACTACTACTACTACCGCACGATGCTCCACTCGGGGCCAGAGGGGCATAAATCAACCGGCTGAATAATGGACTGCTAGCGAGAGGTGGTTTGCGCGCTAGGATTTTAATATTCCGGCTGGATGGATAGCGTTTAAAGCTCAACGACGCGTCGTTACTCCTCTCCTCTCCGTGCTAATCATCCTCTGAGTTTTCGTTTGTGTTTTCGCGTGATTTTCTCGCATCGACATATATAATACCCTCGTGTTTACGCATGGCTTCAAGGTGTGAAATACGTTCGGATAATTTACGAGCTTTCAAAAGCTACACGACCGTTATAGCTCACGCACGGAAAAAAAAAGAGGAGAGACGTGCGTTTGTTCTTCCGCAACGACCTCTCAAACATAACATTCCCTTCTCTCGAATTCCTCATCCATTAAGCCTCTCCACACTAGCTAACGACGAGAGATGCATTGCTCTCGTGATCATCACAGAGAGCACGAACCACGAAAACGCGCGGTTGGTTCACCGGCTACCACTCCCTTATCTCTAACGCGAGCCGCCCTTCCGAGATATAGAGGCAGCTACAGCGCTCGTCGATAGGCTCGGGTGCACTTGGCAATTCAATTAAGCTCGGAGGAGTATGCTCTCTACGCTGGTATATGCTTGCGCCGCGGACGATGATGAGATGCGAGAGGGAAGGAAACATTCACAGCCATCTTGTTTCCTGCTTTCCTTGATATTTCGCTCGCTTTTTAGCTCGCTGATTTGTTTTATGCGCTCGGCCGACACCCGAGTATATAGTGCTAAAGTGAAATATATACGCACCGCGCGTAATACTTCGGGCGAGTTTAACGGCCGATTACTCTTCCTCTATATACCGCAGCTTCGAATAAACGTCGGGAGTAATATTTTTGTTGGATGTTATATGTTAAAAAGCGTGTATTTTTCTGTTGCAGCACTGAAGAGCCTCAACCGACTGAATAAGGAGACTGACCTGATTAGCCTCGATCATGACGTCACAGCTGCACACCCCACCCTGGCCTTGATGCGCCGCATCCTTGCAGATGCACAGGTATAAAGCTTATAACTATCGCTCGTATACATATGCATGAGCCACTTTGAGTGCGTTATTGATATATGCATAATAGCGACGCGAGGCTATATGTATATTAACCTGTACACTGGCGCCAATCAAACTCTCGGTAGAACTCTAAAAATAGCGAGATCGACTATCGAAAAAGCTCTCGTTCGAACAGTATACGCTGTGTAGTATACAATGGAATATCACGAGACGGTATATGTGGTGGCTTTGTATGCGCTGTATGTAGCTACTGCAATACACACGTATATATACGAAAGTGAGTTTCGTCCGAGTCGGACGACGTCGGCTTGTTAACGTTGGAGATCGATTGCCGCGATCCCTTTCCTACGGAAATTATTAATCAATTATTGCGATTGGCTTGGCCCCGATAATGTCGGTTTAATTGCGGCTGCATATATGAAAAGCGATCGCGCTGATGCCGGCCTACTTTGCGAGAGCTTCGGGAATTTTTCATGAGAGCCTATATTTCGGATTCGAGAGAGAGAGAAAGAGACTTTTTATACACTCGGTTGCGGGGGATCAGCCGATATTTACATATTATTGACTATCTTAATACGCCGAGAGCTTTTTATTCCCTCGGCTACAAGCTCTTGGGATAAATCCACCTTTAAAACAGTTTGACAAGTCAGACGCGAAAAAAAAAAAAATGAAATAATCATCCTCAAGCTTGCGCATTATTAATCAATTAATCCACCAAGACACATCGCTCGTAGCAGCGACAGCTCGCTTCTATTTTTCCCGAGCGCGGATTATTCGCGCCCTAGTTATCAAGTGTGGCGTGCGGGGATATAAGCAGCATTGCTTTTTTTCAAATATTTTTTTTCTTCCCTTCGTATATACTCATACGCTCGCGCACTCTTAGAGCTTGCAGCGGTCGCAATTAACGCGCGTGGATTTTAATTGCTGCGCGGGTGCATATAATTTCTCTCTTATTCTCATTCGAGTTTGGCTCTCGCAGCTGTGAGAGAAACACGCGCGTTTCAATGAGAAATTGAAAAGAGTGTGCGGAGCACGTTCGTATATAAGGGAAGTGACGCGACTGCGGAGAATTTCGTTATCAGTCAGGATCGGTATGCTTCCCCACGTATACGCCTCTGGTTCCGCATACTTTATCCTTGTCTTCTTCGCTCGGCTCTTCTTAATCTTTTAGATATTCCCCTCAGTCTTATCCATCGCGTATACTTCTCTTTTTCAATATCCGGTGCATCAGCTCTCACCTTGAATTTCTTCTCTTTGCGCTGTGATCCGAGAGAGATGGATATACAGTTGAAAAAAAAAATCGAATTTTCCCGCGCTTCGCCATAGTTTTGCTCTATTGATTCGAAAGAGAGAAACAAAGTTGTTGTTCGAGCTTCGGGTGTGAAGCTTTCAATTTTTCACGAATGGGTAATCTATTTTCGCTGCTGCAGATCGAGATTGGAAATTTGGCGAGTATTGTATTTAGTCGAATCGATCTGCCGATATAATTGAACGTTTCTCTCTGTGATATTTTTATATGTCTCGTCGTGAATATATATGAATAATGCAGCGACATGCGGCTGTACGTGATATAGGCCAACCGAGTAGTATTAAACTATATCGAAGCTGTAGGCAATGTGAGGTTAAACGCGAAGTGAAAAGGAAAATCTCCATCAGCGACGAAAGCAATTTATTAGAATTATGCGCAGCATCGCAAACTTTTCCTTACGATTTCCTCCTCCTCTCTTCATCTCAAAGGAGCCATTTGATGCGCTCGAAAAAAGGTCTTCTTCTTCTTCTTCTTCTTCTTCGCTGAAAGAGCAAAGGCTTTAATGTCTTTAATCCCTTTGGAAAGATCTCGTTTGCCTAAAAGGCTTAAAAATGAATAGTAAAAATCATCTCTTCCTCTTTCCCTCATCTATGTATCCGAACGAAATTAAATAAATTATTACACATATGGATCGTTACTCCTGCGGCATACAATAATTAATAATACGCTTTACTCGTTGACTATAAATTTGTGGTCATCGCGACGAGGTCGTTTCGACATTTACCATCGGCTCGCGTTACACTGCAAATAGACGTTTGCGAGTATTTATTCGATATATAATATCGAAAGTAAATAAAATTGGGTCGTAATAACGCGTATAACGATTATACAACTTGGAGCTTAATTGTATTTGTTTATCGGCCGATACTCGCAATAATTGCTGTGCGAGCAAACTTGACTCGAACAACTGCATCATCGGAGTATAGTTCCGCTTGTAACGAGTATAAACAAGCGCAGTTCCAATTAGGCTCGAGAAAATTCGACTGATGTTTGCCGCTGAGATATCAGTTTTCCTCTTGGCCCAGCGTTGGAGAGTCAAGGATAGCAAATAGAAAATTCATTAAAACCAACGACTTATTATTTACACAGAGCTGCGTATAGGGACGATATACAGACACACACGGAGGAGCATATAGCGCAAACTGGACATATTTTTGCGATAATCCGCTTACACGAGTGCGTGACGAGGACAATCGCGTTTCTGTCCCCTTTCAGCCGGTTTACGAAACGAGGGAGCTAACAGCACACGGAGATGCCAGCTATATATATATAGAGAGACGGAGAAACGGACTGCTTCACACGCGATGCACACTCGATTTCCATCGCAAAGCTCCCGAGCAGTTCCTCAACACACTCCCCCGCGTGCTCACACATGCACAGCAGCGAATCAGAGTCCACGACGCTATACTATAGGTTTGCATCGACGGATATATATATATATATATATATATATATATATAGACACGCGGTGGTGTACATGTGTGCAGAAACGGGCTGTTGGATATGGATACAGGGCGGCTGCGCGCTGATAATGCCTGGAGCAAGCTGCCGTCGCAGCAACATGCTAATTTATGGAATTTCACGGCTGCGTCACGTGGATCTGCTCGCGCGAGCGCCTCTATATCTGACGTGAACAGAGCCGGCTTTGGAGAGATACCGTAGCTGTACACAGTAGTATAGAGAAGGGAACGATTTACAGGTACAGCTAAGATGCTTATTATTTGCTCTGCTCGTTCCATTGTACTTGGCCCAAGTCTCTCAGATCAGATTATTCAATCAAGCTCGTATACGGCAGGCTTTTTAAATTTTCCCGCGATAATTTCAACGTCAAGTGACTCACAACGGAGGCAATTTCATCGATCTATATATAACCGAGCTCGATATTCCTCGTAAAAGCTCGCGGTAATTCATCAGCTGCGGCCGTAGTTTAATTAGCGCGGTGGCCGCGAGCGGCTACTGAAACTCTAGGCGTCAGCTGAGGAAGCCTCGATTGGCCGCGCAGACGTCTTCGAAAGGGTTAATCCATTAGTCCCTCGAGAGAGAGAGAAAGCGAGCTATACACACACACCGGTATCAGGTCGCGTTGATAACCGGCTTTCATTAGAGAGGAACAAGCTGCGGTACGCGGTGACACTAATGAATCGCGCACCTGCACGCGGATACTGGACTCTCTCACTCTCTCATGGATGCACTGAATTTTACACGCGGCACCGGATGATGGAAATTAATGCGCTCGCGCGATCCTTCAGAATTGCTCATTGGCTGCAGATTAGCTTGATTAATGCGCGCCCCCTTTCACTCTCTCTAGCTCTCTCTGTATAGCAAGCGATGTAAGGGCGGCCAATCCCTCGCACCTCTTTCAGGCCATTACTCGAATTATGAATAACGACTGTATATGCGCCGCATCAACTCGTCAGCACCGCACTGTACCCAACAGCTTTCCACAGGGGAAAAGAGTATACTGCGCTGCAGTGGAATAAAAAGGCAAAGTCGAGAGGGAGAAAAATCGAGAAAGGCTGCCGTACATAGAGGCGCCGCGTTAAACTCCGCTCGACACGTTCATGCATTGCAAAATACGTGCTCAGCGGCTCTGCGCGCGGTGTGCAACTCTTTGACGTTTTTGCTGTTTCCTCCTGCAGTGCTCGAGCTTTTCCACTGAGAAACGTGTGTTGCGCGCCCGAGCAACTGCTGTTGGCCTATATAGAAACGCGAGTCTTTTTTTTTCATCCGTATTCGCCTAATTCTCAATTTTTCGCCGGAGCTCTGTAATCAGCAGCAGTATAGCTGTGTGCGAACGTGTAGCGGTGAAAGATTAAAATTTAATCAAGGTATATGTGCCCGCTGCTGTATCATTTATTTAGTGCGATACCACTCGTGTGCGCACAAGCGTAATTCCATTTTCTCTCCGGTTCTGCCTGCTCCGGAATTTTTCAATTCTTAATACAAACGCGCGCGTCTAATGGCTCGCGTGGGAGCTGAGGCTGCAGTCGATAGCCGCGACTCCAAGATCGATGGACAAAGCGCTAGATATAATCAGGCAATTAAGAATCGTACCTCTCGAAATAAGCGAAAGCGTCTATACTGCCGCCGCGCGCTGCTAATTGAGAAAGCTCGAGAGCATTGAAAACTAAGTGAGAGCGACTCGGGAGTGCTATCAACGGCAGAAGGAGTGGCAAGAGGATAATGCGAGCTTTTCTGAAAAATTATCCGCTCCTTTTTCCTACTCATCAGCGCGATTTCTTGCCGAGTCATCGAGACGTTTATCTCTCGCGGGGTCAGAGAGGTCGTCGTCGCGGTAAAAAAAAAAGCCACTGCCTGCGGCTGATACTTGCCTCTTCCGAGTACTCCTTTCCTCTTTCGAACGTTTAAGACTGCGCTGTTTCCAGGCAATTTCGGCTTAAGTTTACGAAGCTCGATCAGCCGACGGGACTAGTTATATAGACCGAGATTTGGAAATTCATCTCTGTCTCTCTGAACTCCACGCCGCAATATAATTAAGGCACACGGCGCAAAGTTTCGAGCGCGTATATACGTCAAAACAATTTAGCGGGAGAATTAAGCGGCCCGCTTATTATAACATTATTATAGAGAAATCTTTTGATCCGCTGCAGCGCCGCAAGCTCCTTAAGAAACTTCCCCGTCCAATCTTGCAGCTCCTGTCTATTCCGCGCCCGAGCGGAGGTTCAGCTCCGATAAATCAAATTTCCCCCTGCCGCCTCCCTGTGCCTCCTCTCCTATACCAGAGAAATTGCATCTTCGCTGCACATATGAAGCTGCAGTAGTTCTTCCTCCATATAACCTCCTGTACACTTTCATAACGGATTACGAGATATACGTCTCTTTTGTCCTGCGCGCACCTTTTACTGCCGTTGACGGCTCGCCTTTATATTTCCCTCGTCAATTTCAATTTTCCTCCAACTTTGTCCGCGCGGCCCTTTCCTTTTATTCTCATCCCTCTCTCTCTCTCTCTCTCTCTCTCTTTCCATCCGTATCGCGTCAAGTGTGTCCTCGAATTTCATTCACTCGAAGCAAATTCGGTTAAAACACTGCAGCGTTCCCTCTTTTTCAACGACGCTCTCGATACAGGTACCCCTAGTTTGGCGAGTTTTAGTTGAGAGGTAAATTATTGGAAACAGACTTATGGGCTTTGCTCGTTGGAAATCACGTCGTGGTGTTTGTTGCGCCATTCGGTTCAATAAAAGCTGCACCGTGAACTTTTGAACTTTCGAGAGCTTTCAAACGCTGTATATCTATACAATACACATGACACAGTCACTCAAATAGAGCTAATTTCATTTACGCTCCTGCGAGAGACAAAGCGAAGAAACATCAGCCGTGCACGTAAGGAGCTGCGCCTGAGAGTAGAACTGCAATCGCGCTCTCCTAGTTTCCGTTCGGATTCCCGTTGCCCAAAGGCGTTTTCATATCGCGCCTCTCAAACATATCTCCTTTCGACGCGGCACTTGCAGCTCCTCGTTTTTCTCTCTGCCCCCCGGCGAATGTGCAATCAAAAAGTTCCGCTGCACAGGAGCCCAGATCAGCTCTCTCTCTCGTTTTACTCTTTTTCTTTTTCCTGCAGCGCGACTACTCGCTCTTTTGCCGCCAAACATTCTCATCGAGAACGAGATTTTTATATCCTTCATCGTCCACGAAAATACCGAAAATACGAACGGCTGTGTCGTGGAAAAGCGATGATTGTATAGGACGACGATTTCGCGACGTCGATTTTGTTGCTTTGTTGACAAGATCGATATATAAACGATTCATTTTTACATAATCGAAAATTCAAGCAAGTATACAAGAAACATCGTGCACTTCGGTCACCGTTTGAATTATGCAATAACAAGTTAATGGAGTGGATCCTCTCGGAGTGTATAGTCCGAAAATTTCGCCGAGACACGAGTTCGCACAGAGATAGCTATATATCTATACGTATAATACAGAGTCCAGGGGCAACGTGCTTGGAAAGCCGTAGAAGGAAATCGCGACAGCCGTTGAATTATTTACGAAAGCTGCAGAGCCGCGTGCCAGGGTCAAAAGCAACGCGGCGTTCCTTTTCTTCAAAAGGAAAGAGAAAACAAGTCGTCGTCGTCGTTGCCGGAGTCGAGCCAACTCTATATATATATTCCCGAAGTGCTTCCCGTCGAACTCCGTCAATGTCGTCGAAATATTCGCGTTGCTGTACCGATTCGTTCTTTAATACTTTTGAATATTACGAGTAGAATATGTGGCTGCTGCGTCGAGTTTGAAAACGAAATTATTTCTACGAGCTCGCGGCACGACGATACATGTGGTTCACGTAGTCGCAAGGAAATTCAGCTCCAAAGTTACGCGAACAAACGACCGGCAAACTTCCACGAGTTATACGCCTAATAAGCCCATTTATACGGCCTGGATATTTCTCTGGTGAAAGATATACATGAAATGTGCTTATATACGGTGTGTAGAATAATTGACGACGAAAAAGAGGAAAAATGAAAAGAAACGACAAAAGCGACCCTTGCGGCTTGTCGTCGTCGTTGGGTCGGGGATTAACCTCGAGAGATCAAAAGCTCTCGAGCACGTGACACATCTGGGCGCATCTCCTCTAGAGCTCATCTTAATGGCAATTATTGTTAAGAAGTAGCGGTAGCAGCAGAAGTTCCACTTGAACATTCGCGAACGTCTCGTACGTATAGTATAACGTGCGCGCGTGTATATACGACGACATTGAAAGCGAAGAGAGGTAGCAGTGGCCGATCGGGCGGGGTCTACCACAGCTCTCTATACCTGCGCACCGGCCTCTCAAAGAGAGAGAGAGAGACAGAGAGGGGCTATCGATCCACCGACACTTTTGCCAGAGCGAGAGAGGTGAATAAGCTCGCGGCGCTGCTGCAAGCTCTCTCTCTCTCTCTGTGTATCATTGAACTCTAGCCAGCTTTTTCGGAGGGTAACTGTTGCGCGGATGCGGCCTCTTATTAGCATAACGTAAAAAAATATTCTCTCGATACGAAAATCTGTTTTCCAACTACTGGTACGCAGTTTGTGTAAAAAAGAAACGATTCATAAATAAGAAACCCGACGTTTCTCTCGCTCCTTAATTTCGAATTTTATATTTCGCGCGCTATACGGTCTAGACCGAGAGGCAGTGAGAGAGGAAATTGAGAAAATCAAGCCGGACGGAAGGAAAGTGTCGCGCGTAAAAATTTATACGATCCCTCGCCGCTCTCCAAAGTTACATACATTTTTTATTTTCGCGAGCGCACGCGCGGTCTTTCCTTCTCGTAACGCACGACATTCTATCGAATTCCTGCTCGATATACCACTTTTATGCTCAACTTTACCTTTAGTAGTAGCAGTAAAAGTTAGCCGATGCTTTCGGCTTCCTTTTTCTCCCCCCCCCCCCCCCAAAAAAAAGGCACGACAAACACAGACGTTGGTCATCTAAAAATCCAGTCATTCACCCTGATGAATATATTGTTATTTGCTTCCGTCATTCAAGCTTCCCTTTCACCGAGCTCTGAATCGCGTCTACCACTAGTCGGACCATTACTACTGCTGCGCGCGCGAGGCTCATGACTCTCCGCGTCTTTCTCATTACTCTTGTGCAAACGAACAGGCGTGGCAAGACGTCGTCTCCGGCTGACGTGTATACCTTTCGTCTCTATGGCAGAGTTCTCACTATACCTGCGAGACTTATTCGACATTCAGACTACGTTCGCTACTGCTGTTATGGTATTCCTTGCCCGGATTCTTACTCGCCAGACTCCACGACGTCTTGTACTACTTCGAGAGAGTCTTTCTCATTTTCGAAGCGGAGCTTTCAGAGGGGCGATTTTTGCGCTTTTTGTTTGTCTTTAAACTCGTGGTCTTCATTATACCGTGTGGTTGAATGGATGCGAATGTTTTTACGAACAGTTGAATCCACTTTCGTGAAATTTGTATTCGAGTTTCACGGTTGAAACGTATATGGTGTTTGCAATCGCGCGTAGCAATACATATACACAGCCAAATATAGTCTAAATTAACTTCCTAGAAAATCGCTCGAACCCAACCCCTCTTGATAATCAAACGGACCGGTCTAATGCACTCAGCTATGGCCGTCGCTTGTATACTCCCGGAAGCCAATTTTTTTTCATACCGGATAGAGAGAGAGTCGCGCTTTTATTTTCGAGCACACAGAGTCGCTCTCTCTCTCTCTCTTTAATTTCGTTTCGCGGCGGCAACTTAATTAAAAGTTTCGGCGCAGCATCAGCGAGTCACGCTCTAATGATTATGTTGATATCAGCGGAAAAGTGGCGGAATATTACGGCACGTTGTTTTTAATTGAATTAGAGCCAACTGGATGAGCCACCACTACTACTATACCATCACCCCTCGAAACTTTTTATCCCGTCCGCCGTTCGCGTGGGTCGTTAACTTATCCCCCTGCACACTAACGCATTCGTTAACCTCTTTATACACGTGCACTCGTTTCGGTATGGAATGAAAAAAAAAAAAAAGAAGAGTCAACGCCTCGGAGTCTCGCCGCAGTCAAATACAAGCGCGATTGTCCGAGCAAAAGGGTAATTAACCCCTTTGCGTGGATTTTCATTAGCGGAGAGAGAGTTGATTCGCCAGAGCGCAAAGAGGCAGCGATCGATGCAGCAGGCAAATTTTCTCAATCGCGTATGGGGAATTGGTTTGTGCTTTCAACGCTACAGCTCAGCGAATCTTATTGAATCATGACCGATTTAATAGCCGCTTGTTTCGCACACTGCGTTTATAGCCGAATCATCGTGGATCGCTGAATTTTATCGCCGTTCCGCATAGCTATATATATACACGCTTGTTCCAAAACGGCCGAATAAATCGAGAGGTATAGCTAAAGTTAGAGTAATATATTTTCCGGGAGCACTAGCGACTTGCATTTAAGCGGCGCTAATAGCCAGATAGGCTATCTTTGCGCGCGCGCGCGCGTTTGCGTTCGCTCTTATCTTTGTCGGCTGAAGTGCGGAGAGCTGCATTTTCGCGCTCGACTGGAAGGAGATAGAAAGTTTAAAAAAAAAATAGAACAGGAGTAGAGAGGAGAAACCAACTGCAATTTCACGAATTTTTCCTCTCCTATACTCGCTATACAGTATATATAGCTTTTTTCGCTGTAGTAGCAGCAGCAGTGACGTATACACGCTCCTATAATTATTGCAGCTACATCAGAGCTGTCGCTCGTTCGTGTGAAATATACATTCGGGACGGGAGAGACAGGTGCAAGCGTCACGCGCTGAAATTGAATTTCTTGCGCTCGAGCGAGAAGAGAGAGATGCGCTAGAGCAGTATGTCTGCGGCAGTTTTTGCTGTGCCGAGTAGAGCTTCTTGTTTTGACATTGCAGTCTGTAATCAGAAAAGCTTACTGTGTATGCGATACGAGTCTTATATTCTAGAGAAATAGACGGAGTCTTATCTTGTTGTTTATTTGCATACGCTATCATGTTTTTTTCCGAGAGTGTATTAATTTTCAGCGCTTTTTGGACGGCTCTCTATACAAGCTGCATTTAATTCGGATAATGGGCTCGCTCTCGCAATTATTAAATTAAATCCGGAAACGAGAGGAGACACAGAGGCTTATACCATAGCGATTAAATTATCATAAAAACGATCAATCCTCCAAATTGAAACGTCCTCTCTCTTCGAAAGAAATATAAAAACTGGCGGTACAGCTAATGAAGATATAATACGAGCTCACACAAAAAAGCACACTACAAACGCGAACAAGGGCTACATTTTCATTAAAAGCGACAGCTCGCGAAGCTTCTTGACAGTATTCTCTTTTTCCTCTCGCGCCCATATGAATACGGATATCATGCATACGGAAGTGTCTCCAAAATCAGTACATCTCTCTCTTGAAAATTCCGCATCTATAAAAACGGCGAAAAGAGAGAGAGACACACAGAAGTTTTCCCTAATAACCTCTCGCCGATGAATAATTCATAAGAAAGGCGTCGGCTTTCGTTCGCAAATTTTCATTTACTCCTTGCCTCCGTGTACACATCGCACTGATATAGATATATAGAGGAAAAAAAGCTGAGAGAGAGAGATTTCGCATAATACGACGTCGTCCACGAGGAATCGCAACCGCAGCGCTGCATATATTTTAGAGATGAGTATGAAAAATGATACAACGCCGTGTGTATATATA
The DNA here is from genome assembly GCA_012977825.3 of Pteromalus puparum. NCBI lineage: Eukaryota > Metazoa > Arthropoda > Insecta > Hymenoptera > Pteromalidae > Pteromalus > Pteromalus puparum. The sequence continues at coordinate 2,151,882 of CM053168.1, read as the reverse complement.
TATACGATATGGTTAAAGCCGTTAATTTTTTAATAACACTCAGCGACGATCATTAAAGCTTCAGCGAGCCGAGCGCGAGAGAGAGGCATCAGCTCGGGATGCCGAGCTTTATTGACCTGAATTATGGATTTCCCAATCTGCCGTGTGTGTGTAAGCTTCGCGACGTTTCACCGCATAATTCACGAGAGAGTGTATTTCTAGCTTCGTTATATTTCAAAATCCAATATGATTAAGAGGAAAAAAAAACGTTATTTCGAAAATATAACGAGAAGTCTAGCTATACGTATAGAGCAGAGATTCGCGACAATTACAGTCTGGCATCCTGCCGCACTTGAGCATCTCATTTCACGCATCCTTCGCGCGTAATGCATAATTACTCCTGGCAACGGAAGACGCGTAGACGGTATATATACAGAGAGAGAGAGAGAGAGCAGCATCTCTCGCTCGCGAGAGTTTCGAGTAATTTTACGCCCTACGTTCATCGTCGTAATGCAATTTCGCCGGAGCAAAGTCAAACGGGCCAAAGGCTTCTGTGTATATATACGCTGTGCGCTTGTACGGTCCAGATGCCCTGGAATTCAAGCTAGGTATATATAGACGCCCTTCGCACGAGATTTACGCTATGCGGGAAAATTTTTCGGCTGATATTTTGCGAAGAATCATCAGTTGATATAAACAATACCGGGAAGCAAAGAAAGCTCGCGAACAAAAGCTTAATTGTAGCTCGAAATGAAAAAGCCGCCGAAATACACGTCGGAGAATCAAGAGGCCAAGCGAACACACACACACATAGCCGACGGAGAAACAGCAGCTTCTGGAGAGGCTTATCGTCTGGCGCCGCTGCAAGTCGGTTTACCAAGTTAACGGGAAACTCTCTCTCTCTCTCGAGTGGCTCTTTCGCCTCCCCGTATTATTAATCCGAAATTCCGCGCGTTTGCCCGTGTTGTGATTCCGAGAGCGAGTAGTAGTTCGCCTCGTGTGTTGTAACTGCACTCGAAAACCCGAGCTTTTTCGCCTATATAGCTTCTGCGGAGTATTTGTAAAATAAACGACCGCTTCGCGCAACGAAAGCAGGAAAAACGAGTCGATTCCGGCATTTGTCACCGTCTCGATACAGCACATACAAAGAACGCAACAAGTCCGCGAGTCTCTATAGTGGACCCTCGTGTGTGCGACGTCTTGGAAGCCGGCCAACGGCGCCGATGCACTACCCGCTTTTACGAGAGATTACTGTTTGCCAGAGCCGGACTTGTTTACGCTTTCCCTCCATTCTTCCGCGTACGTATACACTAAATTCAATCCTCCGGATCTTCTTCCAGGCGAAACTGCGCGTGATGGTGGAGGAGAACACATCGACGGGCCTGCGGCTCGGCGAAGCCGACCTCGACAAGGGAGGCGCCGAGTTGCGGGCCGGCCTTGCCCTCAACCACAACAGCAGCCTGCACCATAACAACAACAATAACAATAACAATAGTAGCAGCCTCAACAGCAACTCTAGTGCCAGTAGCACCAGTAGCACCAGCAGCAACAGCAGTGCCACCAGTGCATCGACGCCCTCGAGCAGCAGCTGCGCGCCACCCGGGCACAACTCGTCCAGCGGACCGGATGTCGCCAGTCCAGCCAGTCCTCGAGACCAGATGCAGCAGCAGCAGCAGCAACAGCAGGCGATGCTGCTGCCCCAGCAGGAGGACGCCCTCGGCATCAAGCGGCTCAGCACCGGCAGCAGCCCCGTCGACAAGCGGAGCTCGCTCAGCGACAAGAGCTGCGTCAGCCCCGTCGACAGGAAGGACGGTAGCCCCGTGCAGAGGACCAGCCCCATCGGTAAGTTTTAGCCTATACGAAAGACGACGAACCTATATTCACCGCGTCGATCGCATGTAATTACAGGGAGGCTGGAGAAGACCACCGGCTCGTTCCTGGACTCGCGCTCGGGCAGCGCTAGTCCCGTGGGCGGTGGCACCCGGTTGCAAGCTGGCTCGGCGTCCCTCTTCCAGAGGCCGGGCAGCGGTAGCAGCAACAGCAGCAGCCTCAGGCCACCGCTGACAAAGGACCCCTTCGACAAGGACGACCCAGCCCGGACGGACGACGACAACGAGCCACCCGGACCCGCTCCCAGCAGTAGGCCCTGCTCACCCTCTAGCGCACTAGGTACTTCGAAAATCCCCCCCTCCCGCTGCTCGAAGCGCCCTCTCGCTGGCTGTAAATTGAACGTTGACGAAAAACCAGGACTAATCGGCGACCCGGTCGTAGCCTCGCGCCTCTCGAACCACTCGCACGCCGCTGCTACCTCTGGCGCCCTGGAGCCATTGGCTTCGGGCCGTCGTCTGCGGCTGGAGAACGAACGCCTCGTCGCCGAGGTAGCCAGACTGCGCCGTCTATTGCTGACTGGAGCCGCACGTGGAGGTGCCAGTGGCGAGGATGCCAGCCTCATCGAGGACGAGGCCCGCTACGTCGCCTTGGAGATGGAACTCCAGCACACGAGGGAAGCGCTCCACAGCATCAAAGCCGATCGCAAGCGACTACGTGCCGAGAAATTCGATCTGCTCAACCAGATGAAGGCGCTCTACGGGACGCTCGAGGACAAGGAACGCGAGCTCAGGGACTTTATTCGTAACTACGACCAGGTTCGTATATACGTAAATTGTATTGTTCGCCGCGTTCGTGTCTGGGACGTATCGCTGCAGCGAAAAGGCAAGATAGAGAGCGCTGTGTATACACATTACACAGTGGGAAAGAGAGAGAGAGGACGTCTGGCTTTTGTGACGAAACGGCCCGTGATGGGCTTTGAAAAGCCTTGTCAACTCCAACTAACTTTGGAAGGAGAGGCAGACGAGTCTCTCTCTCTCTCTCTCTCCGGCCGTCGATATCCACGGGGATTTTTCCGGCGATAAAGCGTCCCGTCAATTTCCCGTCGCTTCGAATTCGCCGAGGCACTCGTCTGACGCGCGCCTCGCACTTCGCGCCCTTCTGTATTTTCGAGCAGTCGGCTCGCGTGTAATCACTTTGCTTATAACTCTCGCGTCCTTCATTTGCATGTCCCCCTTTTTCGCATCTGCGCATTACAACTCTTATCCGTTTCTTTGACCTGGCTCTTTTCGAATTTGCATTAAATTGCCGGATTTCAGCGACGAAGAATTGTAATGCGAGAAAAAGGAGGATACGGAATGCGCTATAAAACCCGCTGCGGTATCAGTAACTCAGCCGACACCATGATAAGCGCTAATGCGCATGCACGCGACTCTAATCTGCCGCTTGTGGTGGCTCTAAAAATGCGTCTAAAAAACGCCTCCTGACTCGTTTGCAAAAAATATTTCTGTGTGTATACTATCCAGAAGATAATGAGAGGCCAAGGACAATGCGAGAGCCGTTAACTCAGCAAGTTTATACCCGAGATTCTCTATCCCGCTTCTAATAATTCAATGAGTCGGCGCTCCAGGGATAAACAAGAGGGCGAGGGACATTTTTTGTTTCCTTCTTATCGGCCGGCCTTGACGTCCAACAGCCCTATGGAAATCTCATGGAAACAAGAGGGGGAGATTGATATGTGTTATTGCTCTAGTCACGTATGGACCACGCGCTTGACAAACGAGCGGAGTCCAGAGTTCGTAAGGGCGAGACTTTCACGCTGACCTACTTTCGCGCACCGGATACGTCATTTTCGGCTCGGGAAGTTCTGAGAAAAAGTTTCCTCGCTCTTATAAATCCACGGGACTTATCCTCGAAGATTAGACTTTTACGGCGTTATTATTCAAAACGCGGCGTTACAAAATGTAGCGCCGAATAAGAACACGTAGATATCCGTGTCGGAGGAAACTTGTTTCGAGCGACAATATGAATACGTCGGAGCGAATGATTCGTCGAGGCTTTCGAGCGACTTATACGAAAGAGACGCAAATCGGCTTGAGTTATATGAAAGCGAATGGATGGAAATCTGCGGAACGGGAATACATAGCTTCAGCGTGGATGACGTTCGATTGTAGCGACGCTGTCGAGACGCGTAAGCTCATTTTCCTGGTATAAGTCTGTCGTTTTTCCAACCGAAGAATAGAATATAAGAAAGGTATTACTCGCTTCGTAAATCCGTACAACGAATTGGGTATAAGCGAGGAAATCGTCGGAGGAAAAAGATAACACAGAGCATCAGCGGTGTTTCATTGACAAAAGCAATTAAGCCTCCGACATTGTTTTCTCTGTTCCACACAGTCCAACGGGTAATCGGGCCGATCGAACCGTTACCCAACAGCGTGTAAATTACTCTCGCAGCTTATTTCGCGAATCGTTGCGGAGAGGAACAATTAACCGAGCGATCAAAACTTTGGCTCGCGTAAAGCGTATAATAAAAGTTGCAGTGTTAATTTCGACTACGATTCTTTCAGCGGATACGCGAGAGCGAAGCGAACATTGGTCGAATGCAGCAGCCAGGAGTTAACCCGGAGGAGCGTGAGATGGAAAGGGAACGCGAGCGTTGGAGTCTACTGAGGGCGGCACGCGACGAGGCCGACCGCAGCCTCACCCTCGCGGCGAATCTCGCTGAAAAGGAGGCCGCCTTGTCCCACGCCCACGCCACTATCAAGGAGGTATGCAAATATTTGAGAGTAGCTCTTGTCGCTTATCGAACGATCGGGGAAGAAAATTCATATCTCAAATCTTGCGGAGTGAAAATTCACGTATATCCTATTCCAGCTCCAACGACAGCTAGCCGAACGAGGTGGAGGCGTCTGCCTGAGTGACCAGGAGTCACTGGTCTCGTTTCCCCGTAATAGCGTCAACGGCGGCGCGGCTACTCCTGGAGCCGGAAGCAGCAGCGGAGGTGTCCAGCCACAGACGATCCACGGCTCAGCCAGCGAACTGGTCGTCCTTGGAAGTGCCGTTCCTCTGAGCTCTGGGGTCACGGGTGCCAGCAGTACCGGACAACCCGGGGATCGAGGAAGTTGCAGCGCGGACAGCGGCGTCCGTGGCTCCAGCGACCGGGAGAGTGGAGGAGCTACGAGCATCGGCGGCAACCTTTCGGACTCGACGACCGATGGTGAGTTTTTTTGAATTTTACCCAAGCTGACGCATGTTTTCATATACACTTGTTCATAACGCCCCTGTACTACAGCGACACTCTAATTAATTATCCATACTCGATGGGTTATCACATATGCTGACATCGTGAGTTTAAAAGCGCGCGATGCTCTTGCAAAGTTCTCGTTCTAATTACTTCGATATCGAGTGACGCATGCGAGTTTATATGCCACCTAGCTACAGACTGCTGTATGTGGTTCTTTTAGCTCGGGGCATGTTCAAACATTGATAGTATCGTCGCAGTTACAAGATTAATTACGCCTGTACATTATACGGAAATTAAAACTAATCCTTCGCTCGCTAAATTACACTTTTTAATCTCTTAACGTTTTCTCTCTCTCTCTCTTTCTCTTTGTGGCACATTATATAACTACATAACATCATTGTACAGAATATCCGTGTGTTTTGTGTGTAACCCTTTGAATGTACACTTTAACATCGGTTTGCTACAAACATGGAATCCACACACTCTGACAAAGACACCCTACAAGCATGTTGGAATAAAAAAGGAACTCGCGATAAGTAAAGCTCGATCGTAATTCGATCAAGAGAGCAAGTATAGGGGCAGCATAAAGAACACATGCAAAGCTGTAACAATGCAGAGTTTAGTTTTCTGCGAATGCGAGACACTTTTATTTTTTCGCTTGTTAGAGCTCATCTCGCAGAAAGCAATCAATAAAGACATAGCGCTATATAGCAGTGGAGAAAATATTAGATGAGAAAAATAAAACGTGGCGTGACTCAGCAAAAGACACAGGGATCCGACAGTGATAAAGAAAGAATGAAAAAAAAAAAAGAGCGTAGCGCCACATAAAAGAAAAGAGCTACTGAAAGACTGCGAGAAAAAACAAAAATAGTAGCTGTACGTATCTATCTATTTATCGTCCAGGCACTCCGACGATCATGCTCGAGGGGAGCGGCTTCGACGTGGACAGCATCTCCTTGGTATCCTCCTCGATAGCTCCACCCCACATGTACCAATGTAAGTTTTCCTCCCGCGCGCGCATCGCCCTTAATGGATGCGACTCTCTCTCTCTCTCTCTATCTCTGTCTGTGTCTGTCTGTCTATATGTGCGTATACTTGTGCGTCTACGTGTGTGTGTATGTATACTCTGTGATGTGCCCTTTCTCTCTCTCTCTCTCTCTCTCGCGAGCGCCAGCTTATTTCCTTTTGTCGTCGATTTTCGCAGTCTGCACCCGCGGGACTTCCATTTCCGAGGCTCTTCTCCCTACCGAGTTTCGGCCGTTATGATTAATTGAATGATATACCCAGAAGCTGCTGTACTCCGAGAGATGCGACGCCACTGCGGAAAGGCTTGAGACAATGTCCTCGTGCTTCTGTATGGGGTGTATTCAGTGTTTTTTTTTATTCCAGTATATAAAACTCGCGTTGTACATAATACTGCATGAGCAAAAAAAAAAAAAAAAACTGCATGTCGATTCATATACTGCGTGATAAGATGAAAACTGTGTTCTTTATGGTGCGCGTTGTATCGGTGTCGTATAAATATCTGATGGAAAAGAGTGTTATACAGACGAGTTCAGGAGAATAGAGAACAGCGACAAAGCGCAATCGATCCACAATAAGATGAAACAGCTTGTCCGCGTGTCAGAGACAGCTCGACTAAAGACTTTATTCTCGTTATAGCGACGACGCCAAAGGACTGCAGCCCGAGTCTCTCGCCGCTGAACGCTTTCTCGAGGTCGATGGATAACTCGTCTCTGTCTCGTTCGGTGGAACAGCTGTCCAGTCCACTCGACGCCGAGCCCAAGCGTAGCAGCAAGCTCCATCAGCAACAGCAGCCGGTCCAATCTCTCGTACCGCAGACGGTGCATTCGAGATCGTCGGCAACCCGCGGTGGTACCTGGGGATCCATATCAAGGTTCGTACAAGCTTCCAATTTATTCCTGTGGCGCGTGGATGTCGCTAACTGTTATATACAACATGTCCGTGTGCAATCGTGTGCAGGGTGTTTGCGCGCTCACGGCACCGGAAGACGACCAACAGTTCCGGTGTGCTCGGGAGCAGCGTCGGTGGCGGCTGCGAAGGCGCGCCCGAGGGCTTCGACCCGTACCGCTCCTGGTCACCCCTAACGGAGGAGGGCTACGCCGAGAAGCTGCGACTGCTCAGGGAGGCCGCCTCCGTGCCCATGGAGCGCTGGAGAGCTCCCACAGTTCTCGCCTGGCTCGAGGTCGCCTTGGGGATGCCGCAGTACGGGCCTAGGTGCGCCGAGAACGTCAAGTCCGGCAAGGTATTGCTGGAGCTGAGCGACGCCGAGCTGGAGGCAGGTCTGGGCGTGAGCCACCCACTGCACCGCAAGAAGCTGCGCCTCGCGATTGAGGAACACCGGCATCCGAACCTCGTGCGATATCCCTGCATAGCTCAGCTGGGCCACACTTGGGTCAGCTCCGAGTGGCTTCCCGACCTCGGGCTCTCTCAGTACGCCGAGAGCTTCGCCACCAACATGGTCGACGCGCGAATGCTCGACCACCTGAGCAAGAAGGAGCTTGAGAAGCTTCTCGGTGTTACCAGGAAGTTCCACCAGGCCAGCATCGTTCACGGTATCAATCTCCTCAGGATGCTCAATTACGACAGACAGGTACCTTACATATAAGCCACTGATTAACATTATACCGACAACCGCACTATGTGCTATCGGCTTATCGATTCATCTCTCGCGCTCTCCTCCGTTTATAGGCCCTTGCGGTCAGAAGACACAATTGCGAGCAAGTCGACGCTGATCCCCTTGTTTGGACTAATCAAAGGTTCATTAGGTGGGCGAGGAATATCGATCTCGCAGAATACGCCGACAATTTGAAAGGTAAGTCAGCTGCGCCAAGATTGATTGTATATTGTATAAAATGCCAATTTGTTTAACAATCACGCAGACTCCGGAGTTCACGGCGCCCTGGTGGTACTGGAACCTTCGTTCACGGGAGACACGATGGCCACGGCCCTGGGCATACCACCGGCGAAGCACATGATCCGCAGGCACCTCACAGCCGAACTCGAAGCCATTGTACTGCCGGCCAGGTACTCAGTCTACCGACATCCCGAGCTCGTTCTGGATAACTCTTCTGCTCACTAAGAGGACGGAATCGCTCGGCATTCATGCCAAAATCTCGCGAACCCCTTCTTCCCGTCTGTTTCGCGTTGAAATATCGACTGACCGATTTTTATTCTTATCTCTCTTGTGTCGCTGTATATCGTTATACGTGTAGACTTACTTGTTGATTCCACGATGCTCGTCGTTCAGTTTTGAAGATTTCTTTTTTACTTCGCGTACTTACGCTTCGTTTTAGGCACTTTTGACGACGAGAGATTCCGAGATATTTTTCTGTATATAAAGTGTATGTAAAATTTAGACACTAGAATGCTTCGCGCAAACGCTGTCCTGTTGCCAAGTCAATTATATATGCCTCGTGTCAATAATCAAGCCTAAAGGAATTAAATTTGTCATTGGTAGGCGACAATCACACGTTTAATCGTATTAAAGTATACGTTTTCAGTGTATGTTTCTATGTCAGAATTTTCTGATAATCGGTTAAAAAGCGTTAGGAATTGTGGAGTCATTTCTTTCTATTCGATTCGTATCCGTATAGATCGGCCCCTCCATGCTTTCTCTCGGATTTTCAAACTTCGTAAACACTCGGCGAAAGATTTTAGATTCCTGCAATAATTCAATATTCGGATCATTTTTTACCGTAAATATATTCACTTCCAAAGAAGGTACAGCCTGATTCTCAAACGGATAGCGAAACGTTCTCGCTCCGTTATCGGTTAAAGGAATGCACTCGTCATCGAGTAAAAGAGACTCACAATTGAGATTCTTGCAGTAATCTAAGAACAGCAGCAGCAGCGGAATCTCCATTTCTCAAAGGGATTCTCGGGCGCGATCCAAACGGTGTGCAGCGCGAGCAGCCCCTTTGAACGCTCGAACCAAAACTAATAAAATCCACGCGAGCGCGCCAAGTCGGTGTTTTCCGATTCCTCCGAGAGAAAGCGCAGTGCGGCTGACTGCTATACGAATTTTCGCGCTTACCCCAATGTGTGTAAACACGGAGAATATACTAAGAGACGCCGTTATAAGCGCTGACGAGTCGCGAAAATAAAAAAAAAAGATGCGACGGAGATTAGCGCGGATAGAGTCATCTAACTTAGCTCGTCTGTTTTTTTATTATGCAAGGAAGATGAGGAAAGCCGCTTTGCGATTTGCTGGGCTTACTGAAAGAAGCAAAAGGAGAGGAGTCTTTACCGCGCGCAGGTTAATGGGCGATTAAATTTACGATAAGGAGATTAAGTTTTTTACTCGGAAGCTCCATATATTCTTGATAGATTTTCATAACTGCTTTCGCTAAAGTTTTTATTCGCAGAAGAGGGCTTTTCACATACTCGAGATACTTAATTTTTTTTTAAACCGCAAGCTTTCTTCATTTTTCTATCCAGGATAAAAACGATGATCTCGAATGACTTTTTGCAATTTTTTACTTTTGCTATCTCTAGATATCAAGTGCATTTATGTAGCCTAAATCTTTTTGATAGAGTTTGCGATCGTCGTTTTTGTAATATAAGTGTAATAACCGTACACGTTCTTGTACTCGCTCCATTATACTCGTATGGATATATATATAAATACTTCGATATTTATAAAAAACCAGAAACACCAGGACTACACACACGTAGGTACAAAAAAAATGATATATACAAGACGCAAGGTTATATGTGTAATGTACATAATATATATATATATATATATATATATATATATATATATGCAAACATTGGTGAACTGCGAGAAAAAGTTAATGACAAAAGGCAGATAAGAAAGAGCACGAAGCCCAGCCAAGGAGTGCGGAGCGTAATCGATTAATGTACATCATACTTATGGCAAAAACTCGCTTGCTCGCGATTCGATGCAGTTTATGGTATTTTACGAGTCTCGCCGGCTGGTAATAGCCGTGATTTTCACGAGTTACGACTCGGGTGTTTATTATGCGGAATGAAATATTTACGCAGAGATGTCTTGTTCGGGGCGTTGGCGCGATCGTTACTTTCAAAGAGACGGCTCATTATGTATTCATGCCAAAAGCTCGTGAAAGCTATTCGCTCAAGGGAAGATGATGCCGATTTGAATAGAATGTTGCACTTGCAGCTATACTTTTAAAGCTCAAAGTAACGAAAACTGCCAACGGCTACATACCGGTATGCACATTTTCCGCTGCCACAATCACACCTCGGTAGCTCTGAATTTTCCGCTTGGAAGCGTAGCCTTTGTAAAAAAGGACTTTGCTCTGTTTTACACTCGTAAAAATGAGCAAGGTCGAAAAATCCATGAGACCCGAGGCGTAATTGAATCATAGCGGTAAATGCGGCGACTTGAAGAAAAAGGAAACGTAAAAGAACGTGTTCCCCGACCGCGTATACAAGAGGGACACACCTTTCTTCTGTTTCTCCGGGGCGCAATTCCCTTTGTTACACACTATTCTACAACTATCTAGCCGAGCCGTAGCCCACAGCTGCCGCCGCCGCCGCTGCCTGCACTGCACTTGCGCTATATTGTACAGCACCTACTTTTTTATTTTTTTATTTTTACTCTCTCTCTATCTCTCTCTCTCTTTTACTGTTTACTCTCGATCCCTCTTTTTATGAATAAATGGACTGATCATTTTTAGACGTCGTGGCGAGAATACCTTGGTTACCGAAGCATGATACTGTTAAAAATAGCTTGATCAAAGAACGTAGATGTCATGCTGAGTATTTATTTTATTTCTTTTGAATTGTTTAAAATTATAACTAGTTTTTATGTAAATGTATTTCCACATATGTATTTCATATCTGTAATACAGAGCGACTGCGACGCACGAGGTGCAGTTTCGAGAAGATAAGTCGTTCGCGCCAGTAGACTTATGCTCAGCCGACCAAGAATATCACGCCACTTTGCATCTTCCATTGATCTGCGCCTCCTCTTTGATTTGTCGGAATATACCTATATGTGTCTTTGATATATTATACTTTATATGATATTCATACCTTTTTGACTGTTTGATGTAACTGCGTTATATTAAAGTATCTGAAATTGTGTTACTCGGCTCTGATGCGCTGAGCCGCCTTCTCACTTCCGCGTGTAAAAGAAAAGCAGGGAGTCTGCATAAAAAGCAGACGAGCGCGAATAAAGTGCAAACGAAGATAAAGTGGCTGGTGACGACGCATTAGAGCCCAGTAAATATCCTTTCTTCTTATAGCTATCCATTTTTCTCTTTCTTTCTATCTCTTATTTTTATTACTTTCCCATCGATGGAGCACACGATGTTTGCGTATGTGTACTATACATATATGTGTTGTGAACTATCTATTCGATATGAGCTTCGCATCCATGTATAGATTTGTATGAAAAACTCTCTACTTTTTTCCTTTCTTTCTCTCTTTTCCACTCTACATATATAGGCAACTGCAGCGATTCGCGATGATGATATATCGACAAAGCGGCTCGCGAGTCAATTATATACTTGTGCATAACTTTCGACGAGCACTCGACCGTGCGTGAGAATGCACTATGGTGCATTAGGAGCGATTCGCTGCAGCGCTCGCTTTTGTTATTACATTGACATGGATATATCGATATTTATATACATATTGCATATTATATACGTACGTGTGTGTCTCGGTGCTTTTCTCCTTTTTTTGTATGATTGCTATGAATACATTGCTATGATGGAAGTATTTATATACATACATTTTTCCACGCTCCTGCGGACTCTTCCCGCAGAACGAGTATCTCGTCAATATAAAAATCACGAGAAGAGTCCCGCATCGAGTGTCTCCGATCTGATTAGCTTCGGCCACGATTTGAAAGAGAAAACGCGAGCGAGTGAGAGAACGTGTATATACATACATATATCTGCATGCTCGCGCAAAGCAAAAAGCAACAGAAAAAAATACGGTCTCTGTGTGGGTGAATGTAGAGGCCAGTTGGAGGTGGTTCCGCGCAACGGCGGTGGAGTAGCCCGACCGATGAGCAGCGTCGGAAGTATGGGACGTGGACACCGGGCCTCGGCACATCTTCAGCATCACCAGCACCAGTCAATCCTCGTCGGACCTATGCACCAGTCGCTCAGCCAGGCCAGTAGCAGCGGCACCAGTACCATCGACCGACGACGATCCAGCCTCAGGGTAAAGTAGCCTCCCCAACCCCCCATGAGTACTACAACATTCGCACATCATAACGACGACATTCTCTCCACTCTCTCGCTTTTGTTATTATATACTACATACATTTTACGTATCTGTAGATCTATTATTTATACTTTATCGATATTTTCGATATAACGATTATACGCTTATTTCTAGTGCATCTTCATAATCCTCTGTATCTCTCTTATATACTCTCTGTCATTGATCTCGCCGCATCTCTATGCTTCCTCTCTCTCTCTGTGTTGATCATTGTCGTGATTTTATTACTAGTGTAGATCTTTTTTTACATTATCATATAATGCCAGTCCACAAGCTTCAAAGCGATAATGAATATGCGTAAGTATATATATCGGTGGGACTTAACAGTCAATAGAGACGATAACCGTTCGAAAGATTATATGCGCCAGACAGACTCGACGCCACCGGCACAGTAGTGCAGCCTTGCCGTAATAGCAGATGTCGTTGTCCCAAGTCCCATGTGTGCGTCGCGCTGCTGCAGAGGCTACTCCTTTGGGATTTCAGCTGGTGCGCATGTATATACGTATATTGCACGGCTTCCGCGAGATGTGCTAATTTTATAGCGTCACGAACGCGATAACGAGTTTGCTCCGTCTCTCTCGCTCTCTCTCGATTTGTCATTTCTGCGCGCGCGCCGAAACTTTGGGAAGTTACTCTCGGAGAGAGAGAGAGAGAGAGAGAGGAGGGACTTTGTTTGCTGGCTTGAGATTTTGGGACAAGATCTTGGGATATATGGTTCGGATATTATTGCTGTCCAAAGTTCTGACGCGCGACAGCGTTCGCTTATAACTACTTTAAATATACTCGCCTCGCTTGTGTATACATTAGGCGTGTACGCGGAGGAATCATATAAACGAGCGCGAGAGTCGTCTGTTACTATTTTTTTTTTTTTTTTTCAATTATACAAGTATCGTGTCATTGTGTTCATGTCACGCTCCCCGCATATCATTGTCGCATATATACTCCTCAATCCCACGCCATTACATGTGTATATCAGAAGAATGCATGTTCGATCTTGCATGGCATTATTATATATCAAGCTTCTCGCGAAAGCTCGCTTCACACGAGACGTCGATCGGAGCCGACGAAAGTAGGCCGACTCTAGACGTGAATCACGGCTCTTCCATCCGTCTTTTTTTTTTGTATATAATACATAAAAGAAAAAAATATATACATAACGCAATAAAAAACTTTACGAGATTCTATTTAATATAGAGTAACGAGGGGATGAACGACGGATCGTGAAAAAATCCCAGGTTAAAAGTGAGAGCATGAGCGGCCGAAGCATCAGCAGGCCAAACAAGGCAGTTTTAGCATTGGTAGTACACCACTATATCTGGACTCGAAGAGCATATTCTTATAAAGAAAATGGAAAAGTGTCTATGCGCCACCTATTTTCAGAGACGCCAAACACGGGGCTTGTAAAAGGCCAGTTCAAAACTGCTTTGTCTTGTCTTGCTTTGTACTGCGATATCGCTCTTATGCTCCTCTAACGGTAATCGAATCGCAAACGCGCACTTTTTTAACTGGCTATAATCATTATATACGACAAATAGAAGTCCTTCAAGATGGAGCGATAAAAACTTTTAGGTAGGAATAACACACACTGATATTATATAATGTATGCACATTACTCGGAAAAAAGCAGACGATCAAAATGAGATGCATGTTATAATGATGATAACGATTGACTCTACACATTCGAAAAGTTTTTGTAATATTTGTATATCAGCTATGTGTTTAAAAACAACGTCTGTGTAGGCAAACAAAAAAAAAACAGTATAATGTATATCTGCATACAGAATTTTATATATAGCGATTATAATATATCATGCGATAGAAGTGATCAAAAGATGCCAGAAGCTCCACAGTACGAGTATCATAAGGATAATAATTATAACCGATAAGATTCTCGAGTTTGTTGAATTTTCGCCGAGTAAAGAGCTTCAGATATGAACGACAATTTTAAGACTGACGACATACAAAGAGAAAAGTAAGAGATATCAATTATGCGCCTCCTTTGCAAGGATATGCCGCGCACACCAAAAGAGATAAAGTACACTTATCGTAGTGAGAGAGAGAGAGGAATAATGACGCATCTGAAACGTAATTGAGTCTATAATTATTATGATAGCAAAGAAAAGCCAGTATTTCACTTAAAGAAAAGCAAGTCTTCTTTATACGTAGAGTATCGCACAAAACTTTGTAAATAATCGCTCTCCAGTTATATACATATACACACACAGAAAACAATCGGTCCCGCCATATCTATATACATATATACAAATAACAACGCATGTGAAAAGTCCCCATCGGTTGTTTATTGCAAAATACTCGTATAGAAGCCACCGCCGAGAGCGAGAGATGAGAAACAAAGCGAAGGAAAATAAAAAGAAAGGAATAGCTGGCATATTTAGCGAGTAACCCAGTCGCGCGCAATGCCGCATTATATCGAAGGGGTCGACGAGGATATTGCATTGGCTTATCGATCGCGCGCTACGAAACGCCGCCGCCGTTGCCTTCGTCGTAGTCGTCGTCGACGCTAATACCGACGACGAAGCGAGGGTCGGCATTTATAATAGACACATGCTTTCAAAACGAGGAAATATAAGAATATATACGATCGAACGAACGAGAGAATAATGTAAATAATATATAATGTGATTTCAATGTGGACGACGCCTGCAGTTTTCATTATTCTTTCCTCTGTGTATCACACGAAACTCACATATCCACCTTTCTCACTCTGTTCATGCTCTCTCATCGCATTGTTCATTTTTCCCTGACTAAGTTAACGCGAAATCGATAAATTATTTTTGAATTTCTTTTTTTTTATATTTCACTGGATTAATTCTCTCCCTTATTTTATTATTCAGTCCTTCAAGAATTTACAGCCAGTTTTTTTCTTTCCTGTCATTTTCACAAAGAAGGCTGCGTCATCGATCGTCACAATTTCAACGAAATCGTATCACGCTATCGTATAATACTGTTAATAGTCATTTTCTGTGCCATTACATTAGTTCATTACATACATGATTAATTTTCCAATATCACCGATCGCAGATACGTAAAATTGGCTATTTCGTAGTTTCGTAGAGTTTTTTTTTAGTAGTCATTAGTTTGAGTGAACCTCAGAAGGTAGTTGTGTGAAGAGTTGATTTTTATTTTTTATCTAATAACACCAAATTAAAGAGTAATTCGTATACCATCGATTAGTTATTTTGATGATACTAACACTGATATTAAAAGCAACATTTTCTTTAATTTGTATTCATTTTTTGATCTTTTTTTTTTTTTTAAATCATGGTCAATGAGTACGGTAAGAAAATGGCAATCGAAGAGTGGAAAGTAAGTTCGATCGAATGCCAAAGAAATCACGAACTCATTAATAACGAACGAAACTTTTACAGGGATCCCTAAGCCGAGCACTGGGTCTGCGACCTCGTAGCGAGAAGGCCTCGCCTTCCTCATCATCGGACACGGGCAGCCTCGCCAGCCAGAGCCAGTACATGAGCAGCCTGCGCAGCAACTCGCCTCCGCCTCCGCAGCTTCCACCTCGACCGTCCACCGTATCGGGTAGTACGAAGCGTCATCGGCGCGTCAAGAGCATCGGTGACATCGAGTACATGTCGAACGTCGCGGTAAGCACGCCCGTCTGACAGGAGGTCCGGCCCCAGCCTGCGCAGCATCCGGGGCCTTACCGCAGTCTCAGCGAGCGGGGCTACTCGTCCTCCTCGTCGACCTACTACTCGCAGTACGGCTCCTACTCGGGCTACAGCAACGTCAGCGGTGGTGGTGGCAGCGGCGGGAATGCCTCCTCCACTGGAGCCAACTCCGACTACTACCACTATCAGTCACCGGTCAACAACTACTACCAGCTTCAATCGGGCTACTACTCGCCCCAGAGCTCCGACAGGTCGTTCCCCGGTGTCCAGAGGTACGGCAGCCTCGCCGAGGAGGCCTGGCCGCCGTCCACCAAACAGGACCCGACGCCAGCTGTCCCTGTCTCCGGCAACGCGCCAAAATACAAGATGCAGGACCGGATCATTTGAGGAAAGGAGACGAACTTATAAATGTATAATTCGATGTTTATGTATACTAGTCAATGCGAGAGAAGAAACTGCAGGCCGCTCGCGCGCAGCTTTTAACTTGAACACGTTTTACCACACGCTATGCATATTATATACGACTCTCGCGACGCTTTTCGTGTCTACGATGATAAACGCAATTGTTAAGGAGCGATCGATTCGTGCAGTGACCATTCGTCTCCGGTACCTGGCAACTATAGCAACGACTAGTGTGACTCGTCAAGCGCTAACGAAGCACCACATTGTAGACTAATTAACGATCTAACTAGACTACTACTATTGTACTACTACTATTACTATTACTACTATACTCGTAAGAACGATGTATCAATCGCAAAGCATTCCCGAGAGACATGCACGAGGACCTCGTTGAGAATAATAATAAAAGATGAATTATTTTCGTGAAGAAACATAAAGAGAGGAGTAGCAGGATTCGATAAATTAAAGCCTGCTGAATATTTGTAAAGAGTCGTGTTGTTATTATAGAGTGCAGGCTAACTTTCAATCGCTCGACCTTTTACTAGCGTCCAAAGATTATATTATTATATAGACTATACACGCACTCATGTGGAGAAGCCTAGACTCGTTTGCTACTAAACAGAAGCTCCAAATATTAACGATGAACGGAATGACATTATCAGTCTTCGATAAGCTGTTGTAGAACTACATAGCTATTTGCAAAATCGTTCTGTATGTACAGAAATGATGAGATGAAACTTTAAACGATATTATATTATACATTAAGCTGTAGTAACGATCATTATCAATAACCCTCTATCGGGGGAATCGTTACAAACCAATTGCAGGGTGGTTATTATTATTGATTTCGAAAAAGTCTGATTACCTCTTCCTGGTTGAAAACTTGTACAAGTTTTGACGAGAATGAAATATCTATCCTAGAGTCGATAACGTTGAGGTAGGATAATCTAATGAATTAATGAAAAAGTTTTTAAATGTTGTACATAAAATTATATTGATTCGTACGAATGATTTTAGATTGAATTTGAATTTAATATATGATTTTTTTTTTATATACTTACAATGCGTATCTTTGCATATTTCAATATTGATATTTAATATATTTCGATCTTCTATCACGATATTGTTCACTTCGGAGATTTGTTTATTCTAATGTATCTCAATATTGAGAGCCGTTACAATGCAGGAATAATTGAAACGGGCGTCACATAACGAACGTTCAAGCGCTTAGTATACTCATTGTTTATTATAGCATATGACGACGATTATTCCATTCTAATGAGAATATATTCCATAGTTTTGCGACTTAATGACAAAAGATGAAAGACACTATTCAATTCTCAATGATAATTAAATTTTACTGCACTACATAAGCTGCCATTCAAAGTCTTTACAGTTAAAAACAATAACAATACGTAAAGTAAACGTATCAAGTATTAATTGTGCCGAAATGACGATTGTTTTCTCGTCTGCATTGAAGTACTCCAAGAAAGTGCTTCCAAAGAAAATTTTAATATAATATTAATGCATTTGAACACATTTATTCCTTGAGCATTTCAAGACTGCATTTTAGCACCTTATTATAACTATTGTGTAAACATAAAAAAGTATAATGAATTGTACCATATACGCTGGCTTTGATGGATTGGAATGATCTATTTTAAAAATTTGAATACAACTCAGGTTAGTAGTGGTTGAAAAAAGGAATCCACTCTCTTCTTTTAAAATGATAAATTATGCAAATACGTCGTTTTAGTTGTGATGAGATCGCGGGGTGAAACGACAAAGCAGAATATCTATATAATTATACAAAAGTTTTCAGCTCATTGACATCGTTTTACATAGACTAAAACGACTGATTCAATGCAAAATTGATGCAAATGCACTGTGTAATTTATTCCATGTAATATGTATTTTTGTGTACCTACCTAAGTAATTTATTTTATTAAATTAATTCTTAGGCATTAAGTCGTGTATTTATATAAATACGTATCGTAAATTATACATAAAATAAAAAAAAATAATATGCGAGAATTCGAATAAAATATAATTGTATCGCACATAAACTGACATATGTCGAATATCTCAAAGAGAGAAAAAAAACAATAAGAGAGTATTGAATACAAAAATATAAATAAATGCTTTTGCTGTATGCAATTATTGACCAACGAGCGATGAAAGACGATGAAAAGGTGTATCGACGAGGCACAATGTGTACATAATTTACGTGCATTGTGCACTATGTCCGATTCTGAGAATAAATTGATTGCCTTGAATTTTTGTTTCCAATTTTCTTTTGTAAAACCTTTGTTAATAAATAACGAAAATATTCAAAAGATCAATAGTTGCAAATATTGAATCGGTCAGCAAGAGAATTCCATTACCGCCATAAAAGTTTCGTCCGCGAGATGGCAACTCGATACACTGTTCACTCGCGTTGTTTTCTCTTTTTGTGACGTTTCAAAGGGACACGTCGTCATGTTGCTACTCCGCGTGGAAAATAGGCCGTCTGCGCATGCGCCAGTTCATTCTGCCACTTGTCAGGGTAAGCCGAGACCGTTCACCTGATCCGCGGCGCGTGCCTCTTCACTGCCTGCTCCTTTTGCACAGATTTCTCTCAGGGACTTCGCAAGAAGACAAACACACGCGCAAAATGTCTGGAAAATCAAAGGCCTTCACGAAGGAGGAGGAGCTTCTGCTCCAGGACTTCTCGAGAAACGTCTCCACCAAGTCATCTGCTCTCTTCTACGGCAATGCCCTCATCGTCTCGGCGATTCCCATCTGTAAGTCGAATTTACCTATACATTCTTGAAATTCACAGTTATTTTGTGTAAGGATTGCTGTGAAAATGATTTAGGAAATATTTTTAGTAGTTTATACGATGCATTTCAGTCAACTCTTTGATATCGGAGCATACTCGTTGAGGTTAGGTCAACATCTGTTCTAATCTTGATTTCCGTAAAATGTTTGAGGTTTTCTTGATAAATAGTGTTATCTGCTGGATTAAGCAGTCTTGTTGACCAACTTTCGCTATTGTACTACGTGAATTTATTGCTTTAAATCGTTTTGGAGCAAAACATACATAGTATACTGTTTATGCATAAATTACCACAATAATTGTTTTCTAGGGCTGTTCTGGAGGATTCACCTGATCGATGTCTACTCCAACCTGATTTCCTTTGTCTTGGTGACCCTTGTCAGCACGTACGCACTTGCATTTGCGTATAAGAACACAAAATATGTTTTGAAACATAAGGTAAGCTTTTCAGAAAACTTGTCGGATTATGTAATAGCTTATTGCCAATGTTCGTTGAACAATGGCAATAAGCTTGAAGATGAATCCAGAATTCTAACTTATGTTTCATTTTGTTTGTTAAGATTGCTGTCAAGAGGGAGGACGCAGTCACCAGGGAGATGAGCCGCAAGCTTGCTGAGGACAAGAAAATGAGCCGCAAGGAGAAGGATGAGAGGTACTTGAGCATTAGTTTTATCTCATAACTGCAGTATAGTTTTATCTCAGATAAGCAGATCAAATGCGTTATTGAAATATGTCTTGACCCCATTAAATAAATCATCTTTGAATAAAATTTTCTTAAAATCGATTTTGTATTTGATGCAATCTACATTAAAGCAATGATTCTAATAATTAATGAATTTTCAGAATCCTCTGGAAGAAGAACGAGGTTGCCGACTACGAAGCCACCACTTTCTCGATCTTCTACAACAACGCTCTATTCTTGGCTTTCGTCATTATTTGCTCGTTTTACATTCTGAAAACAATGACGCCAGCAGTAAACTACGTATTCTCCGTCGGCACAGCGAGCGCCCTGTTGGCCCTCCTCTCCACGGGATCGCAATAATCATCGTCCTTAGTAATTTGCCACTCATTCCTAATTGCAACAAATTTTGTTATAACTTATTCCATGATGAGACTTCGCTCGTTCAAATGTTTTATAATCGAGCAACTTTTTTATACGAGAGAGAGAGTGTAACTAGGTAAAAAATACAAACTTATTTATAGTTAAATTACAAAAAATTGTAAAAAAAGTTTCTCGACTTTTTTATTCGCCCATTTCTGCCAACTTCCTTGAAAAAAGTCTATTTCAATCGTCGGGACTTCAAAAGATATATTCTTTCGTCGCGCACTAAAAAGAAAAATAGAAAAAAACGCCGACACTTACCTACGTCAGTAATATAGAATAGATGAGTATACTCAAAAAACGTTGCCAACAGATTTGACACTAACGCTTTAAAAAATTTAAGATTAATAAATTCGCCAACTTTACAACTTATTGTGAAGACGTCGAAATTTCGAAAGAAAAAAAGTACACTCGCACAGGAGTGGGAAAGATTGTTATAACGAAAGCTTGGCGAGGCGAATCTTTTGGCTCAATGATAAATGTGCTTGAGATACACGCTATTGCGCGAACGGAGGCGCGCGCGCCTTCATTAAGTCCAACAAAAACGTTTATACGCGCTAAACACAATGAAATTGGCACAAAACCAGCAACCGTTGTTATACACTATCCCCGACTGGCTAATAGCATATAAAAGAGAACTCGTACAGCTACTGTACTTCACGCCAGAACGAGATATGATTGACGGATTATTGTACGATATTAAAGTCCGGGGTGTTGGTATAACACTGCAGTAGCAGCAGCTGGGGTTTCATCGCTAATTTAAAGGCGAAATATATTTCTTTGTCCGGCCAAGGTCTGCGAGTCGTAGATTTCGAAGCAGGTGTAAATCATAACGCCCGCAAGATCTATCGGCGTATTAATTTCGTGGACAGAGGACTATTTTCGCATATAGCAGCCGTTCTGCGTGTAATTGCGTGACATTTTCATCAGGCTCGGGGGTGTAGGCGACTATTGTGAAGCTTATTTTTGTTGTTTTTGTGAAAAGACTCGCTCTGTTGATCTAATGAGCCGCGTGTGGGTTCTCTTCTTATACTTGTATTTCCTCGAAATTTGATTTACATCGTCGATTGTGCAATTACACGCGCGTTAATTGAAGGCGATTTCGACGAATTTGAAATTCGTGTAAATTGCTGTTAGTTTCAACAGTTAGTGAAATTTTATTGTTCAATATTGCACATTTTCTGTCAATCATCGATCGAAAAAAAAAAATAAATAAAATAACGTTCTAAGCTAGCTACTGCGTATAAATATGAAGAAACGAGGGCTGAAAGGTACCAAGCGAGAAAACGCAGTAGCAGCAGCAACAGCAGCACGTGGCCAAGAAATTTCGGGAGATTTAAATTTCAATGTAAACAAAACCCTGCTGGTTGGCTGAGTGCGAACAAAAGAAAACGTTTCATAAATTGTTTCCTCGTTTTGCTCGACATAATGAATAATGCACTTTAGGATACCATATGCAAAGTGGAGAACGCACATGACGTGTCCTGGTCTCGCGCAAGATTTATTACGAGTTTCTGCATTCTTTTGCAGAAATATATATATATAAAGCTCGAACCTTTCTTCTCGATCAATCATGCATTTGACTCCTTTCTCTCTCACACTCGCTTTTATAGAATATATATCGAAATGCAAGCCGGCGAGAAATATCGATTTGGGTCAGGTCGCACGGCGTTAATAAATATAAAGCAAATACGAGATCGCCTTTAATTGCTCCACTTTATCTAAATGGGCGTTTGCTGAAATAATATAACTCTGCGCGCGATTTCTCGTACTCGTCGCTTTTTTAATTCAATTAATCTTATAATTTTGGAAAAAATTAGAATACAGAAAATTCTTAGTTTATAGCAGGCCTAACAAAAGACAGTTTTGGTGACATAGGTGACACCCACTATATAACATGTACTGGATGCAGATTTTCATGAGGAAAGTGAGAAGGTGTCTCCGCGCCATCTATCGAGTGACTATAAAGTGCCGGAAAGTTCAAGCAGTCCAAAACAGTTTTATTTTATACTGTTCAGAGCACCTCAAAAAAAAAAATCTACCTTCTGACCACAAGTCCGATGAAAATAGCGATTATTAACGACCGGCACAGGCGGCGCGGGAGAAAGCTCGAAACGATTTTCTACCGATTCGAGTTGTGCTTTTCCAGCTGGCCCGCAGCCAGTCATGTCGACTCCGTATACCTATAGAGTGCACGTCATATTTTCGCTGGCGACGCGCGAGAAGCCAGCCCCGGAAACTTGTAGCAAAAAGCCTCCGCGCGCTCGAGTAACACGATATCCAAGCGAAATCGGCTGGAATTGCTGACTAAGATCTGGAGCTGTTCGCGATCGCCTTATATTTTCTCTCCTTTCTTCGTGTGAAAGCTGAGAAGCTTTACGTTGTTTCACTCTGTTACTATTGCGCGCTTCGAAAAAGAGAGTGTAGGTGCATGATACGCCAAAGACATGTTGTATCTTATAGGAAAAAGGGTCTAGTTTGACGTCGAACACGTATAGACAAATGGTCAATTTCAAAAGAGAAAGACCGAGAGGCGTTTTTATCCCTAATGATATTTATCGCTCGCCGAAAGCTCATTACTCATGTCCGAGGATTTTCTGTCGTGTCGCGCGGTGTGTTTAAAAGTGAACGATAATAGCCAATGTGTTGAAAATCGACTCTGTTAACTTTTAACGATACGAGTACGCGCTCGAAGCGTGAATTGCATTTCGTAAAATCGATATCAAAGCGAATCGTTCCTCTATACTCGCGACTATTTGCGCGAATATTTTTTTTTCCGAGAGCTTAAAAATAAAAAGAGAAGCTAGCATAAAAAATAGCAGCGATAAATAAAAGTCTCGAGATCGACGCGTCGACTTGATGATCGAGTATAATACAGCTAGAAGACCGCAAGCTCGAAATTCAATATTCCCGGATTGGTTTGGCGGTTGGGATCCCGAAAAAAAATCCGAGCCTCGATCGAAGTGTGGGAAATAATGTAAACATCTGTAAATCCAGATTTTACTGTTGCTTGCTGCTCTCTCTCTCTCTGAATGTTCCATGGGCTCATCGAAAGCTATTTCTGTAAACTGCGCATGCTTACGTGCACACGGATACGCTCCGACACCGTGGGATGTATGATTTCGCTTTTCTCCCGTATACTCTCGTGTAATTTCGGAGAAAAGGCATTAAAACGCGGGCGGCGGCGGCGGCGGAGAACTCGAAAATTGCGTAAACCGGCTGAGCGAGAGTGAGTAGGAAATCGCGCGCAGAGACGAGTATAATAGGCCTGTCCGCTATTTTCTGACATGTATGCGTGTAACACGTCGGCTGAGAATTTCCATTGTTTATAGGTCCTCAGTAGTTCTCTCTTTCTCTCTATCCGTCGCCCACATTTATAAATATAATTCGCACCATACGATGTCCAATTTATATTCCGGCGGCGGTTATTGAAGTCACATATGCGTGTGCTTGCACGCGATTCCGAAATCGATTTTATTTTCGTACCTTGTGCATGCTGTGTGTAGCGCGCGACGACAAGTACTCATAATCTCTATATTAGCGCGAATTTTAATGCCAACTATCGCGGTCCAAATAGCGATTTAATAAGAGCTTGTTTTCGGAGTCATTGGAGGTGTTCGAGAACGTATAATTACCCACGCTTGCGCGCTGGCGAGAGTACAATTTATAAAGATGAAAACAAATTTATTTTTCTTGGAAAGCGAAATAAACGAGCTTACGCGCTGAAAGCATACGAAAGCTCGTCCTTTTCACCTATTGCGTATAAACAACGCGATCCGATGTGTGTATACGCGTGTCGTTCAATTTTTGCGAAAGCTCCATTGTTCTTCGTTATTAATACACTCGAAACTCGTCTATAACAATTGGTATTATCAACAAAATCGTAAAAATGACGAAATCGAGAAATCAACGAAAGCCCCACGCTGGACAAACTCAAAAACAATCGTCCAAGAATATCCAAGCGCATGGAATTCCAAAAAGCAACGGCTCTCCCTCCATCCGCATCCAGAGCTGAAGAGCACAATCATCATCGTCGTCGAAAGAGCCAAACGGCAAAAAAGCTCGAGCATCATAATAACCCGTGTATACCGCAAGCACAACTCGCTGCAAGCACTACACGCACGTACACACAGGAAAAGAGAGAGAGAGAGAGAGAGAGAGAGAGAGAGAGAGAGAGAGAGCATAGAGAGACGAGAATAGCCATCCGGCGGCTGAGGCTAGGTGTTTCCAGGGGCTCACTTGGTGGGGCGGAATCTTTCTCTCTCTCTCTCTCTCTTGCTCACACGCTGGAGAGAAGCCGCAACCGGCTATATCGGCGGGCGCGGATATTACGAGCGTCTGGCCCGTCGCTAAGCTTCAGTCAAAGACACGCACTCGCGCGGCAGTCAGTCGTACTTTTAAAGCTTCCCCACCCCTTGAAAGTGTGTGTTGAGTTTTTTGGTTCACGAGCTTCTCTCACCGCAGAGATCTCAGTCATCTCGCAAACAACGGGAAGAACAAGTGGAGCAGATCCTGCTCTAGTTCTAACTCGTTATCCCTCGCTTATCCTTTTTCCGATCCTTCGATCTATATCTTTAGATAAGCTAAGTCAAATACAACCAAGCCGCCAAGATGGTATGTTCTATTGATGATATTGTAAGTCGTCGCCCTGGTAAAGAACACATATTATCCAGTCGTTTATTCTTTTTCTATTTTTTTTTTCTTTTGCTCTTTCTCTTTTCTATTCTATACACTTTTCTATACTCTCGTACCTAATCCCTAACACACGACACTCTAACGCGTGTATAGCTCTTTATTTTGAATAATTTTCATTTTTCAAATCGCACACCAGCGATGCCGTTATAACAGACTCTCTATCCTATCCTGCTCTCTGTCGCCGTAACGAACTTTTTCGACTTTTCAGTTGTTACATCGTTTCGATTTAACAAAATGTATAACCAAGTGAAAAAAAAAAGGAGGATATAATGTAAACACTCGCGTGCGCGCGGTGTTTGCATTTCGCGGGAAATACTTAAACTACTTTGCGCGAAACGGTTCGAAGATCCAACGGTTTTCAAAGTAAACAAACGATCGCCGGACCTGGATTTCGCATTTTAACATTTTTCCTTTCCAAACTTTATGGAGACTTTCGCGTTTCTAAATTCACATTGGAATATAGTGCGAAGCATGGCTCGATACCTATTGGCTGTAACTTTGTTCGATTAAAAACGCATCCGAATTTTTTGTTTTCAAGGAAATAACGATTCATCTGTACATCTTATCTATACTCACAACGAATAACTTTTCAAAATTTTCCGAAATTCACCACAAGGATGATGCACGTGTGAAATGTGGATTCTATAAGATCTAAAATAAAATAAAAAAACAACAATAATTTTCCGTAAAATAATCTTGTCGTTATATGCATCGAGTGCAGCCAAGGCTGAAGACTGTTTTCTAATCGTTATTCTTTTGTGCTTTGTCTTCCACAGGCCGATGAGCTACCGCCAGAACAGATTGCCGGTAAGTAGTATCATTTTTCACAATCGTCAACAATAACAACAACGTCAAATGTCGAAACATTTTGCGAAATCACGAAACCTCGCGCATTTATAGCAGATCCAAACTTAAGATATTATAGCCTCTCGCGCTTAATAAAACATCCGTAGATATTGATAGAATTTATAGCAGCCGTAACCGTATATACGTGTATCATAAGAGGCGCGAAGGGTATCTCGGAATAGTTATACACCAGCTTCTCAGTCGATAAATAATAATAAGCACATAAATAATCATCGGCAAGGAGCTTTTACAACCTGTTACAAGTTACTCGATACCGGGCACACGCGCGGGACTCTTGAAATAAAGCTCGTATTGTTGGACATCGGTCAAAGATAGTTATAATATAGCAGCCGAAGTATAGTATTGTCAAACTGTGTATTTTTCGTCGGTAAAATAAAACCATTCAACTTTATGCATTGGCTATCGAATAATGCCATCGAGTTGACAGTCGCCTACATAACGAAAGCTCTCCCACAGCGAGTAGTAGTATAGAGATCCGCGAAGCGGGTCAGCCGCCCTTACAATACTGTGGGCTGCACTAAATTTAGCAAATCTCCGTCGTTCCACCTCTGCTTCTCGCGCCTCTCTCTCTCTCTCTCTCCTCAAGCCCATTTACGCGTTCCGGAAGAGCGCGACGGAGAGAACGCTCTCGGTACTATCTTTAGTCCTTTCGAGCACGAGTAGCCCATGAAGTCGACGACTACGACGACGAAGGAGAAGACTTCTATTCTTCATCTGCTTTTTCCATTAGCGCTTTGCAATCTTTTATGTTTAGATTGACTCGGCGCTTGGCCGCTTTCTTCAGAGCGACCGGCAATTTATAGATCGGGAAATCGGTAAAAGCACGCTTCTCAGCCCCCGCCTTGCCGCGAGCTATTTCCAGCCTCATGCGCGAGTATTCGTGCGTGTGTTACTATGGCTTTTTTTATTATGGTCAATGCTTATGTTACGGCCCGCTGCGTATATTTCCAAACCGATTTTCTATTTCCGATCGCTCGGCTGGCGAGCTATTTTGTTACAAAAAGCCTCTCATTCAATCACTGCAGCTCGGAGCGATTCTCAAGGGCAACTATTTCCATTGATCCCTTGGAACGATCAAGCCGCGATGTATAGCCAATTTCGGAGGAGAGAGAGAGAGAGAGATATATAGAGACGGACACAGAGAAAGCTCGAATGAGAGCAAGCGCGTACACCCACGCGGTTTTGTTTTACTCGATCTGCTCTCGTGCTTTATCCATAAAGTCTACTACGAAGGCATCGACTGCGCGCCGTCTTTGGGATGAGTAGTAGGAGGGGAGTTTATTTACGTTTTATTTAATCGGCGCCCGCGCACCCTGTGTGTGACTAAGTATAGCGAGAGATGCTTTTCTCAAAGCTTCGCTCTCGAGAGCCACACTGCGGATATCAAATGACAAAACGATCCGGCGTGTATAATAGATGTAGAGCTTTTTTTTTCCCCCTGGCAAACCAAGGGGATTTATTTACGTAACTCGCAGCGCGAAACTTTTTACGCAGAGAGCTCTTTGGCAGACACCGCGTTATTAACCGATTTGTAAATCATAAGAGCGTTTTGTATTATGCTGTTCCGAGCCAAGAGTGTAATTAAGAGCGGCGTACCGCAATCTTCTTCGGAATAAATCTTCGATTCATTGATCTCGCACACGCGGCAAAAGCTCTCGATGAATGGCGTTCCTCGCGCGCCGAATAACCCATCCATCTAGTGGCTCTCTCTCTCTCAGCTGAGTCACAAGGAATCGGTTGGATATCTCACGAAATGGGATGAAGATAGAAAAAAATAAAATGAGAAGAAGCGCCGGAGTACATAGCCATACGCGCTCTCGAGCCAAATAAGCTTCGCGCCAGAAGCTCCGATGTTTCTGTTTCGTTCTCTATACACATATACGCTCGCTCGTGCGACGGAAGGGCATTAACATTGGATCTAAATTCGACACCGTACGATCTCGACGGCTTTCCTTTCTCGAGAGAGCGACTCTCCCGCGCTTCTATATACTTATTTATGCCGTTGGCGTGTTATGGAAAAATTATACGGAAAAATGAAATGCCGATTGCATAATTGCAGTGCTCCGCAAGGCTTTCGACAGCTTCGACAGGGAAAAGAGCGGTAGCATCCCTACCGACATGGTCGCCGATATCCTCAGACTCATGGGTCAACCCTTCAACAAGAAGATCCTTGACGAGCTCATCGAGGAAGTTGACGCCGACAGTGAGTTTCGCCCTCATATTGATATAGCGATATACAAGCCCGATCGATCGATTTAACCGCGTAAATACTCCTTCGCAGAATCCGGACGCCTGGAGTTCGAGGAGTTCGTGACGCTTGCCGCCAAATTCATCGTTGAAGAGGACGCCGAAGCTCTCGAGAAGGAGCTTCGCGAAGCCTTCAGGCTCTACGACAAAGAAGGTATGAGATCGGTAACGTTAATTATGGAAATATTAAGAAAATGGGTATAACAATAAAAACAAAAATCATCTACGCAGGAAATGGATACATCCCGACCACGTGCCTACGCGAGATCCTTCGGGAGCTCGACGACCAACTCACAGATGAGGAGCTTGACATCATGATCGAAGAGATCGACTCCGACGGCTCTGGTACCGTCGACTTTGACGGTAAGCGAAATGCACGATGAAATGGCAAATTGCGTTCACGGCTTATCGCGATCTCTGATGATGTCTCTCTTGAAAAACAGGCTCGAAGTCGAGTTACACGATCTCGAGAGCAACGCGGATTTTCGGGCTGCTTGAGCATCGGTTTTATTGCCGCCGGTCTATATAGCTTCTCCCTATACACCGAAACGCGACGGAAATAGCTCGCGCTGCCGAGTCGCGGAAGAGAATTTCGGCTATTTTTGTGCGTATATCATCGTCTCAACCCTACGCGCCGAATATTAATGTAACGTTAAATTTCCTCGGTCCTTCTACTCATATCCCAGACCGATTACGTAATTTTCAGAGATCATAACTAAACGATCGTTATCGCAGTCAGTACATAGCTCTGTTATACGCTATACGATCGGATAGTAGCTGTCGCTTTGACGAATCGCGATGCGATTCCTCTAATTTAACGCGAAAACAAAAACACGAAAAACGATGTTGCAATTCTTGGCGAGTGCCTGATGACCCGATACGCTCGTCTCTCTGTCAAAGAAAATCGTGCTCACAAAGATCGATTGAAAGATCCTATATGCTTTGCTCGTAAAAGTTCCAAGAACTTGAAAAAAAATTGCAAAAAAGAGCTAAAGAGAAGCCTCTTTAAAGGAAATCGCACTAGTCTGTCATATCGGATAAACCGTGGCGATATCAAGATCGTCCAAGGTCCGTAGGAGCACTACGCGAATCGTCACACAGTATTTCACGCACTCATCACCATACCCGAATTTTCGCCCGATAACACTGTCCAGCTCACAGTTGAACGCTTCCCTGTCGTAGAGCTTGCGTTCAACTGCATTCGCCCAATCCATGATGTCATCAAAGTTCATTATCAAGCAGTACTTGACGGAGTTGTTTATCGTCAGGTCATAGGGTTCGTTGAAAGCGCTGGCTGCTAGATTTGTCGTATCCTCCCTTCCTTTGTGCGACTCGTTCTTGACTTTGGCTGCATACTCGGACATGAGCTTTTCGTCGCTCTTGTCCGTGTGCCGACTTCGGATGTGCTTACACCGGGAAATACCAGTGTAATTGAAGTTGACGACCTTTTCGAAGAAAGGAATTTCTTCGACGTCGATCAACATTATTGCTACTCATGGGCAACAATATCCGAAGATGAAAAAATGTCTTTGACGTCAATTGGATTTGAACCCTGATCCTTCTTATTACGAGGCGAGCGCTTTGTACGGTAGTCCAATACCTACCGCAAAGGATCATGTTAAATTAAGCTATTTATATGGTCTCATTAAGGGAGGATCGGTTCGGATGCATTTCGAATCTCTCTCACTGCTTTAGTTCACTGTTCTGCCGATTCGTATGCGATACATGCTTCTGATTGGCGCCACTGTCGCTTCTCAAATTGCCTTACCGACGGAGTGGCCTAGTTGAAACTACTATTTTTCCTTACTTAGCAAAGTTACATTTTTCGCCACCTGACCACCTCCATTCAATTCACACGTCTTTCCTTGGCGCCACTGTGCCTTCGACAAGATCGAGAAACCAGCAGTAACGCTGTTCACCGAAATTGTTTCTCAAATTTTTTTCTAGTGTAAATAATGATTTGAAACTTTGCATAATATTCCTATTAGGCCTTGTAGCCTAATACTGCAGTGGAAATTTTTTGATTTCTGAAAATTCCTAACAGACTTTTATCGATTAAAGAGTAAGATCCTCTGCATTAAAAACGTACCGTCTGTTTTCTATTTTTCATTAATTTGATACAAGTTTTAACCAAATTGTGGCTGTCTCATACATTTCTACTTACATTCAAAAATATTGTGTAATTTTTCCAAGACATTAGGTACTTATTTGACTGAGTACGAGCGAGTTGAACAGAAGAGAATTTTTTATTAGCACCGGATTTTCGCGGAGAGCTAACGTATTTAGGATGGGTAGTAATTTTACGATTTTCGGGCACCACACTTATGCAGCAATCGTGCATCAATTCCACATGAAATATGATACTCCTGCTATGAGTGCGTTCCTCGAATTGTATTACCTAATAGGAACGTTTTTGACAAAGCCTTTCGCGAAATAAAAGTTTTTCATAAAATGTCTACTTATACTTTAGACCATCTTTATCCTCTATCGCTCATGCGGTATGGCTAATAATTTTTTGTTTGGCTATTCAATGATAGCTGTGCGGTTTAAGTCCTTAGGTCATGCACGTAAAACTTTTGAATCGAGTTCAAATCTCACCTAATTTTTTTTTTTTTTTTTTTTTTTTTTTTTCAAGGGGCAAATCCTATACTGAATAGTATAACATAATTTATTTTAAAAATACCAGAGGCTTTTTTTATTGTGGCTTGCAATCAATAAACAAATCCCTAATTAAAAATTATACCAGTGTCTTACAAATTCGCAACGAATTATAAATATGAGGTCTTGCTCACCGAGAAAGTGTCGCAATTCCTGGCGGGAACATTGGGTGTCGACCCCTCTGCAAAAGCGTTTATGTTGGAGGAATACGATAAAATGCGCATCCTCCGTTACGTATTTTGTATATGTGACTTTTTTTTGTTGATTTCCTTGTTCTTTTTCGTCAAAAACGAGCTGGTCGTCGAGAACACTTATTCTCCCGGTCATCATCTCCATGAACTCTGAAACCAAGAATCATTCGTGGTTTTATTATAAAATCGGTGTAAAATTAAAATAAATTAGTTTAGTAGAGAATCTAAATTTTGAATAAAAATTTAAACATGTTACATCAATGCCGATCCACGGACTAACGTAAAATAAGGAAAGCTGCTAAGCAGATACTCATGCATGTTCGTGAATTGGCAGAGCTTTCGTGTGTACATATAGAAGCGTACAGGACCAAAGTCGATGATTAATCGTGCACCGTTATATGGATCAAATTCCTCCGCCACCATATATAGATATTCTCGTATACACAGTCGGTGTATTCGCGTGCGTATAAGAAATTCACTTTACAATGTTTTAGCTAAATCGTTTTGCTGTGTGACATTGGGCGGCAATTGCGCTGCAATGCCTGTCCG
>CM053168.1:1983471-2120386 GCA_012977825.3 Pteromalus puparum | reverse complement strand
CGAATTTGCGGAATGTCACACGCAAAACGATTTTTTAAACAATTGTAAAGTGACACATTCTTATAAAACACAAAAACACGCGAATACACGCGGACTGTGTATATACGAGAATATATTATATGGTGACGGGCGGAGGAATTTTGATCATAATAACGGTGCACGATTACTCATCGACTTGGTCTGTAACGCCTTCTATAACTGCATACACCAAAGCCTCTGCACATATCACGAACATCAAAAATATTAATCGCATAAACGCTTTCTTATTTCACGTTAGTCCCGTGATCAGGCCAATAATCAGACTGTACAATGATTTAATTTTAATAATCCAATTTAGATTCTCTACCAAACTAATCTTATTTTAATATTACACGATTTTTAATAATAAAACACGAATGATTCTTAGGTTTATCAGAGTTCAGACGGGGATTATCAGGGTAAATGTTCTGGACACTCCTGTTTATGACGCAGCGCCGTCAAACGCTCACAATATCACAAACATCCAGTACAAACAAGACAAGGATGCGCATTTTATCGTAATTCGCTCCCACATAAACGCTTTTGCAGAGGGCGACAATCTTGAAAACAGAGAGAGGAAGAAGAGAGAGATGTGTGAACTCTGACCAAAGACGTTTATCGTAGGGGAATCCCCAATAAAATGCGCACCTCCGTTACGTATTTTGTATATGATGACTTTTTTTGTTGATTCCTATATTCTTTTCTGTCAAAACACCGACTGCGTCGTCGAGAACACCTTATTCTCCCGGTCATCTCTCCATGAACTCTGAAACGCAAGGAACTCATTCGTGTTTTATTATTAAAATGTGTAAATTAAATAAATAGTTTAGTACCGAGAATCTAAATTATGATAAATTTACACAGTATACCACTACAATGCCGATCCACGAGACTACGTAAATATCGGAAAGCTGCTTAGCGATACGTCATGCATAAAGTTCATGGAATTGGCAGACTTTCGTGTGTACATATAGAAGCGTACAGGACCATAAAGTGACGATATAATCGTGCACCGTTATATGGATCAAAATCCTCCGCCCCTCATATATAGATATTCTCGTACATACACAGTCGGTGTATTCGCGGTGCGTATGAAGACATTCACTTTAACAATGTATTAGCTAAATCGTTTGCTTGTGTGACATTCGCAAATTCGCACACCATGTTCCACCCAGGAATTGCGAACACTTTTCTCGGTGGACAAGACCTCATATTTTAATTCGTCTGCGATTTGTAACACACTGCTATAATTTTTAATTAGGGATTTGTTTATTGGATTGGGCAAGCCAACAATAAAAAAACTCTGGCTATTTTTAAAATAATTAATGTATATCTATTCAGTATAGATGGGCAAAAAAAAAAAAAAAAAAATAAAAATTACGGTGAGATTAACTCGATCAAAAGTTTCACGTGCTTGAGCACTAAGAACTTAAACCGCAACACTATCATTCATAGCCAAACAAAATTATTAGCATACCGCATGAGCGATAGAGGATAAAAGATGGTCTAAAGTAATAAGGTAAGACCATTTTACGAAACAATATTATTTCGCGAAAAGGCTTTGTCAAAAACGTTCCTATTAGCGTAATACAATTCGAGGAACGCACTCATAGCAGGAGTATCAATATTTCATGTGGATGTAGGCCCACGATTGCGCATAAGTGTGTTGCCCGAAATCGTAAAATTCCACCCATCCTAAATACGTTAGCTCTCTCGAAAATCCGGTCATAAATAAAAAATTCTCTTCTGTTTCACTGCGCTCGTACTCAGTCAAATAAGTACCTAATGTCTTGGAAAAATTACAACAATAATTTTTGAATTGTAAGTAGAAATGTATGAGACGGCCCACAGTTTGCGTTAAAACTTGTATCAATTTAATGAAAAATAGAAAACAGACGCGTACGTTTTTAATGCGAGGATCTTACTCTTTAATCGATAAAAGTTTTAGGCATTTTCAAGAAATCAAAATTTCCACTGCAGTATTAGGCTACAAGGCCTAATAGAATATTATGCAAAGTATTCAAATCATTATTTACACCTTAGAAAAAATTTGAGAAACAATTTGGTGAACAGCGTTACTGCGTGGTTTACTCGATCTTCGTCGAAGGCACAGTGGCGCCAGGAAAGACGGCGTGTGAATTGATATGGAGGGTCAGGGTGGCGAAAATGTAACTATTGGCACTAAGTAGGAAAATAGTATTTCAACTACGAGCCACTCCGCTCGGTAAGGCCAATTGCAGAAGCGACCGTGGCGCCAATCAGAAGCATTATCGCTACGAATCGGCAGAACAGCTGAAACTAAAGCAGTCGAAGAGATTACGAAATGCACATCCGAACGATTCCTCCCTTATGAAGCCATATAAGCCTTATTTAACATGATCCTTTGCGTAGGTATTGGACTACGTCAAAAGCGCTCCCTCGTAATGAAGAAGGCATGCAGCGCATGTTCAACAATTGAACGTCAAGACAATTTTTTCCTCTTCGAGACTTGTTGCCCATGAGTAGCACAATAATGAATTGAACGAACGCTCGAAGAGAATTCCTTCTTCGAAAAAGGTCGTCAATTTCAATTACACTGGACATTTCTCCGTGTTAAGCACATCCGAAGTCGGCACACGACCACACAAGAGCGGACGAACGCTCCATGTCCGAGTATGCCACGCCAAAGTCACACGCACACGTCAAATCGCAGCAAAGAGGAGGATACGACAAATCTAGCAGCCAGCGCTTTCACGAACCCTATGACCTGACGATAAACAACTCCGTCAAGTACTGCTTGATATTAACTTTGATGACATCATGGATTGGGCACGACATGCAAGTTAAACGCAGCTCTACAGAGGGAAGGGCGTTCAACTGTGAGCCTGACGTGGTAATCGGGCGAAATTCGGGTATGGTGATGACGTGCGTGAAATACTGTGTGACGATTCGGTAGGCGTGCCAATCAACGCGCTTGGCAACGATCTTTGATCTCGCACGGTTCATCCAGTATGACGACTGTCGATTTCCTTTTAAGAGGCCTTCTCTTTAGCTCTTTTTTGAATTTTTTTCAAGTTCTTGAACTTTTACCGAGCATAAGATATAGGATCTTTCAATCGGATCTTTTGTGAGCACGATTTTCTTGACAGAGAGCGAACGTATCTGGGTATCAGGCACTCGCGAAGAATTGCAACATCGTTTTCTGCTTTTTGTTTTCGCGTTACATATTGAGAATCGATCGCTGATTCGTCAAAGCGACAGCTACCCGATCGTATAGCGTATAACAGGCTATGTACTGACTGCCGATAACGTCGCTTTATTATTGATCTCTGAAAATTATCGTAATCGGTTTGGGTATCTGAAGTAGAAGGACCGAGGAAATTTAACGTTACATTAATATTCCGGCGCGTAGGGTTGGGAGACGATGATATACCGCACAGAACATAGGCCGAAATTCTCTTCCGCGACTCGGCAGCGCGACTATTTCCGTTTCGCGTTTTCGGTGTACTAGGGAGAAGCTATATAACGAGGCGGCAAAAACCGATGCTCAAGCAGGCCGAAAATCCGCGTTGCTCTCGAGATCGTTTTTTTTTTTTTTTTTTTTTTTTTTTTTTGCAATCTATACTGAATAGTATAACATAATTTATTTTAAAAATACCAGAGCTTTTTTTATTGTTGCTTGCAATCAATAAACAAATCCCTAATTAAAAATTATACCAGTGTCTTACAAATTCGCAACGAATTATAAATATGAGGTCTTGCTCCACCGAGAAAGTGTCGCAATTCCTGGCGGGAACATTGGCGAATTTGCGAATGTCACACAGCAAAACGATTTAGCTAAAACATTGTAAAGTGAATTTCTTATACGCACGCGAATACACCGACTGTGTATATACGAGAATATCTATATATGGTGGGCGGAGGAATTTTGATCCATATAACGGTGCACGATTAATCATCGACTTGGTCCTGTACGCTTCTATATGTACACACGAAAGCTCTGCCAATTCACGAACATGCATGAGTATTCGCTAGCAGCTTTCCTTATTTACGTTAGTCCGTGGATCGGCATTGATGTAACATGTTTAAATTTTTATTCAAAATTTAGATTCTCTACTAAACTAATTTATTTTAATTTTACACGATTTTAATAATAAAACCACGAATGATTCTTGGTTTCAGAGTTCATGGAGATGATGACCGGAGAATAAGTGTTCTCGACGACCAGCTCGTGTTTTTGACGAAAAGAACAAGGAAATCAACAAAAAAAAGTCACATATACAAAAATACGTAACGGAGGATGCGCATTTTATCGTATTCCTCCAACATAAACGCTTTTGCAGAGGGTCGACACAGAAAAAACAATGGCCAGTCCTAATTATAGATGTGGCGCGAACGGAGTCATCTCGCCAGAGATTCGTCGCCGATCGGGCGACACGCACGACTTACTTAGCTTTGGCCGCTGCATATAGCTCAATTCTCTGTGCTATTGTCGAGCAAACCAAAACAAAAACGAAATATACATACACACAGTTTTTACCATGCCGTAACTTCTCACGCGGTGCCTGCTGATTTTTTTTTTCATGGACAGTATTTATTGTTGTTAATAAAAGTCTGTAAAAATCTAACGATGTTTTTCATTCTATAACAAAAAAAAACTATTACACTCACAGTGCCAACTTTTATAAGCTAAATAAACTAATTGAAAGTTATATACATCAAATATTTTCAATTGTACAATATTGAAAGGGTGTGCTATAATTGCTCACATAAGATTGTTTCAGCTCCTTTTATTTCCTAGACTCTTTATTTGCTTAACGTTTAATTAAAGATCACAATAATTTGAGAATTCATTACAAGTGACAATAGTCGCAAACTTAACGTGTTCAACTTCACTTTTAAAGTTATAGTAACACTATGCAAGCGTAAAGACTCTGTATGCAGAGTGAATGAAAGACTAGACTGAATTTATTCATGTATAACGCGCTCAGAGAAAAAGCCACTTTAAAGTTTTAGAAAATCAGTATTACAGACTGTAGAGCTTTTTTAAGTAAAAGAAAAATGTTTCAAGAACACACAATTATATTTTTACAAAGCACTTTTATAAATCAGCGTATGCAACTATCATAAAATTTAAAAAAGCTGACAAAGCTAGTAAAAGCTACAAATATGAAAGAATCAATATCAAATATACGTTTAGGCTTGTACTATAAAATTGTATAGAATGAGTATAAAATAAAATGTGTACGTCGTATCACAGAAATTGGCTTTTCTGAACTTTAAAGTGTCTTGATTTAAAATTTCGCTTACAAGCAATAAGAGAATTTATTTATAAAGAATCAAACTTTTAATCTCAACAAATTTCTTCATTTTGCTGGTCCTCTACTTCGGAATGAAATAAGTCTCCGCAATCTTATTTAAATATATTTACAAGAATTTGCTGTCTCTCAAGATAAAATTTCAGTTAATTGTCAGATATACTTAATGATAGAGCTAATTTTTTTGTAATTTTCCTTCATCACGTAGTTATTTTTGTTGATTTCTTCCATGTTATATTGAAGACTGAAAGGAGTGCAAGAATAACATTTATCAGGATCACTCTTATGACTTTCTTTGGATCGGATCGCAGTCGCCTGTGCGTTCTTTTCTCCAATTTCGTGTAGCAAAGTGTATAATCTCGATTGTTCCTTCAAACCAGACTCTGCGTATCATCGTCCTCCTCAGGTCCTTTTTCATTGGAGGAAACGGAAGGCAAAGGTCAAATTTTAAACAAATGTGGAAACTCATTGCTTATCTCTCGTACGAGATTCTGATCTTCTTGACTTTCTGGCGATTCTTCACAGAAGATTCTGAAAACATTTTGGAATATTTTTATTCTTCCATTTCTCTCATATTAAACAATTTATCGTTAATAGTTGGATTTTCACATACCTGGTGAAACACTTTAAGACATCTTCACATCGGTGTTTGTGTTCCTCATAAACCGCTGTTTTTAATACTCTGCGACAAAGTTCTAGATATTGTCTGCGCTTTTCTCCTGGTGCTATATCAAAAAGTTGCCGTAAAATAATATCGATCAAAACCTTGATGTCGTTTGTGTAAAACAAAGATGCAGTTTCATCACTGGTAAATAAATCGACAAAGAGCTTTAAAATCGAATCTGGTGGTGCAGGCTCGTGATCAAATATTCTTACAGGATCGACTGAAAAACAAATGATTATTATTAATTTATAATACGTTATTTACTGGATCCATATTTTCCGTTATCATTTATAAAATTACCTTCTCTGTTAAGAAGAAGCAAGATTTTTTCAGTAAATGTCTTGGCCACTGTTCGCTCTTTTAGAGCATCTAGAACGACATTTTCCGATGTTTGAAATTGCAAATTGTATGAAAGTATCAGATTTACAAACAAATCTGGAATTTGATCATCAAGATCAGTATCTGGAGGGTTTTCAATAAGATCCAAAATGAAAGATATGAATTCAGAACCCAATTGCTCTGTAATGGTAAAGATATTTTAATATATCATTATTTGTCAAAATACAAGTTTATCTAAAAATAAAAAATAATATCTTACCAAAATGTGTAATTGGCATTGGTTCACCCATAGAGAAAATCATAGTCAATAGCAATGAAGAATAGTTCAACTTTGCAACGTTTCTAGGATTGCTTTTCATATCCCTTGCTAGTTCCATAGGTAAAATACTCTCTAACATTATTGTAACCACAATTGGATCTAAGCTGCACATAACTCCGAATGATTGCAATAAAAGTTGTCTGATAGTCCATCTGGTTTCCATCTGATAATACTGTATTAGTGTGGACACTCCTTCATACCGATCCTGTCTCAAAACATGCCTTGAAACATTAGCATCTGCATTTGTCTACAAAATAAACGTAAAATTCGTAAAATTTCGATATTAGGTTTCTTAAAACAAAAAAAGATTTAATTCATTTATATACCAAAATTGATGTGAGTTCCTTGATGTATTCACAGATAGTGGGCTCATCTTCATATAGCATCCAGCTTCTTTGCTGTGAATCTTCTTTGCATGAGGTTAATTCAGTAAAAATAATTTTCAACCTATTGGCATCATACGTTTCTTCAATGTTCAATTTTGTTAAATTTAATGGTACTGTCAACTGAGACAAAATTGCATCAAAATAATGACTAACATTTGATGGTAACATTTCTTGCAAACCACTAAGAACTACAGTTACAGCCACTTTTGACATTTCATAACTAAGTTGTGTACTATGTCGCACTTGGTCCAAAAGTAAGTAAGCCGTTCTTGGATTTATTTCAGCTAAGCTAGCAGATCTGCTTTTCACTGGAGATTGACTTGGTGACTTTTTGATACTGCTTTGTGAATTGCTTTTCTTAAATTCCTTCTTCTGACTAGATTCTGAAGATCTTCTTTGAATATCTTCAGACTGCAACAATGAAAAATTATTTTTTATAAAATAAATGAGAAATATTCAATAGGTCAAGTTACAACATGAGATAGTTACCTGAATCTGAGGGTCAGATTGATTTTCATCATTAGTTATTGATTGCTTCCGCTGTTCACTTAGTGATTCTTTTCTAGCAGCATTATTAGTAGGCGATGATTTGACTTCATCTATATTATTAAAATTAGTAGGCGGCTCTTTGACTGGTGTTGTGCTTCCAAAGTCAGGGGGCAGTGGGGCTTGTTTCTTGGTTTTCCTGCCAAGTTCAGCTTGACGTTTTTTCTCCACTAGACGCAGTAACAAATCTTGCTTGTCAATATTAGGTGAAACACTAGGCTTATCCCCATTAGCCCTCAAAGTTTCAATTGCTTGGTCCAGAAAATCTATCAAGAACTGTGGATGGACTTTTATCGTGGTAACGTAATTAGATGGTATGTAGCCAACTTGTCCTTTGCTGTTCACTACCTGCCACCAGTTCCTCTGCTT
Organism: Pteromalus puparum; assembly: GCA_012977825.3. Lineage (NCBI taxonomy): Eukaryota > Metazoa > Arthropoda > Insecta > Hymenoptera > Pteromalidae > Pteromalus > Pteromalus puparum. The sequence goes on along the minus strand of CM053168.1, from coordinate 2,112,448 downwards.
GGTGTGACTCTGATAGAGTACGAAATGGTCATTTTCTTGGAAGCTCAGCGTTTTGGCAAATGTGGCATTGAAATCATAGAGACCTTTGAGCATTTCATAATTTTCTGTAAAGGCAAAAAATGGTTCAGGATTAAAGACATGTTACTTTGCTGCGGTGAAAGAAAAAACTTAATTTACTCTTTTTCCTTTTAACGACAGGTGCTTCTGACATGATCTTTCACATTTACCAGTAATACTGGGAAATTTTAGAAACAAATTATTCAGCACTAAGCTAGTGAAAAGAGAAAAATAACACAAAGGAGTGTTATAATTGCATTTTGAAGCATCGCAACAGCAGCTCATATTGACTGGCAAGTGACATTTAAAACGAGTTATTTTTACGTAATAAGACCCGCCGAGTATTATTTAACCGTTCGCGCACAACCATCTCGCCCACAATATGCAACGGGTAGCGCATAATAATTGACGACTCGGATGAAACTTGGATAAGAAATTCTTTGAACGTCACTACTTCGATGTTTCGATCTTTAGAAAAAAAAATGCGTCACAGGAGCGCAGTGTATAGGACAGCGTGTCGCGCGCACTGCAGCAGAGGCAGTCTATCGGGGCAAGGACGAGCAGCTCCCGCTGCATAGTGCAGCTCTGCAAAACAAACAACTCCCTCTCCGCGCATCCCACACATGATCTACACCTACATAAATATGCGCGTAGTATATAGAATCAGGCTATCGGTGTATATTTCGAAACGCGGTATCTAGGCATCATTGAGATAATAGTAGAGATACGATCGAGAGAGCGACATTCGGGGAGGGTGTATAGCTGGGCTCTCGAATTGATTATTCACTTACCTAACCTAAGGTAATTGTCGCCCATCCTGAAGGTCGTCTTCGCCGACAGACGGCCGGGCACAGCAGGTGATATTCGCTATCTCGCGGTCTACTCCGGACAACGCCCAGATGCAAAATACGCCTAACCTCCTGGCTCCGCTTTTCACTTTCATTCGCGCAGTGCACAGGACAGGGACAGGACAGCAGCCTCCACCAGCGCTGTATAAAATATATAACTATATTACTCGACACACTCTCACTCTACATTTTTAACCGGTTTTTTGTTCTCCCGTGTGTATAAGCTATATAGGTCGGAGAGCGAGAGAATTCGCTGCGAAGGCGGTACTGTACTGACCGGCGAATGTTTTTTATTTTCGTTCGAGAGCGGGTTGTCTGCTGCGCTGCGAGAGTGGGACGCTGTGCGACTCCAGTAGAGCGTAGCTATATAGCTATATATCACATCGCGTCCGTCTCGCTCTTTCACCCCCTTCGCGCGCGTGCCGCGTTCTAACGTTGGAGGAGGACAGGGCTATAGGTGAAGGTCGACTGGAATGAATTACGGAACACGCGCCCGGATTATTGAGATTTTTTATTTTTTCAACTGAGCTCTATTACAGCCTTATAGAAAGCTGCACTTTACTCTATATGTTAATTATGCAACATTGCTATTTTTAGCAATAATTATCTACCGTAACTTATTATGTAAATTGTATATAATACTGTCATTTTTAAATAAAAACGGTAATACATACATATAATACATACATACACTCGGTGGTAGTGGATTCTGAAAGAACGTTTTTGAAATGGCGCAGCCTTATTGGTTAGTTTCTTTCAGTCGAGCGCTCTGATTGGAGCATTTCAAAAAACGTTCTTTCAGAATCCACTACTACCGAGTGTACATCTATAATATGGTGCGATAAAAAACGTTACATTTTTTTATTTCGCTTATGCGCTAACCGATGAGCACTTTAATGTCATGTTCATTCAAGTGCTTAAAAATATTCTCCAAAATCGAGTCGGCGAGATCAACGAACTGATGAAGCATCTCGCTGAGTACTGCAGTCACTTGCTCGATCGTTTTCCGCCTGGCGATAGCCTCGTCGAATTTCTCCTTCAGCTGGCACGCGTAAATTGGATAGACGCCGGCCTGGATGGTGAATAATTGTAAGTTTTTTACAAGCTCTTCGTTTCTCGCGTAACCAGCCACCACGTCCAGCCGCTGCGTCAGCACGGACAAGTACGAGACGAAGCTGCCCTCGATCTTCGTCATCCTCATGGTGGCCAGTTCGGCTCGGCACTCCTGATAGTAGCTCTCGAGCTCCGGATTTCTCTCGATCACCCCCATGTTGCGCTCGTCGAAAAGTGGTTGGTTCGTTCTTGCCTCGAACTCGGCCGCGTACTCGATGAGCAGCTTCCAGGCCTCGCTGTCCTTGAACGCAACCGCGATTCCGATAATCGTCTGCGTGACGTACGATGCACCCGGCTGCGCATAGAAAACATCATTCACGTTGCTTCCACACTCTAGCAGCAGTCTCGTCACCCGTCTTCTTTCCTCGGTGAAATTGACTCGCATCTCTCGTAGTTGATACCTCGAGTAGTGCGGATGTACTATGCAGTATTGTAGTGGCACTCGGCCATACCTATCCTTGGCATTGACATCGGCACCCCTGGAGATCAGCCGGCGAACGTTCCGGAGCAAGGACAGCGCGCTCGCTTGGTGCAGCGGTGTTAGGCCCATGACTTTACACCTGTGGTCGACCTCGAGTTCGGCGCCCCTCTGCAGCACCAGGTCCATCACTCGTTCGTCCTGGTTTTGGGCAGCGAACGCCAGAGCGTTGCCCCTGTCCGATTGAAATTCGTTGAGGTTCACTTTGTACTCGTCGACGAAGAGAGTCAGCAGGTCGACGTCGCCAAGCACAAGGACGTAATGGAGGGGCGTCCTGGCTTGCGTATTTTCGTGATTCATGTCACTCCCAAACTCCATAAGCCTCCTAATGATTCCTTCCTGTATCTTGCCTATAGCCTTATAATATATAGCCCAGTGCAGAGGCGTGTCACCATAAAGTGCATGCTCAATGTCGACTTTGGCTCCGTGACTCAGCAGCAGATGGAGCATCGCCTCGTTGCCGGTCAAAACCGCGTTGTGCAATACCGCGAAACTACGCCGATGCTGATTGTTCAGGTCGGCTCCAGCCTCGATGAAAGTTTTCACGAGCTCGAGATCGCCCGTGCTGACGGCGCAGCGGACCGGCGAGCGGTCGATGCTGTCCCTGGCGTTGACGTCCGCGCCAGCGTCCAGCAGCATCTTCACGAGTCCGTGCATCTCGTCGCGGTGGATTGTTTCAGCCTCGTAAGAGCTAGCTGCAGTCGCGGGGGCAGAGTCCACGTCGAGGTTCACGTTGTAGGCCATCACGGCGAGCAGCAGCGGAGTTTCGCCCTCGTTGTTCTTGGTGCGAACGTTGGCGCCGCGTTTTATCAATTCAGCAGCCAGATGTAATTTCCGATGCCGAACGGCCGTGTGCAAAGCCGTCTCACCTTTTGAGTTAGCGGAGTTTATGCGGCAGCCGGCTCGAATCAAGCAACGAATGATGGCCATGCAGCGTTCACGGCGATCGGGTTGACAGACGCGAGCGGCGGCGACATGAAGAAAAGTTTCACCTGATGCACCTAAGCGAGCGTTGATCCGCAGCCTGCCCTTCTTATTGGCCAGCAGTTTTATCATGGGTTCGTTGCCCTCCTGGAGTGCACGAAACATAAGCCACGTGAGGTTATTCCTGCGAATCTTGCGACTCCGAGTACTAAAACGACTTCGGCGATGAACGAGGTTAGTGAGATTACCGCGTCCCTTGGCCATCGTATTAGCTGAAGATATTAGTCGACAATCTCGTATCACTCTAAATATAAAAACTTCGAGAAGATGCTGTAGATTATGATAAGCTGCCTCTGTGCGAGCAGAACACGACTTTTTACTTTTTATAGACTGCCCAATTGCAGCTGTAGGCACGCTCTGTATAATCATGTTTATTATAGGAGACTTTGCTTACCCCGTCGTCCAAGGTTACCTATATTAGTGCTATGGGAACGCCTGAATATTGTCGAGAAGCTAGACACTTTTCCCTCTCTTAACAGGGGATCGAGAGATCTATATAATGACTATAAGTATAACGCATGTTTCTGGAAACGGGGCCGCCACTCTATCGGACCTTATAACTATTAGCATTCGAGTACCGCTGCCTAATATATGTTCAGCGAATGTAATAAGATTATATTTATAACCAATTATTGCATGATCGTCGCGTATTATGCTAATTAGAATTTACACATTTCTCCGTAAAACAGGGGACAGCTGTCGAAGAAGCGGCCTATAAAAGCTAAAAAAAAATATTTCGATATTCTTTAAATATTATATATACAATTTTAGCGTACGAAATGTTCTCGTGTGAAAACCCTCTATAGGTATAGATGAGTTCGAGAAATTCTCTCACATATGTATACTATATAGATATACCTAACATATGATTTTCATCATAGTATCTATATAGCTATATAGGTATAAGAAGTGTAAAAATGTGCGCGGGTGTGGGGGCGATTCACGCATTCACAAACAAGAATGGCGTACTCTGTCAACGTCTCCGTGGAGGCGCCGATTGAAAATCAAATACAGGAGATCACCTACGATGGCCAGGAGATTTATCAAGCGTGAGTACTCAACATCTGTTTGCACTGTATTGAATGAGTTATTGATTTACCTTTATTTAACCTCTTTGCGCTTATTATTTTGAACCTTTGTTTAAGCTAACCTCAAAATCAGTGGGTTTACGGTATTTTACATAAACATTTCGGGATTATGTATTGAATAATTATTTTTTAATAAATGTTATCTTTCCCTATATGTATTTTTTGAATTGATAATCGTTAAAGATCATGATTTTAGAACTTCCTATATATTTTGGTAACTGTTTGACTCNGATTACCGCGTCCCTTGGCCATCGTATTAGCTGAAGATATTAGTCGACAATCTCGTATCACTCTAAATATAAAAACTTCGAGAAGATGCTGTAGATTATGATAAGCTGCCTCTGTGCGAGCAGAACACGACTTTTTACTTTTTATAGACTGCCCAATTGCAGCTGTAGGCACGCTCTGTATAATCATGTTTATTATAGGAGACTTTGCTTACCCCGTCGTCCAAGGTTACCTATATTAGTGCTATGGGAACGCCTGAATATTGTCGAGAAGCTAGACACTTTTCCCTCTCTTAACAGGGGATCGAGAGATCTATATAATGACTATAAGTATAACGCATGTTTCTGGAAACGGGGCCGCCACTCTATCGGACCTTATAACTATTAGCATTCGAGTACCGCTGCCTAATATATGTTCAGCGAATGTAATAAGATTATATTTATAACCAATTATTGCATGATCGTCGCGTATTATGCTAATTAGAATTTACACATTTCTCCGTAAAACAGGGGACAGCTGTCGAAGAAGCGGCCTATAAAAGCTAAAAAAAAATATTTCGATATTCTTTAAATATTATATATACAATTTTAGCGTACGAAATGTTCTCGTGTGAAAACCCTCTATAGGTATAGATGAGTTCGAGAAATTCTCTCACATATGTATACTATATAGATATACCTAACATATGATTTTCATCATAGTATCTATATAGCTATATAGGTATAAGAAGTGTAAAAATGTGCGCGGGTGTGGGGGCGATTCACGCATTCACAAACAAGAATGGCGTACTCTGTCAACGTCTCCGTGGAGGCGCCGATTGAAAATCAAATACAGGAGATCACCTACGATGGCCAGGAGATTTATCAAGCGTGAGTACTCAACATCTGTTTGCACTGTATTGAATGAGTTATTGATTTACCTTTATTTAACCTCTTTGCGCTTATTATTTTGAACCTTTGTTTAAGCTAACCTCAAAATCAGTGGGTTTACGGTATTTTACATAAACATTTCGGGATTATGTATTGAATAATTATTTTTTAATAAATGTTATCTTTCCCTATATGTATTTTTTGAATTGATAATCGTTAAAGATCATGATTTTAGAACTTCCTATATATTTTGGTAACTGTTTGACTCTTTACTATTAGCTTGAATTTTGTTTATTGTCTTGTTTGTTGAATATTTCTAAAGAAAAAATATGTTTGTTTTAAAAGGTAAATTTTAGAAGTTTCTTAATTTGTTTATTAAACAAACTTTCATACTTTTCAGACCACTCACACTGTCAGAGAATTTGGCAAAAATAGCTCAAAAGATTGACTTTAGCAAGACTAATGGTGATGATGTTACTAAAGAGCAGGAAAATGGTGAAAAAAGTGAGGATGAATCAAAAGATCCGGCAAATTTCCAATCATCCCTTTGGCCATGGGACAGTGTTCGAAATAAATTGAGGTAAGATAAACAATAGTCCAATATTATTAGGATCCAATATTCAATATTATATTACAATTTCAATATAATTACAGTATCCAATATTATTATTAATATTATACATTTCAATTCTTTCAAAGACCATCAAATAAAACAATTTCATACTGTAATTATAGGAATGCCTTGACAGAGGTATGCGTTTTAGCAGATGTCCTTGCCGTGGCCAAAGAAAAAAGGTACATGGTACTTGATCCCGTACCACAAGAAGCTGTAGAAGTAAAGCCTTTAGTTCAGGTTCATGCAAGAAAAAAGGCATTAGCAGGTGCAGCTTCTGTGTTGATCATGGGTGCTGATAGAATGAAGAGTTGTCAAAACGAGCTGGCTAGGACTCGTTCTACTCCTGACTTCCACATAGAGTTACTGAGACTTCGTCAAAATTGGCGCTTGAAGAAAGTCTCCAATTCCATTATAGGGGATTTAAGTTATCGCACAGCTGGTTCTAAGTACAATCAAACAGGAATGTTCGAAATCACAAAAGCAGAGGAAGAAGAAAAAACTAGTACAAGTCCCCCTGCTTCTCCTAATCCTAATATGCCAGTGCCATCGACTTCCTCCAGCAATAAAAATGCATCTGCATTGCGTGTAACAATACCCAGTGAACTTGAGGGCATTGCTTATATTGAAGTATTATGTAAAAAAGGTAACTTGCAACTTTAAATTAGTCTAGTAGTAAATTAATCTAGTTGACATTGCAGTAAATTGAAATCTTTATTTTTTGTAGATGAAGAAGCACTTTGTAGTGCCAATATAAACTGGCTTAATAGTGGCTCAGGAAATAAACTTGATCCAGATACACATTGGCAACAAAAGTTAGAAGCAGCACAGAACGTTTTATTTTGTAAAGAACTTTTCAGTCAATTAGCAAGGGAAGCAGTGCATTTAAGAGCACCAATTCCTCACATGGTTGTGGGTAACCGAATAATGGCTACAGTGAGTATTGCTCATCTATGCAAACCCATTTCAGTACGAAATTGATTGCTATATCTTTTCAAACATTAAAATTATCTGTCTATAGGTACTTCCAGGCATTCAACTTGTAATAATTTTAAGGCACAGCACAGGAAATGATAAGAAACCAGTGCCACAGAATACGGATCACGATCACGTTCTTGAGCATTCTTTGCATCAATTACTTAGAGAGGTACACCACAAAAATACACACCATCCATTTCCGCATCCATCGTCGGGTCCATTAGGTCCAAGCAAACGAAGGTGCTTGGCGGGGCCAACTGCAGCCGATCGTCACGAATTGCTGGAAATGACGAAAAGTCAAACGCTTTTAGAACAAATTATTCAGCAAGCTCAACACTTTTTCATGCGACTACGGACAGAGTATGTGCTAGATACAATTGCCAAGGAATTCAAAGACCCTCTTATACTTTCTCATTGGAACGCATTAAATTCACCTACTCAGTCTAGTGTGAGAATTGTGATTCAAACCCATGGCTACGATCAGTTGATACGAACTTCAATGGTTTTACACGTTCACGAAAAGTCGTTAAAGTGTGTTTGTAAAGATGGTAGAGTCATGCATATGAGCTATGAACCCCAAGAATTACGTGATCTTATATTCTGTCAAGTGAGTACTTACGATTTTGTATGATTCAAGGCATATTTTTGCTTTTGCAAAATTTTTATACTTTTATAACTTTTTCTAAATTTTTATAACTTTTACATACGATTTTTCAGATTTATCAACATCAAATAAGTGCCGTACAAGGACTAGCAAAATGCATGGGTTGGCAGTTTTTAGCAAACAGCTCACATCTAGGCCTTGGAGCTGTAGAGCCTTTAGGAAATGCTAGTAGTTGTATATTGGCGTCTCCAAACGGTGATAGGTAAATAAATCAAATTTGTTCTACGAACAAAACGCTTCTTCACGTCCGATAATAACATTTCAAAATTTGTAATTTTTACAGAATGATTGCAGTGAGATGTGATCCTCACACTAAAATACAGGTTTCGATCGCTCATTCTCCGAGAAAAGACTTCTTCCCTGGACAATTAGTAAAAGAAAGGAAATGGGAAAATCTTGGTGGCTCTTTTAAAGAAGTAAGGTGGGATAAAATGGAAGGCAAAAATTTCTTGAACAAAATGGAATTGCTCATGGCATCCCTTACCAGTTCTTAAATCATGGGATTTTAAAATTGACAAAATAAAACAGGGTGAAAGTCATAAACTGAAAGTGATTTCAGTATCTCATAAAAAACAGTTTATTTTCTCATACAAGGATAAGGTGAAAGCGATGCGTTTAAAATAAAACAGATTTGAACTTAAGTATTATTATGTGAAGTGTAAACGCAGATTGTCCGAAAACAGGACAAAAGCAATATACATATGATGTCAATCATTGTAATGTATTTATCGTCATTGTACGAGAGTAAAAAAATCGTTTATTATTTGTGTCTAGATTAAAAGTTGAGTGAACCAGATTTATACATAAATAAGACAGACATTTTAGTATTTGTATAAAAATGATTTTATTATTATTTTTTATAACATGAACGTATGTGTGAATGGAAAATTAATTTAGTAAATACATTTTCTATAAATAAAATGTTAATTACATTTCGTCAAACAATGGCTTCATGTACAAAATGAGCATATAGGTATAAAAATGATTACTAACAAATAGGTAATTAGCATCAAAACATCGGAATTCCCGATACTTTCGTTCATTTATTTGATTCAATCAGGTTAAAATAAGGCATATTTTCAACTTTGTCGATTGGTTTTAAATAAAAAAAGAGTAATTATATCACATATACGCAGTTAATATATACTAGTTACAAGTAAAGAGTAAGATTATATTGATTTTTTAAAATTACTACCTAGTGATCTATAATAGATCTCTAGGCTTCTACTTTATATTTGGAACGGACTCGATTTTTTAATATTTCGAATTTCACATTTTAAATAATGATTTCTAGTAATAATTTGTGAATGGTAGTTATTTTAGTTAGACATATAATTTTTAAGAAAAGGCTCCGTAAAAAGTGAATAATAATACAAAACTGCGACTTTTTTTAATGTTAAACACGTTAATGCTAAGGGAAACGGAAATCTTAATTTTAATTAGCAATCGTTGTAGTTACGCCATTTTCGTGCAAGAGGACTTTTTCTCTTGAGTTATTGTCGACGTAGCTTAATTTCATAAAAGAGAAAGCTCATTTTCATTAATTTTTGCAGTAATGATGTAGACGTCTATGAAATTTTATTAAAAGCCTGTATTTTACTTCAATTTTGATTTTTGAAACAAACTTGTAATGAATATGAAGGATATTCTTGCAATTTTGCTTGAATCTCAGTGATTGATTAAATAAAAATCAGAATATCAGTAAAACAAGGCTATGCATCAACACTTAGAAATGATAGTACAACTCAGTCTCATTTTTTTATGAAGCACTGTAAGAGATTCTGCACCCTTCCACCTGCTACATTGAAAGCAACCACTGTAGTGATAAGTAGGATAGAGTAAACAGAAAACAGGCTTGCTGCATGTTGTTGGTAACCATTTAGTAAAGTCATAGCCGATGCAAACAGGTGAGATCCAACAACCCATGTTATTTGGAACCAGTTCTTGTTATCAAGGGCAGAGAAGAATATGACTCCCCAGAACGTATGCAGTAAAATGAAGCATAAAGTGGTAGCAGCCGATATCATAAAGAAGTATTCGTTGCCCTGACGCAGTCCCATGGTTCCAGGACCCATGGCATCAGCCAAGACATTGACACAGGCAAATGCACCACTCATGAGACCAAATCCGAGACCGCAAACATATGCAAGTACATCTCTATTTTCGGCAACATTACTAGTAGTTACTTTCTCTAAACCTTTTTCAGCTCTCCTCAATAAGAGATAAAGACAGAACCTAGAATAGATAAGAAAATATTATAAGACATTTATTGTTGAATACTTTAAGAAAAACAGAGCAGGTCATAGATGACTCATACAGTATCAAAGTTGGTTATAAAATATGTATGGCTTACCTGCATATTTCTTGAAATACTACTGAATAAATGAGTCCAATTGACAGGTAGCTCTGCAGAGGTACAATTGAATACCACACTATCGACGATGCAAGCAGAGAAATAAGCCAGAAAAATGCACTGGCTATGAGCATGATGATCCGAATGGGCTCTATCGCAATGGTAAATGTGAACATTGCTAGAGGTGGCCCAAAGGCCAGCAAGGCACATCCAAAAAAGTCCATTACTGTCATGTTTGACTAGAGATGCTGTGTGATAGATGATGAGATGTGTAAAAATTCCTTTTTGACAAACTGCTGCTGCTGCACATTTACTGTAAAATAATGGAACAAAAGGAAGAGCTATTAACCAAACAACAGAAGGGCTAACGATACGATTTCGAAAATACACAAGAATAGCGAGAATATTACCTCGATCTTTATTTTCTTTTTGGCACTTTGCTATCGCATTTTATTTTCCAACCCCACTACTTTGAGTCTGTACACTATCACACAGCGTTGGAGTGGTTGGAGTGTTGGACTCTTTTGGAGTCGGACGGTGTGTGATGCACTTTTCTTCGTAAACAAACGCGCATGCGCGCAGCAAGGCTGCCTTCTCAGCGTGTTTCTGCCTGCATCGCCAGAAAAAACGAGAGAGGTACGTCTCAGCTGAGAGTTTTGAGGAACTGTTGTCAAACAGCGCCCGAGACTGCTCGGTGGCCGTTGACGAAGCTTCTAAAGAAGGCTCTCCTCGATGTATATACAGATATATCGCGACGAGGAAAAAGGAAACCTCAAAAGATACGTCACTAGGGAGCGCGTATATCAGCAATAGTCTTAACTGTGTATATCGTTTATTGCTGTTAGTTTATCTGTTTATATGAGCTGTTGGTCCTCGCCAGTCGTGCTAATATACTTAAAGAACGATTTTGACAGAAAAATAAATAAGGAGTGGAAGGAAACACCTGTTCAAGTACACGAGTTGTCATCAGCATAGACAGTTTCTCAAAATTCAGGTAAGGACGGAGATTTGTTTTGATAAGATTCGCTCGCTTTGTGGACTGAGATAAAGCATTTTATTGATGGGACGATATCTCTGCATTGCTTTTTAATTTATTTATTAATTGATCTCTCTTGCATAAGAGCGCGTAAGACCAACTTATTTTTATATTTCGGTTAATAATTCGACACACGTTATCGCGACACTCGTATACGTTATCCAATGTTGATATCAACATTGACTCTATCCGTAAAAAATAATAGTAAGTATTCGAGTGATATGGCCTTTCAGTCATGCTTAAGATATTAAGCTACTGCTTGCGATACTTGTGTGAATAGGTATTATATATAGGTATATTAAAAATATGAAACAATAAGCACTCGGCAGCGATCGTGTACAGGTTATAAGGAGACTAACTAATCCGTATAGCATTTAATATATATACGTATAACCAACAAAATAAGCTTTTATCTTGTTCCTTTTGAAAGTATAATTGTAGTATTTCGTTATTAGGTTTGACGAGAGTAAATGACAGCAAAATTATTCATGCAAATTTCACTTTGTTATTACGTTTTTTGTACGCTGTTTTCGACGACTTCTCTGCGTTACAATCTTGAATAAACAATGATATATAGGCAAAAAACGGGAATTTCAAAAGATTAATGAAATATTTGGTCATTCTATAAGACTCCCGATGATGATTAATCTATCGATGATACATTTGGTTGATGCTAAAATGCAATTTTGGGTAAATTCACGTAATTTCATTGATCAATTGTACGTAGTTGTCAAACGTAGTTGACTCAACAGTCTCCCCACCCGTTAACGAGTCTGATATTTTATCCTAATCCCCTCGCTATAGTTTCTCCATAACAACGGAAGTAAATGAGTAAACAGGATTTGTTACTTACCTGCGTACGCTGGTAGAAAAACGTACCTTCGACGAACCGTCGGTTACTTTAAAATTTAATTATTCACGATAACGAATTGAAAAAAAAAATATCGCTCGAGTTAAAAGTTGATAAAAATAGACACTCGGACGACATATGTGAGTTGAAATTTACAAGTTTATCGACAAGGAGAAAGAGAGTGAAGAAATGGTGCAAAACTTTATCGAGCCGTTTAACGTGGATGTGATTAAAGTGACAATCAAAGAAAAACCAGGTTTGCCAAAACAAACAAATGAGGAAAGCTTGAGGACAATTTTTCAAGCGCTAAGGCAACACGCACAGCAAGAAGGACGAATACGAGAATTGAGAATTGCCATTGAAAAGAAGACGTCGTCGAGAACACTCAAACGATGTTTCGATGTCTGGTACAATCGTGCGAAAACTATGCGAAAATTTGCCGATTACACGAAACTTGACAGCAAAGCGTTGAACGAGAAAAAAATAGAGCTACTCGTCAGTGCGATTGCCGAGAAGCAGAAGGAAATAATTTCTATCAACGAGAAGCGGGACAATCCCTTGAAAAGATCCTCGAAAGCGATAAGTGCTCCACCTGCTGTAATAAATAATAAGAAAACGCAAGTCAACGTTGTCAGAACAAAGTCGAAAGATGCGTCTAATAAAGAATGTTTTCAGAATAGACTCGAATTTCAAAAGGTTATTATCGAAGAACAAAGGGCTAAGTTAGCTGAGCAAAGCAAATGCATTCAAGAGATGAAATTTAAGGAGATTGACAAGGAAACCAAAGAAACGAGTAAGCAGACTATGAGTGTCGCTAAAAAAGCTTTGAGTCAGTGTGATCAGCGAACTAGACGAAGTATCATTCATCTGATGAGAGAAGAGGGTTGCAGGTTTATTATTACGAAATTTGTTAAAAAGGATGTATTGTTATTGTACGAGATATACATAAAAAGTTATTTTTTCAAGGGACGAAACTTTGACCGAGATTCCACGAATCCCGAGTCCACCAAGATTTTTAATGAGGATGGAGGCACGTGCCGAAGCAAGAAAGCAGAGATTAAAACAAGCCGATGAGATTCGGCAGCGTAAGAGAGAAGAGGAGAAAAAGAAGGAGGAGATGAATCGACGAAAAGCCGAAGAAGAGGAACGTCTGCAACAGATTCAAGTGAGTGATTGTTGTAAGCGTAGACGTTCTGATGAGAAAAATACACTTACTCCTTTATTTTTGTTTAAATGCAGGCAATGAAGAATATCAAAAAACTTCGCAAAGAGCAAGAAGAGAAGCGTTTAAAAGAAATCCAGAAGAATCAGCACATGGAATATCTCGCCGATCGATGTTATAAAAAATACTTATTCCGTCGATACGTTTTGGAGCCGTTGAATAAACTTGTGGAGGAGAGGTACAAACGTTTGCAAAGAGCCGACCAACATTATGTGGAAACGATATTGACGAGAATGTTTCTTGCGTGGAAAGAAGAGTGGATGGAGCAACGAAAGGCCAAATTGGAATTGGCTAACAAAATGCATCGCCACAATCTGCTGTGGTACGCCTTCGACGATTGGAAGAGTTTCGCTATTACTATGAAACTAAAGTATCAAGTTGCTACGGATTTTTCCGATATGAAGATACAAGCGAAGTACATAAAAATTTGGCAAACGCTTTATGCCGAACTGAAAAAGAAAATGAACGAGAAGGAAGCCATAGCTATCAAAAGTTACGAAAGGAATTTGAAAAAAATTTACTTTGAAACGTGGAAGAAGTACATGTCGATATCGGAAGATATACAGGAGAGAGAGCAACGAAGAGGTGAATGGAGAGATTTGATAAAAAAATTTATACCCGATGCACCGAGCCCGAAAAAGTCCTTGGATACTGCGACCTGAGGTGTTTCAAGTACAAACATCCGAAATATGTTTAAAACATAGTTAATTATTTATTAAATAGTATTATTTAGAATATCGATGTATGTGTATTTTTATAAATTTTACGCTACTATTGTACAAGTAACAGTCATTGACACCTTTCTTACACAACGCATTATTAGCTGGATTCGCCAGCCCATAATCACCGTTTGACAATGTAAATAATACTATAACCTTTTAATTATCACAGTTACAATTACGGTAATAAAATTGCATGTATTGCAAAAATGACGATGCGTTAGTTAGTTTTGTCATTTTCCAATAAGCGATATGTAGTTAGTTTTATTTTGCTAATAGAACTGCGATTATCCTAATTATTTATAACACCAATATTACTTTAATGAACATAAATTCGGTCGAGCGTTGAGATTCCGTCAAAGAAAATAATTCCATTTTCCTGCTATATCTTTGGCTTCGTATTTACACAGGTATCTAGGACTTAATCGTATTTACGACTTGCAACAGAAAAATTGAATTACGTTCTTCAAAATGCCTTTGTCATTTGGATTTCCATTATTAAGTAATCGTCTCTCGTTCGTCGTTGTTCCGAGATACTGCAGCCACAGATGATAGAAAAAGTAAAACGTAACGATTAATCCTATCGTGAGACTGTAAATGGACGATACGAAGCAGATAGAGATGCTGAAAAAAACGGAGTAATTTAAAAAATGTTGACATTCGAAATAGACCATTTATGGGAGTTCAACTTACTCTAATTGATGGTAAGCATCGCTGCAGTCGTCGGGTAAAAGCACCGTGCCGACGAAAACAAAAGGATGGCAGATAGTGGTCATTGTTAAATTTGATCCATAAATGAATGCCACAGTCGAGCAAAATAGACATCCCAAATACCAGCGTAAATTACTGCCTCCTATGCAGCAATCCAGCCTGAAAGATCAATCGTTTAAATATTTTCATACATATAAATTAGAGGACGATGTTATTGACGAAAAATTTACCATTTACAATGATACTCTCTTCTCAAGATACAAGTTTGGCAGATTCTGCAGTGAAACGTTTTTGGCAAAACGTGACGTTTACACGTATTGCAAATATCATCGCTGCTCTCTCCGAGTTCCAATCCTTGTATTTGCAAATCTTCCTGGGCCACTTGATCGGCGTTCTGTCTAGTTTTGTAGCCACAAAATAGTCCAGCGACGACGGCTGCCATAAAAACGTAATTCTCCTCTGGCAAAATTTCCAACAGAGGTACGACGCTTATTTCGAATATTGCCATCAGCATCAGAACACTGGTGATAGTCCACATGAGAAAAAATTTTGTTCGCATGAGAAAACGAAGAAAATTGCGGTAGATGTAGTAGACGAGCGGAGGCGACATTAGAAAGACGAGAATCGTGCAAATGAGATTTTGGGCAGCGATGACAGTCAATAATGGCACTGTAAATAGAGGTATTACAGCATCGATAGAGATCCGTCTCACGCTGCCTTCTCTGAAGCAGCAAAACCTTCCTAGAAGTCTCATGTTCTTTGCATTATGTTGATGGCAAGTTTTCACAGACGAAAATAGAGGTTAGGTTCGTAAGCAGCCGCTCTCTTCGGGAACAACATACTAACTTATTTCATCGAAATGCAGTTGTCGAAAAGTCCTCTTCTTCGACTGTAATTCTTGCAGTTTTGGCAATAATCAACTAAGTATAGCAAGCTAAAAGTAGCAGACGATGCGTCTAATGCAGCTACTGATAAGTATCGAATTTTCGACGTCAGCTGTGTAACACTTCTCACTCACTGCAGTACACATTGCGATGCGTGAACTCTACTATATTCTAATTCAACTTTTCGTGCTAAACTTGGCTACTATCAATAATATTAATTACAGTTCCGACGTACCTCACAGTCGTCGGTAGGCGAAAATAAATTTCCATATCACTGATCGTATAAATGCAGCGAGTAATTTTCCAAATAATGACTAGAAGGCCTTGCTGAGTCAATATTTGCCGTAAGAACGAGTGCAACACGACATAGAAGCCAGTGTCAGTCTATATGTGTATGACTGCAGGCTAAGGCTTGTATAACAATACTTTCTATACACACAACACAGCCGCGCAAGGTAGACTAGATATAACAAGAGACCGGCTGCACTGACGTACATAATACATCGATCATAGATTGAATTGCGGGGGGTGTGGTGTGTGTGTGTGTGTGTGTGTGTGTGTGCTTGAACACGGACTCGCTGTAGATATATAGATATCCTTCACCTGCGGTCTATGAGAGCAACTTGCTGACGGGAGGGATTCATAACCTGCACTACTTGCTGTTGTATACACTTCACACTTGTAGCGAAGGAAGGAATCCAAACACACGTACCGACTGCAACTAGAGGCGACTTGGACATTATACTTCTGCGCGTGGACGTTCGATCACGAGTTTATACGTAGTACGTATGACAAAAAAATTATAATTTTTCTTCTCATCGCATCGATGATTTAATCAAAAAGTTCTTTTGATTCGGTTATACGCGAGTACACTAGCTAGATAATTATTATCGTAAAATATTTGCACTATTCAATATTAGTTGTTTACGAAATCACTGTCTGCGTTAGTGCAGTGTAGGCGCCAGTACTACTAGAGATTAGAATCAGAAGTTTGAACAAGATAATAGCAGAGTTTGATTTATGAATTTTCGCAAAAATTTGCAAAAGCTCCGCATTGTCTTGAAAAAATTGGAGCAGCAAGCGACCTCTGTTGAGCTGCAGAGTGCGTTGCTCCCCGCTTGTTTATTTGTCTTAGAGATCATCAGCTGCTCATCTGCTCTGTCCACATGGTATACCCACTTGCGCTTAGTACGTTGATCTTTCTCCGACGCGTGAAAAATAATACATATACTTGTGTTTTTTGAAATTTATATAGCTAAAAAACTTGATATCCATCAAAACCACAAGTTCGATATATATTTGGATCATCTCTATTACTCGCAGAAGCTTCTTGAAGCAAAAAGCGAAGGCAACTCAAGAAGCTAGTTGCGACACAAATCTCGGTTACTTTTGCGAAACTGCGCGATCGGATTTTGAAAATTGAAATAAGTAGACAGTATGAGTATCGTAAAAAGCTGTTTCTCAATTTGCAAACGTTTGTGCGATACGTAACGTTTCGCTTATTCCTATAAAAAAAAACAACTGCATTCACGTCCTTCGCACACTGATGGTGACATAATATTTAATGGAACGTCTTCGTTGCAAATATGTAGTTATCTCGAGGACTTCGTTGTGAATCAAGAAGACAACTTCTTCTTTTTTTTCCCGCAAAGTCCGCAAACAATTTTCTTTTATAAGAAAATCGGTGTGTTTTGCGATCGTTGCTATCTTGGAAGAAAAATAGAATAATAATCGACTTGGCAAAATGCAATAAAATTCGTTTGTTTAGTTCTCATTCTTGTTGTTTTTGTTAGTGCGCGCTTCTGCACATATCGTCGCACAGAGAGAGAGACTGATACGAGCTGACGATAAGAATAGGCCTGATAAAGGTTTATAGGCTTACGCTCTCCCGTCGTATAGTCTTCGTATTATTTTCTTCGTCATACCGCTCTCATAACGTGTCATTTTGCATTCGGTGCAGTTTATGGTCCCGATAACGAATTCATCGTTTAACTCGTATAATTAACCGAGATTGCGATTTACGTTTGAGCTATTCAATTCTTGAAAGTTAACGATATATATTCAGCTCATTATAACGATTTACGAAACCCTGCAAGAAAGCCTGTGAGAGAGAGAGAGAGAGAAATTTCGTCAAAAAAGATAAAACAGAGAGTCGGAAGTCCCAGTAGTACAGATATACCGCGTGTGCGTCGAGATATATTTTGACGAAAGCTTCGATCTCCGATAAGCGCGTCTCAGTGGCCTTCTCAGGTTGACACACAGCGCATATGATGGTGAACCAGGAGAAGCCGGCACGAGGACGCCGACGTCGCGCAAACTGGTCAATGAGGAATGTGTGTGTATACTCGGGAGGGGGCGGCGAGTTACATAAGTCGTGCACACGCGCTACTCTCTGGCAAATCCGCACCTCAACGATTGGCGCACTGTAAGTGAATAGGCGAGCGACGCCAGAGACGCATTGTAATAGTTATAGGGATATAAGAGTAGAAACAGATATAGTTGCCGCCCGCAAACATCGTACACAGAAAGAGAGATAGAGATAAAAGGCACGAGAGGAGGAGATGACAACACTTGCTTTCGTAAATATATATGTATAATGCGGGGCTGTCTCCTATTCAGTTTTCCATGCTGACTACGCGGGCTTTCTTCGCCGTCACTGCTGCTCTCGATTGTTGTGTGGACTCTGTGCATTGTAGTTCGAATCAGCTTAGAGTATAGACGCAAACGAGACCAGGTGACTCTATAGCTTAATTTTTCTATGCTTATATACTTGCATACTATAAGATTCCATTGTTTTCTTGTCTTTCCCTTTTTTTACCTTCGCTATCGGGGCTTCGAGCGCGCGCTGATTTCGTTCGCGCTAATATAAAGCTTTCCATGCGCGGAGTATGTGATTTATTGCTCTGATTCCAAGTTGCAAGAGGCCGGAAAAATAGTCTTCTGTGTATATACATTGTAATCCGAGAATTGACCTCCCTTCGACTTCCGTATGATATGTGCATTTATATGTAACTGTGTATATATTCTCAAAAATTTCCGCAATGCAATTATGACGTTAATTTACAATCTCGTTAACCACTATACAATGTCTTGTTTTCTTCGATTCGTGTCTGCAATTATTGTATATACTTATTCGTCTCTCTTATTCCCGATATAGCCAGTTGCTTTTATTATTTCGCTTTTTTCTCCCGATTGTCAGTGCAATCGCGAATCCGTCAATTAAACACTTTTTAAATCACTGCGTATATTCGTATACGATGATGCACACCCCTGTTATTGTTACTGACGCCTTCGCTTTGCGATCTTAATACGCTGTAAAGAGTGACACAATTAAGCTTAATTGATTAATTAAATTTAGTTTTATGCACTTCTCGCAGTGACTCGTACCCCTCGCTCATCGTTTATCGCTGTTATATGCGTCGTTAGCGTGTAAATGATATAAAAAGAATATACAAAAGATTGATTCGTCCCCGAGTGCAGTCGCCAAGTCGCGAACCCTTACATCCCGTAACTTGATTATACGCGCACGGAGACATATACTTACGAGAGTAACGAGCTTGACATCTTTCTCTGTTTTTCTTTTGCAGGCGAATGATGCGCTTGGCGCGCAGATGACGGCGGTTTGAAAATTCGAACATACGAGGAGAGAACCGAAAGATCTGATATGTGGCGATGTCTTCAAGTTCGAACAACAAATTGCGAATTCTCTGGGATCACTTCATAGATGCTGAGCCCCAAAGTTACGAGGTAAAAAAAGAACTGCATGAATAATCTATAAATTTAGAAAAGAATTAAACGATTGCAAATACATTTTTCTCTTCCTTACAGAAGTCCTGCTGGCTCGACGTATTTCTAGCCGAGCTATTAGCTCAAGTGAAGGAAGGCCACGACATCAAGGATGCTCTTTCCTTCTGGTTGGTATATTTTCTCGCTTGCATTATATCCCGCGCGCGTCGATTATATAACCCTTCACGATCATCTAACCAATTGCATTATTCATCCAAATCTTACCTAACTGCTATATCCTCTGCAAGAATCCGCTTAATAAGCGCTTGTACATATACGCACACGCGTTTATACCATCGATCAACGTGCAATTAATTACTGGGTCACACGGAATGCGCGACAAGCGATAAGCTGCTGTATACCGCTGGTATATACGAATTATATATACGCTTTTGAAAACGAAAGATTTACCTGACATACTTGCCGGTCTCGATTTACAAAGTGCACTCGCCGCACGGATAGAGTTTCAAATCACGCGTTATATGCCTTTTTCTCGATCGCCTCGACGAATCGCGCGAGGTGTTTTACACTGCGGATAGATATGATCGATCGGTACAAAGAAAAAAAGTTAATTTTAGCGGTCATTATCTTTTTTACGTAAATGTAACGCATGCCATTAGAAGATTATACAATTACGTGCGTCACGAAGTCAGCCAGATATACCTGGTTTTTGCAATTATATAATCGTGTTTGCGAGAAGCTCTTAGAGTTGGTTATTCAATGATTGATCGATCGTTGAACGATCGGTTCGGAGAACAAAAAAGTGACACAACGTTGCATAAAATCTCATTTTCAGCTCCGTGGGCGAAGGCAGCGTGGCGACGCTCGTTGGCTGCGAACTGCTGTCCGATGTGCACCGGCTCTGCGAAGCTTCCCAGGCTGCAGCCTCTGCCGGCTCGTCCCTCGGGGCAGCCGGTTCCAACGTCGGCCTCGAGCTTCGAGGTTTGCACAACTACCTGGTACGAGAACGCGGCTGGAGATGCCTCGCCGTCCTTCAGCTTCTGGGATTCCGGGAGCTCAGTTGCGCTCGGGAACTCGTCGCTCTGCTCCTGGCCCTGTACCCACTTCTCTCCTCGCAGCAGGTGGACCAGCTACCTGCGGGAGCCTCGGCCCCACCGGCACCCAATCCGTACATCAGTTTGTACACCAACGACGAGAGCCTCGAAGCTCTACCGATCACGCTACACAGGAGGCGGAAGAAGAGGAGGAGGAGGAACAATGGTGAGTAGGGCTGATAGTTGACGGGATTTTTGGTTATTTGCATAGATTTAAACGTTTCTCTCTCGTTGGCCCAATTTAGGAAGGAAGCTGAAGGACGAGGACCGAGATCGGCAAAAGCACGGCAAGAGTAGCTGCAGCGTTCAGGAGGGCTCGGAGGACCAGTTGTTAAATCGTCGCCGTAGGAAGCGACGCTCCTACACCCAGAGCTACCACCAGCGAGCCAGCAACAGTCAGCTGCAGCACGACTTGAGCAAGACGCAGCCGTCCTGGAGCGAGAACCAGAGCAGTGAGTCCGAGCAGCTGAGCGACATGGATCACTCGCGTTCCATGGCTCTCAAGATCCGACTCAACCCCATGGACTTCGAGTACTTCACTTCGATCGTCCGCAGCGAGGACGAGCTCGCGAGAAAGTGGCAGCTATCGCCGGAAGACGGAGAAGCTCGGATCAACGGTAGGGGCAACGATCACGAGAGGTCCTCTGGGCCGTCCCGCTCGTCCAGTGGCTCGCGCAAGACCAGCCCCCAGGATATGCTCGACGAGCGAAGCAAGGCCGTGCTGGAATGCGGCATCACCCAGTACGAGTCGAGTCTTCTGATCATCCAACTGCTACTGGCACTCCAGGAGCAAGACATGCGCCCCGAGTCCAGTCCGGCTATGCACGTGCTCAAGTTCGCCTTGGACACCCTTTGGTCGCTTCAGTTCGCCAACGACTCGGTACCGTTTTCCGGACTGGAGTGCGCCACGTTGAAAGCCGCCGCAGCCCGACTCATGCTGAGCAGCCTGGAGCGAGCTCTCGAGGCTGACGAGCCGACCACCGCGGTCATTCACAACGGCCTCCTGCCTATGACGTTCAGACTGCTGGAAGACGCCTGCTGCAGACCCATTCCCAACGGGACCACTCCGGAGGAGGGATCTCTGCTGCAGGAGTTCATCTTCGCCACGATACACGCCGTCATCACGTTTCTCTACTTCTTGCTGCAGCAGAGGGGGACTGCCGACAAGTTCAAAGATTTTCTCGAGCTGTTCCAACTATTCACCGAGAGCCAAGAGGGAAAATTGGTCGAGCGAACCATCCTGGCTATCGTAGAACTGCCCAGTGCCGATCCGAATAAATCGCTCAACCGCGCTAGGAAGGTCGTAGACATGATCGGGATGTTGATGAGTACCCTCAAACGCACGAGGCAGGATCTCAGTCACATCAACCACTGCAGGCGTTCGAAACACAAGGTCTGTCACGAGCAGGAGAGGAGCGAGACGCATCATCACGACGATATGCTCGGCGTGCCGTACTTTTCCGATCCAGCGCACGTCGTCACCGCCAGAGCTTCCTTGTCCAAGTCCATCTGCTCCATCTCGTCTCTCTTCTCGACCTTCACGTCGCTGCTCAAGGAGAGTCACGCCTTCAACCCTGAGCTGCAACTCAGACTGATCAAAGTCATGACGATGACCGGCACTTGTTGCTGTTTTCCGCCAAAGTTCTTGCTCGCCAATGTCATATGCTTCCTCAAGAAAGCCAGTTGTCAGGCCTATAGCCCCGTCGTTTCCCTACTCGAGAGGACGGTTTTCAAAGAATTGGGCGGCTATCCGAATGCCGAAGACACCTGTAACTCCTGCAGTGCCTTGAACGTTTACTCTTGGGACTTTTTGGAGCTCTACGTGGAGGTTTTGAATCCGGAGAACAACAAGCTGTGTCATGTAATGATGAGGCACTTGTTAAAAGTCACGCCTCATTCGACTTTTGCTGTTAAACAAGAGCTACTGTTCCGGGTTTTTTATCCAAACTTTCTCAAAGCGAAGATCATGTTCGAGACCAATAAGGCTGAATTTTCTGTCCTCAAGTTTCTCATACAATCTTGCCTATCAGCTATATCGAGTCTGATTGTCAATCCTGCCATGTTTCAAAAATTTATGGAACTAGGTGGATTGAAGGAAGCGCTAAGTCTACTATCGAATCAAGCCTTTGTCAAGAGCGTCTACGCGCTTTTGGAAATTTCCGTCATCATGGAAATCAAGAACGTCGAATGCAATGAAGAGAACAATGATGAACGCACGAAAAACGCAAGACCCGCCGCAAAAGCTTTATTCGATTTTATGGAAAAAGAAACGAAAGCCGTTCTGACTTTATTGGAAAACGTGGCCGGCGATGAAGAAAATAGTCAAAATGACGAAGAAAGCTTGAAACAGAAATCGACTTTTCATCAAGCAAGCGGAGTTTGGAGAGCTGCGGCTGGAATCGTACTTTGCAGTCCACAATTCCGACCAGAACTAGTCAATCACCCGATATTCGATGAACTGATACTTCTTGTGAAAACGTTAGCCATCTCTATCGCCACCGATAAATTTAATGGTAATACTGCTATTTACATTTTTATAAAGATTTAAAGTTTATTTTTACTAATTAATCGTATCGTCATTTTAGGTAAAAACAAGTTTGCCCTAAGAGTAATGGAAGCTGTCGTCACATGCTGTTTAATATCTTCCATTTCAAGTATGATCGCACTTCTTGGATTCGATACTTTGAGAATTCACACGTTTTAATAATAATTATATCTATGCATTTCAGATAATCGCAATATAGTTGGAATTCTTGCCGATACATTGATGGACCCAAAAATAAAACTGACTCGCGGCCTTAGCGCATTGGTCGAAATTTTTCTGCAAGTATCTATGCTAAGACCTAGTCAAGAACAAACAGTTCCTCATCAGAGTCGCACCACGGTATGTTCTCGTAATCTTAAATTCAATATAGCTACAATGATGTATTTTTTATTAATCTTTGCATTTGGAATTTTTAGCTGTCAACTATGACGATGGATATTTCTACGGATTGGGGTGAAGCCGACGATAGCAGTACCGGAGAATACGTTACCGCCGATGACGGCTACGAAGCTGATATCGAGGTGCCTGTAAAAAATTCTCAAGACATCTTATCGAAGCGAATTAATCACTTTGGCGGAGCGCCTGAAACAATTAGAGGAAATGCTAATGCTCATCCTGCTCTTTGCTCTTTAACGATTGATCTTTTAATTTGTTTTGCTAAGCAGTAAGTTGTAATCTTGTTTATGCTAGTGTTTTGTATATCTTTCATGACTAAGTCTAAACCATTATCTGCAGAGGCCTAGACGAAGAAAGAAATACTATAGTTACGAATGGATTGAGAAGAGTGGCAGTCATTTGTAAAGAAAGTGCCTTGAGCTGTGCCTCGTTAGCTGGAACTGGTGCGATCACCAGAATATTGCAAGGTTTTAAAGAAATTTTCGAGAGCCGAGAGCTCCAATATCAAGGTATGTACAATATTTCAAGTAATCTTGTTTTTGCCAATGTTCATTACACAAGCTTTGTCATTACATTTGTCCAGACTTACAACATGCAGCGCTCGAAGTCTTTACCCTTTTGGCCATGCAGTCCATTTCTCCGACGGAACTGGTGTCCTACCTTGCATTTTTCAAAGTGTCTTCGCCTCCTCTATTATCTCTGCTAGAGCCACTCTTCCGTCTCGTGCTCAAAGCGAAACCGCAGCCGAATTTCATTTTGTCTTTTCCTGTAACGTGCAATGTACCCGTCGTTACGAAAATTAATAACGATGATTATAAAAATAGTGACAAAGCGGAAAATCTCGTCAACAACTTTAGAAAGAAGCATATAGCTTTGGAGATATGCAGTCCATGGTCCGTGCACGCGATCTGTCTGCCTATCGGTTCGGAGATGTCTTGGCCGGTTTGGTTGCATGGTTGTTCCGTTTCACTATGGCTGCGAATTGAAAGAGGAGCTGTGACGACGAGTTGTAGAAATTTACAGATGATGAGCGATATGAACCCTCTGCTGGACTCTGAGAGCGATAGTTTATCCGACTGGGGTGTGCTTTCCGACAACTGGAGTCGAGAAGGTAGATTAGTACATTCAATACATTTAAATAAAGCTGTTTCTCATTAGACCTAATCTCAGATTTTTCTAAATATTATAGTTATTATTGGTTCATCTTCTCCGCCAACGCCTACGTCCATACTTCACATGATATCTATTGGATTCGAATCACTTGTGTTGGAAACGTGGCTCGATTTAAGATCTGGTATTTACACGATCTCAATAATCTTAATAAAAACTTGTAATGCACTCGATATTGACGAAATATTTTACATTTATAGATAAGCTCATATTAAGGTTGACCCGTCCTGATGACAAAACAAATCGTACGATTTCGGAAACTTCGATACACGGGGTTTTACCATCAGGAGGATGGCATCATTTAGCTATGAATTTCAATGATACAATTCTGAATAAGCACAGTGCTGTGGTTGAGGTTGTGATTTGGATAGATGGTTGGATAAAGATTAAAGCGCAGTTACCTTTTGATGGACTTCTGATCAGGAAGCCAGGAACTACGTGTGTTCTTCTGGGCCAAATGGGACCAAGTGCCATTGGGGCTTGGTATCTTAGTAACTTAATGATATTTAGATGTCCAGTATTTACCAGTGAAAAAGCCTTGTATGTCGCAAGTCTCGGTCCTAATTTTACAAATCTCGCCGACTGTATCATAAGTAATATCAAACCAGATTTCGCACCCCTCATCGCGTCAGGAGCACTAAACGGATTCGCGGAGCGAAAATATGGTTGGTATTTTATTTGACTATTTTTACGTCAAATCAAACCTGGATTTAATGCAGACAAAATACATAACATTTTTATCAGCAGATGCTGGAAGATTCGATAGCAATCGAAAGAAAACGCACGGAGAAGCACGACACACTGTGGAAGTCCAAATATCCGATACAAAAATCGATTGGGACTCGGTAATGGATGCAACTAATTCTCACTTGGCCGACTTACAGGATAATTTACTATTGATATATGAAGCACAGAATCCTAACATTGTTCATCTGTATCCTCAAGCAGTCGCTAACACTAATGGTAATATTTTTAAGCAATTGGCTACTTAATTTTTTTAAAGGTACAATATTAACGATGACGATAATTGCCCTTTAAAGCCGCCATTAAGAATCTATTTCCTGGTCAGCCCGCATTCAGAGTGGTCTCTGTACCCGAACATAGAGTATCGCAACAACCACCACTTTCTGTTCTCCCGATCATGGGTGTACATATACAATGCCAACATTACAAAGGCCTTATATCATCAGCTGCTTTGATTGGCGGAATCCCAGTTTTCTTGTACTTATTTGCCAGGGTAAGCCAAAAGTTTTACACTCACTAAGATTTTATCAAATGATTGTTTTGACTATAATATTTAACTTTCAGGTGGTAGAGCTGAATTCAACCGAGGAAGAGCAAGCTCTAGCACTCTCGGTAGTCTTGCATTTGGCTCGCAGCGACTCGGAAATGTTGAACCAGTACCGAACAGAGGGAGGCGTTTCTCTTCTTCTAAAAGTTTTGGAATCACCTCGTTGCTACGCTGGCAAGCACATGCTCAAGGCGATACTTGACGCAGCCTGCGACTGTCCGATTCTCGTCAAGGATGTGGGTACAAAGAATCACCTAATCTTGCAGCACAGCGAAGCGGTTATTACCGATCCCGAACTGATCAAGTGTGCGCTGGAGGCGTGGAGAACTTGGGCTACGTACGATGCACTGAATTTATTACTTCAGACCATGTTGTTTCTATTAAAGGATCAACATCCACAACGAGAGTTCAACGCTTCGCAATTGAATCGTATTCGGATCGTCGATACAATACTCATCATGTGCAAGGAACACTTTATGTACGAAGAGGTCAACGTATCATTGGATCCCACTACAGGCAGTGCCGTAGTAGAATTGATTCGTGCGCTCATGGGCGCTCCGCCAGAGTTTCCTCATCTAGTCTTGATCACGGATTACCTGGTGCTCGTTCATCAGGCTTCGGAAACGTACATCACTCACTCCAGACATAATATGTACTTTTTATTGACACCCTTGGAAGAGGCGAAATCGTGTTCTGGAAAGAGCCTCCTTGGCAGCTCGTCCAACGAGTCTATCAGTACCATTGAGAATACGAAATTGAACAAGGCATTAACGAATGTAAAAATACAGAAAGGACAAGCGATGAAGGATCGAAACGTAGATGAAATACAGCAGGATAACGATACTTCATCGCAGGGACAAGACACGAGTGCCGGGGAAGATTCGGGTATCGCCGCGAGCGAAGGTTCAAACAAGCAGACAAACGAAAAGCAATCGGTCTGGTCCGACAAGAAAAGAGTCTGTCAAGGATTAGTTTGCGAAGGCTTGCTATTGCTCCTCAGAGACGCTCTTCGAGTTCTACCCGATAGTCAAGTTGGATCTGTGCTGAAGCATGTGCTTCGAGTCGAGCTCCTGCTAGTTTTGTCAAACAATCCCGACGCCAGAGTGCGAACGGCTCTGATCAAAGTCATACAAGTGTACTTACAGCGGGCCACCGACGAGGAAGTCAACCGGTTCATAAAGCAAAAGTACTTCGTGCATCTCGCTAATCAAATTTCGTTGTACGCAGGTAGCGAACCACTGGTCGTTACTTTGGAAAACCTTGCTTTGAAAGGTCCGAGTCTCGCTGCAATGCCGCCTGTATTAGCGATGATTCCAAGGGCTGCCGCTACCGATTTGAACGTCGCCAGGCCTCTCGTGTCTTTTCTCACCGACCTTGTTACAAAGAATCCGAACGCTTTGAGAATTTTACTAGAACAAGGCCTAATGGAATCTCTCAGTCGAGGACTGGTGAACGCTGCTCATATAAGTCCGTCCGCTTCTCTGTTTCGAGATTTGCACGTTTTATTAGTAGCTATCGCGACGAAGCTACTAGACTCTCCTGGAAGTCATCACATGCAGGCCGTCACTGATATGCACGTCATACTCAACCACACGGTGTTGAAAGAAAGATCACAATGCGGTGTTAGCAAAGCTTGCGTCACAGCGGTGAGGGACGCTCAAGTCGCTCTCTTCGATGGAGAATTAGACATCCTTACCGCGAAGGTGTCCAACCATTCTGGATTCCGCTTGAAGAGTACTGCTTCTTACTTGGCATCGTCGTCCTACATGAACAATGGTAGGCAATCATCCGTTGCAAAAGCACTACGTTGTGTAGACAAATATACTAATTTTATTTTTGACTTTCAGCTCTTACGACATCGAGTGAACAAAGCGATCACGGTTCCCGATCCTCGAGTTATGGAAGCCTGCACGTAAACTTAAACACGATGCGCGAGCCAGGAAAAGGAGAGTTGAACGAACGTTTCCGACTGATTCTCAATCGAGCCGTAGATTTTCTTACGACTGCCGATGAGTCGCCTTCAGCCAGTGAGCTGCAGTTGACCAAAAGATTATTTTCTATTCTTTTACACGGTATTTCTAGTCCACTGGGTAAAAAGACTTACTGGATAAACGCATGGTCCGTGAAACCTGCACTGAGAAAGAACACAGCCAGGATCATGGTTTGGCTGATGAGCCCTCATCAGAACAACAGTACCAGAGTTTACGCCGTCCGCTCTTTAACAGAAGAGCCGAAAGCTCGAGAAATTTTATCCACCTTATTAGAGGTTCATCCTCAGATCGAACAAAAATTCAGTGTATTTTTGTGGGACTTACTGCAAAAAAGGGATGAGATGCCAAGCGCCGATGCCCGTATATGTGCCGAAATGCGAGAAGCGCTTAAAATTTGGGACCTGGCCAGGGGCATCGACCAAGGAAACACTGAAACTTGGGTAGAAGAGCTGTCTCTATTACGTCGTGAACTCATGAAGGAAAGGGACATCTGGATTGAAAATCAAATGCCTGCCATTCAACGCCTCTGCAACAGATACGAACCGCTGGCAAAACAATTGACGGAAAGTGCAATGGCTATAACGCGAACAGTGGTAGAAGAGCAAAACCGGGAGCGCAAAGTACTTATGGAGAGATTAAAGCACTGCAGGGGCCTGGAAGCTCAAGCAATGGCGAAATGGAGAGATCTTGCCAAGAGATTAACTCACGAGAAGGCTCCCTGGTTCTTCCCGGAAAGTTACCCGACGAGCTGGGAGCTTGATCCAACCGAGGGTCCAGCCAGAGTTCGAATCAGACTGCAACGATGCCATTTGAATATCGACAAACGATTCTTTTTACCGGAGTATGCGAACAAACTGGGTAAGTCAATTGCTGGCATTTCGCACTGAAATAATTGTTGCTATCTGCTTTAATAATTTTTTTTTCCTACAGAAGCGAACAAAGTTGAAGCCCCGTTATCCTACTTATTTACCAATGGAAAGCAGGATGCAAACGCAACTGCCTTGATCGAGAGATTGCACACAACGGAGAGAATCCGAAAGATGTCCCAAGCAAGCGTCGTCACGCCACAAGCTGAATTAGCTGGCGAAGCTTTGATCGGCGAAACTTGCTTCTACTTTGTTCCAGAAAATCCGAATATGCCTCTCCAAACAGATGTGAGTTATCGAAACTTTGGCTTTGAGAACGTTATCGTAAAATAGGTGCGATTAATAAAAATGTCTCTTTTTTCTCGCAATTTAGATAGCCTTAGGTGGTCTAGATTTAGCAATGGCTGGCGGGTCAGCCTGGCGATTAGAAGACATCCGGGAGCTTCATCGACGAAGATACCAGCTCCAAGAGAGAGCCATCGAGATTTTTTTGATAACGGGAAGAACGTATTTGTTAGCCTTTAATTCGTCCAAGGAGCGAGACGAATTTGCTTTGGAACTGTCGAATTGCAATCTACCGAGACGCGTCCCTGGAGATGATTTAGGAGAAGCTTTAGCTTTGTGGCGTAGTGGCACGCTTACGAATTGGGAGTACATCACTTGCCTCAATAAATTAGCTGGTCGCTCTTACAACGATCTGATGCAATATCCCGTTTTTCCCTTCGTACTTGCCGATTACACCAGTGAGAAAATTGACTTGACCAATGCAAAGATTTATAGGTAAATTAATTATTTGAATTACTTGAATTTAAAAGGAGCTACTCATAACGCTTACTGCTAATGTATTTTTTCAGAAATTTCAAGCGTCCCATGGCGGTCCAAGATAAGAAAAATGAGCAACATTATATCAATAATTATAACGTACGTATTTTTTATTTTTTATTTTTGCATTAATGAAGCAGTGATTACAATTTTGTACTTTCGCCCACAGTATCTAAAACAAGCGCTATCTGAAGGTTTGAATTTGGTGGCTTTGAATCAAGAGCCCTTCCACTATGGATCTCATTACAGTAACTCGGGAACTGTTTTGCACTTTTTGGTGCGTCTTCCGCCATTTACAAGCATGTTTCTGAATTATCAAGACGACAATTTTGACATCCCAGACAGAACGTTCCACGCCTTGGCAACAACGTGGCGTTTGACAAGCTGCGATTCTACGACCGACGTGAAAGAATTGATTCCTGAATTTTTCTACTTGCCAGAGTTCCTTTTGAATTTTGAAGGTTCACCATTGCTTATTCTTCAAAAAAACTCTTTTCAAGTCCGAACGAAATCTTATAAATCAAAATAAATTTTAGGTTTCAATTTCGGCGTTAGACAGAATGGCAATCGAGTTGGAGATGTGGAATTGCCCAACTGGTGCGGTGGAGACGCTAGATTGTTCATTTTAGCCCACAGAGCTGCTCTCGAATCTGAAATAGTCCGGGAAGTTTTGCCATTTTGGATAGACTTGGTTTTTGGATTTAGACAAACTGGTAGGCCAGCAGTCGAAGCAATCAACGTCTTCCACCCCGCAACTTATTACGGATTCAACGTCGAACAAATAGCGGACCCACTGGAAAGACAAGCGTGGGAAACCATGGTCAAGACGTATGGTCAAACACCAGCACAATTGTTCAGAGCTTCCCATCCGTTGCCGATTCAAAATCTGACTTTCTCAACTCCTACCAACATTCCTCCCGTTATCGAGGGCGTCGAAGGTATCAAATGGGGAAATTACGTCGGTGCACCGGGCAACGAGCCAATCGTTTGCTGGAAGCATAAGCACAGAGTTTTACTAGCGTCACTCATACCTTTAGTAACAGGGGAAGTATTTGGATTACCCATCTGTACTACGCTTATACTAGCCTACTCTAAAGATAAAGGTGCTAGTATGTTGAGCAGTACCTCGATAATGGGGGCTGGATTAGCTTCCTGGAATAGCACTGACGGAATTGCAAGATTAAAAACAAAAAAAGAACAACCACCCAGACCACTTATAAAAGCTTCTGGATTAGATCCTGTAAGTTTTAGTGATGTTTTTTCTATTTACATCGAGATTTAACAGAACAACCGTCGCTAATCTGTACTATGTAATTTCTCTAGGTAACCATCATGAAGTCTTCACCGGACTGTGGACAATTTTGGATTGGATATGTTTCCGGTCGAATAGTAGTCTACGCGTGTAGCATCAGCATTACTGGAAAAATAGAATTTAGTCCTGCTTCGCCATCTGTTTTACTTGCTCACAGAAAACGAATAACCAATATTGAATTGTCTCGAGCGTTTAGTATCGCTGTTTCGGGCGATAACGAAGGAGTTTTAGTAATATGGGACTTAAACAGGTATTTTAACCGACTGTTATAATCGTCTATCGAAGATTCTGAATCTTTATATTATAAAAAATTATAATTCTTTTGTCTTTACAGTTTAACTTACGTTAGATCGATCTCCCGAGATCAGTACTGTCCAATAACTTCGATGGCAATCAGTGAAACTCTCGGCGACATCGCAGTAGTTTATCAAATATCAAATTCATCAGCTACCGATACAGAGAACCGATCTGAATTGCAAGTATATACGATTAACGCAAAACTAGTTGGCTCTGTAATTTCAAGAAGAAAAATAACCGCTCTTTGCTACAGCAACGCCGTTGAAGGCGTTTCTGTTAACGTAATAGCAACAGGCTTGGATAACGGCGTAATTAGGTAAATAAATAAACTATTTTATTCATTTTATTTCATTGTTAAAGCATCAAATAACGTTGCTGGTACGTTTCAGACTTTGGAGCAGTTGGGATTTGAGATTGGTTCGCGAAATTTCGAGTAATAGTAAAGGATGCGGTGGGATAATTGCAATAACGTGGTCATGCGATCAACATCATTTGTATGCTGCAACAGAAGACTGTACAGTTATTATTTGGGAAGGTGCTAGAAAATTAAGTAATGGCACTCCTAAATTTGTTAATCTTACGACTCTCTAAATTGAACAAATATATTTATACATTTTTATCATGTCAGAGATTATAAAGTTGATTATGAAGTATGTTTAAAATTTAATGAATTGTTGAGAAATTTGTTTTTTATATAATTAGCTACTTTGAAAAGTAGCAAAACTGAGCTCTGATTTTGTAAAAAAAAATTAAATTTTAATACCTGTGAGTAAGATATTTGGTCTCGTAAAACCACACATATTTTAACATGCATCAAAGTGTATTTTAAGTCTACGAAAAGTACATAAAGTATTATTTTAATTGTTTGTTTTTATAAGTTAGTATTCAGTGTTTTAACTTGTTTTGCCAAACCGTTATTTTTTATATTGCCTTCTATATACTTAGGAAACTAGTTACTTCATAAATGCATTCATTGTATGTAAATTATGAAAATGTAAATTTGATGAAATGTATTTATTGTACTTGCGTGATATTTCAATAAAATCAATGAAACTATGTTAAAAAATGTCACTAATTTTTTTAGGGGCAACTATAGTAAAAAAAGGTGTGTTTTGTTTATATACCCAATAATAAAACTCTATTTATTAATAATAATTATAAAACTTGGAAGCCATAAATACAAAACTTACTTAAATCTGATTTAAACATGGTTCAGTTGTCTCAAACATAGGATAATATTTTCCAGTCCGCTTGGCTATATCGTATGCTGTATCACCACTGGTATTTCTCACACTTGGATCCATGTCAGGATTTAATAGTAGCAGTTGCAAGCACGGAAAATTATGAGAGCTGGCTGACACTAAATGCAAAGGAGTTTGATCACCTTTGCTTTTAGCATTTACGTCTGCTCCATGTTGAACCAAAATAGCAGCACAGTCAACGTTATTCCAACAACATGCGGAATGCAATGGTTGCCAATCATCTTGAGTCTTGGCATCAATCTTTGCTCCTGCCTCTAGCAAAAACTGAAAACGTTTACAACATTAATGCAATAAACTGATCTTAGTCTATAGGTATAATACAAGATTTGGTTTCAAAAATAGATTACCTCGACTACTTTTGTATGATTTCCATAACAAGCTCTGTGCAGTGGTGTGTAACCATCTTTATCCACACATTCGATCAGTGTTGAATCTAGTGCATGATAACTCTTTACTTTTTCAAGATCTCCATTTTCAGCGGCTTCCAAGATTGCTCTTTGCATAGGGTCTGCAACGAATAATGTTTTTTTACTCATGTAAACGTAAAATGATTCTACAAAAAGTGTGTGTTTTTATACCTTTAGCATTTCTAGCCTCTTCTACGCCTTCATCATCGTCTTCCCAAGCACTGACTTGCATTCGATCTCCTTTAGGCTGGTTCATAATATTATCACGAATGTCTTCTAAGCTTGTCAATTCATCGTTTTCCTCGTCTGAAGACATTTTATCAACAGACTAGTCACGAAATTTTTATAGAAGATACGTTTCAGGATAACGCGATTGCTTGATTAATTCAGTTTACAGTATGCACCTGCACTTGAACAATGTTGAATAGGTAGGTACTGTTATAAAAGCAAACGATGGGCAAACGTTGATACGTAAACACAGTTTTGACATCTAATAAAATTTGAGGCTATGTTTACTTGCTGGAAACCACGTGGGTTGCGGCGAGACTTCCATTGGTCAATAATTTGCAAAAGCTGCGAGGGCGCGCAATTTGAACTGTGCAACGATGCTTCGCTATCTACTTTCAAAGTTACAACAATATATATCATGATGTATGCGCTAATGCTAAGTCAATGCATATCTACTGAATATTAATCAGCATAAGATATAAATTTAACGCAAACTACAAAACTATTGTAAAACTATACATAAACTAAACAATTGCTTTGATAGAATTCTTTTACAATTCAAATGACTATTCAATTCTAAATTTTGATCTTGTTTGCTATTTTACTGCAAAGAATTTCATCAGGAAGTGTTCAATATTCATTTGCGCACTGAGTTCTAGATGTCTCTCCAAAACTCGCGATTCGAACGACTTCTCTCGTAAACTCATTGATTGGATAATTAAGGAGCGCATTATCTCTTGTAGTACATATATATTTACGCAGAGCAACGAGTGGATTCGCGATACGAGGAAATACATTTCAATCCTACCATCAACCCAATGACCCGACTGAATCGTTGCTAAAACGAAAAAATCGGTACGAGTATACCGAGCACTTTGTCAACGCGAAAAAAATGCGAGGAAAATGTAATAATAACGACAAGGTGCTGTGTCCGGCCAAGTATAACAGAGTGCGGCAGCAGCGGCGACGTTGATTAGATAAGCTGGGCAGCAGTAGTTGGTTCAAAGTGCACTCTCGAGAGCATCAGTCAGCCGAGAGAAGCAGAGCTGAAAGACCGCGACTCCAGAGCGCACACGTCAGATTCAGTCAGACCTGTCATCAGTAGTCCCCCGGTCGATCGAATCACCGACCTCGACATCACCGCTATTGTTATGTGAGTGCAGTGCTCCCCGTGCACAGATAGTGTGTCCGTCTTTGGCGGAGCGAAAAAAAGTGCGCGAGCGATAATCATGTCAGAGGGGCCCAGGCCCCGGCGTGCGCTGCTGCAGGAAAGCTGTCCTCGTCGATCCAGCTCTTGACTCCGAGCACGCCAATCTACCGATCTCCAAAGATGCCGGCCTGCGGCAGCGAGGGGGCCTGCCTTCAAGGCCTCTGGACAAGCAAGACCGGTGTCGCCTCGCCCCAGTGCCTCGGCTCGCCGCCACCCCCCAAGAGGCCCCAGCGACAGACACACCAGCAGTTCGTGCCCCGGCTCCATCGCCAACCGTCCCAACAGCACCAGCAGCAGGCCCAAAAGCACCGGTTCTACCTACTCGGGCTTGCGCGCAAGCTCATCACCTACTGCGTGCTGGCCCCGGCCCTCTGGATCTCCTGTTGGCTCTGGCTGGGCTGGCTACTGCTGAGACTGCCATTGGCAGCGCTGCGCCTCGCCTTCCGCCTCGTGCTTCCGCAAGCTGCCCAGCGCATCCAGAAACAGCGCCAGGCCCCGAACCAGCAGCAGCCGCAGCGCTGCGTGCTCATCGGCGGCGGCGGCAGCGTTCAGGCAGTCCAGCTGGCCCGCAACCTCTCGGCCGCCGGTGCCCGTGTGCTGGTCTGCGAGCTCGAGGGCCCGTTGGGCCTGGCGCGTTTCTCGACCGCCTGCGCGCGCTACTTCACGCTGCCGAGGCCGGGCCGCGGAGGCGCCACCGCCGCGGACTACGTGACCGCGCTCAAGGCCATCGTGGAGCGCGAGCGCGTCGGGCTGTACGTGCCGGTGAGCGGCGGCGCGGCCGGCTACCTCGACGGCCTGGCCAAGCCGCACCTCGAGCTGCTGGGCTGTGAGTGCTTCGCGCCGGGGCCCCGCGAGCTGGCCCAGCTGGAGGACCCGCTGGAGTTGCTGCGCCGAGCGCGAGAGATCGGGCTACCCGAACCGGAGCACCGGGTGCTGGCCGCAGGTCTGGCCGAGGCTGCCGCGAGCCTCTACGAGGGCGGCCGGCTTAGGGGCGGGGGCCGACAGTTCGCGCTGCCAGCCGGGCCCGCGGGCCTACGCGAGCGCGGCCCGGAGCTGCAGTTGCCGCTCACGCTGGCCGAGTTCGCGCGACTGATGGCGCAGCAGCCGGAGCGCCGGGTGGGCTGCTGGCTGGTGCTGCGCGACCCGGGTGGTGAGCACTTTGTCACCTGCACGACGCTGAGGGACTCGCGGCTGCTGGCCAACGTGACCTGTCGCGTGGACGAGGAGCGCGGCGGTAGCCTGGTCGCCGAGGAGCGGCCCGAGGTGGAGCGATGGCTGGAGCGTTTCTGCGCGAGGGGCCTGGGACCCGGGCTGGTCAGCGGACACCTGAGTTTCCGGCTCGCGGCCAGAGAGGGCCGGCCCGAAGAGCTCGTGGCACTGGGCTGCCGGGTCGGTCTGGGCCTGACCTACCTGGGCCACACGAGCCTGCAGGCTCAGCTGCACGCCAAACTGCTCTGGAGCAACGCGAGGCCCTGCAGCCGGCACCACCGACTCGCTCGGCGCCGCGAGACCGAGGTGCTCGATCAGCGGCAGGCTCTCTTCCACTACTGGGACCCGCTGCCCTATTGCATCTACTGCTACCTACAGCTGCCCTTCCGGAGGCTGGTGGCTTTGCTTGGCGCCCGACCTGCCCAACACCAGCCGCCGTTGGCTGTCGTACAGTGAGGACACTGCGACGGACTCTTGTACATATTATTGTTATATTAATTGCGTAGCTCATGTATTCTCTTGTTTCATCACTGTATCGTTAATTTTGTAGACTGTAAGTTTTTACTGCGTATACAACGATTGTAATTGCCCGCGGGCAAGAGTTAAATTTCAAATTGATCACGCACGCACACACACTCACTGATTGATCTCCCTCTTATCGCTCGAGCATTTATGTAAATGTATATCTGTGCGAAATACTGCGTAAAGCCTCTCTCTCTCTCTCTCTCTCCCGTTGTTGTTGCCGAACCGAGAGATTAGTTAATATAGTAATAAGTCAATAACACGAAGTTCGTTGTTCAATAAAAGTTTATGAAAAATTCCATCAAACTGTGTAGCAATTCCTTTATACACCCCTTCCACTCCATTCATCACCAATACGTATATAATTATATTCGGAGCAGTTACTCGGAGATCGAAAAGCAGTAAATCTCTCGATTGTTATGGCTACGTGTTTCGATTTTTACCGATCACAGTCGTATACACACGCAGAGAGAAATCCGAAAAAAGCAAAACTCGCTTGCGCGCCGCCGGAGAAATAGATTCGTCAATAAAGTGTCTAATGCAATCTTATCATGCGATAATATTGAAATGCGGTTCCGTAGTTCCTTGACGACGAGCAGCGGCGACGCAGCGCTGCGGCGAAGCGCCTCATTTTTCTCCGCATCCTTATATTCCCTCGCGCATTTTTCAACTCTCTCTCTCTCTCTCTCTCTTCGTCTTCCTCCGCAAGCTCGTTAATAAGTATAATAGCCCGCGTGTACACACGCTCGACGTGTGTATTGCGATGTTTCTTTCTTCCGAGCACGCAACAGCTTTTAAAAACGTTTACGGGCGACGTTCAGCGGGAAAGTTCACACACAGACACACGGTGAGCTTTTTTTTCGATTCGAAAGCTCGTCGAGTAAGAGAGAGAGAGAGAGAGATAAGTAGATACGCGAGTGTATAAGGATGCGCGTGTGGTATATAGCCGAGAGTCAGGGAAGCGTTGGTTCCAGGCACGATATGCACGCTCGCGAAAGATGGATGAGTTATGATTGCGGCAGTAGGCAATATCATACCTGGCACGAAAGCTCACCCACCGATGTTTCATCGGCTTATTTATGTTTATACGTCGTGTCGTTCTCTATCTTTTTCTCTATATATTCGACTGTTATTTCTTTTCCTCACCTAGATATACATGCATTATACGCAGATATGCATGAAAATTTCGTCCGGTGATAACGAGAGACCGGTTGCAGCAGCAACAAACTGCCCGTCGGAGAGAGAGTCGCTCTGATATACCACGGGCATGATAGTGCGCACGAGCTTGCGGACTTTGTCTTCCTTGTGTCACCTTTCTTTTCTTGCGACAGCGCTCTCGGTCTAATTGATCTCCGTATCTTAATTTTCATTCGGCTAATATCAACAAAGTCATAAATCTCTGACGCTCTTAGAAAATTCGGTTCTAAAAAAAACTCGATTAACTCGGACGCGCTATCTCTCTCGCGTTTTTTTTTCGTCCTCCAGACTTTGAATTAAAATTTTATCGAGTAATTCTCCTTCGACTATTTTTAACGAACTTTCGGCACTGATGCGTTTCGTCACGACGACTACTCTTTGGCGAGAAAAAAAGCTCGGCAATTGCCAGAAACGAGTAAGCGGAGAGACAAAACAATCGTTAACCAGAGCGAGTCCGCTTAAACTTGAACATA
Organism: Pteromalus puparum; assembly: GCA_012977825.3. NCBI lineage: Eukaryota > Metazoa > Arthropoda > Insecta > Hymenoptera > Pteromalidae > Pteromalus > Pteromalus puparum. The sequence continues at coordinate 2,074,714 of CM053168.1, read as the reverse complement.
CGGGCGTTTGGAGTAGAGAGAGAAGGGAAGAGGGGGGGGGGGAGAGAAAGTTTCTGGGGTGAGCGGCCGATAGCTGGCAGGTGTACCCCCTGCGTGAAAAAGACAGGCGGGCAGCGGGTTTCCCTTCGCGAACGGCGCGCAGGTAAGCGCGCAGGGGAGCAGTCGCGCCACAGGACTATATGCCAGTCCGTCTTCCTCCCCCGTTGTCAGTACCTTGGCTGCCGCTGCCGCCGCTGCTGCTGTTTTAGTTCTCGAACTCCAACATGATTCCGGTGAGTCCTTTGTTTGCCTGCGAGAGTTTAATTTTTTTTTTTCTGCGTGTATAATATACTTTAACATTTCCAGCGTCGCGGTTGTATATACGATATCGCTCGTAACGATGTGGTTCTCGCTACGTGGGTGGTTATATATACATGTATAAAGGGAACGCGGGGGGTGAGAGCAGAAACGCCCGATTTCGGGTGAATCATTTATAGAGGGTATACAGTACGTATACGCGAGCGAGAGCACGTATTTTAAGAAAAAAATTCAAAGTATCGGTTCACGAGCGGCACGTGCGCGGAGCAACGAGCTGAAAACAGCATTGATATGATCATTGACCGGCGCGCGGTACTTTCCGCGAAGAGTGTGCTCTTTCTCTCTCGTAAACTTTGTACCGCTTTGAGAGCAGCTTATCTCCGGCCGCCAGCGCTATATATGCATCTCTCGTTGCTTGCTACACATTATCTCTTTTATAGTTTTTTTTTTTTGTCAGCTTTATTCCGATTCGAGCACAATTATTCAATAAATTGCAATCCTCCTTTTCAGCGATTGTCTCTCGTTATTTTCCACGACTGATCGTCGCGTGTCACTTATATTGTCGACTTTGATTTGGCACTCGATCGTTTGTCGCTGTGTTTACCATCAAATTTGTCATTTTCATGTAAAACATTGCGTAAACGCTTCATGTCGACTTGCCGCGATAGCTTAAAAGCCAGTGAAGGTCTTATACACCTGATCTTACTGAGTAGGATATTTAATCCGGTATTAGCGAAGGAGATCGGCAGCAATGAGACACTCTCTCTCTCTCTCTCCGTCGGATACAAGTGCAGAGAGCGATAATCGCTGTACAGTATATACACGAATATGTAACAAATACGTTACGCAATAGCACTGAATAATTCATCGCGGTTCAACATTTTCCATTGATGCCAATGTTATCGCAGCGCAGCCAGGGCGTCTGGAAAAATCGAGTTTTCCTTGTAACAAAACTGAATATTCGTAACGCTGCTGATGCTACTGCGATAAACTGTCGATTTTTATTAGGCTGGCGCCTACGTCGATCACTTTGCATAGTTTTACAACAAATTTTCAAAAATTTTACGCTTTTAAAGCAATTAGCGTTAGAAACTCTGTGGTTTATCTCATAAGTAGTTACACAGTGTGCGAGTGTGTGCCGCAGGTGTATCTTCGAGACTATACCCGCACATGGTTCTATTCCCAGCTAATGCTCAAACTTTGCCATATACGCCTTATCTCTACATCTTGATCACATCCATCGTCTCCTTCTTTCCTTTTTACGCGCCAATCCGCGTTTGAAAACCATGATTATGGAATCAGAGTAAAAGAGACGAGAAAATTTGAGATTGAGAAAGAGAAAAAATGAAGTTCACTTTAATACAGCTCAGCGATTAGGAAATGAGAATAGCAGCCATCAGAGCGAAGGAATCGAGCGATTGACGGGCAAGTGTGTTACAAGCTCGGAAATTGCGGCTCGGGCCTTGGAGCATTAGCCGGCAATTAGCCTAACAGTTATATCAGATCTCTACTACGGGCAGCTCGGATATGCCCTGCGCCAAAGTTATACAGTAGTCTACTCCACGATTGCAAGCTCTCTCTCTCTCTCTCTCTCTCCTGGCTGCAGCCTACGAACACTGACAAGCGGGCTAAAGCTCGCACGCGCCTGATCGATTGGTACCTTTCAGTGCCAGGTGTATGCGAGCCAGTCGCATTTACATCTCTCGCGAGTTTCGCTTACAGCCCTACTGTATTATATATAGCTGTCTTTTCGACTCGGTCTATTTTTCCGACTGGCTTTTTTCTTCTCTTTCCCTATACGAGCTCTTCGATCGGTCTCTCGGAGTAAGTGTAAGCTCACTTCGGTCAGGTAATTCTTAGCTTGACGGCTTCATTTTTTATCGGTAAAGCCGATTAAATCTGCTCTAATTTTCAATGTACATGTGTTCTAATTAAGAATATCGTCGCATTTAATTTTAATCAATATTCGCGTTTGCAAAACACCGATACGAATCAAATTAATTCGGTTGATGTTGTTACTTTATACGCATCTCTGTTTTCGATAAGCCATTATCGCCGGACGCACGCTTGGTCTATAGAAATTTCAAAAGTCACTGCCGATATTTTTCGTGAGGCATCTCGATCCCAAACGATTTCTTTCGGAAATATCCCGAGGATTTTTCGAGCTTCGAGAGATTTACACGTGTATTTACAAAGAAATACAAGGAGCGATCAGAGTCAAGCAATTTGAAAGGGGAGACATCATATGGAGGTGCTTTTAATCACGCGAGACACTGCCAGTCACGACTATAATGCTTATACCCCCCATACCCAAGCCTTCTCTTTCTTTCGATTCGTTTTTCTTCTTCTTCTTCTTCTCTTTACTTCGCTCTTCATACTTCCTTTTCTTTCACTGGAATAGCCTGTTCTTTATTTTGTTTTCCGACTGAGGATACCGTTTAAACGATAATTATCGTAAAAATAAATAAAAGCTTCTGATCAGGCGAGCGACGGTTGAAAACTCGAGAAAAAACCCATGGCGTGTTAAGCTCTCATAATTTGTCATTGATTTTGTCATTGATTTATAACAGGTGATTTGTATCGTGGGTTAGGATATACGAAAACAATAAACGCGTATAATTTTCAGATCACTGACGAGGGGTCAATTGGAAATGTATATATCAGTGTCGTTTTTAAGGAAACAATAAAAGCAAGACACAAAAGAGTCGATTCGACTTGGTATTATGCACACGAGTGTAAGATAGCTCGCTTGTTGTTCCTTTTCAGAGTCAAAGTCTATCGCGCATTAAAAGTCGTGCATATTATACCGGTTATCTCAGCTGCTTCTCTGGTAATAAGCTCGCGAGAATCGAGTGTATTCCAGAACCTCGTATCAAGACAATTTTAGACGTAATTTTACGCTTGCCAATGAGGTATTTAAATTTATTGTGCTAAAACCGTATCTTGTATACGCACTCGAGAGTAAAACGTTATCCAAAACTCTGAGCTTCAGCGATGATAAGGGGGAACGCGTATACACGATAAAATATCGTGTATTTTTTCGCGCTGATATGATATGCATTTATGCGTGTGTTTATTTTATGCATGGATAGCAATTATATTATACTAAAGGAACGAATTTAAATCAGAAACAGCCAAGAATCTCCTCGTTGGCTTTGCGAGAACAGATGAATAGGCGCCGACCAACAACCGCCGCCAAGGGCTCGACAAAAGCTAAGGAGGTATGAAAAGATTTATCTCATGAAATACAGCATAAATAGAAACGCCGGTTAATATTATTTTTAACTCGACCACAATTTTCCAAATCGTATATTTATAGTCTAGCCTCACTTAAAATATCAATAAGTTTTTTCCGTTCCATACACACTCGACGCTCGTATCTGTAAAGCAATAATTAGACAATCATCGAAGCGTGAAAATCGCTCTGGCTTTAATCATCTAATTAACGTCTCGTCTGCGCGTAATTGTAGTACACCGGCAAGCCTAAGACTGGTAAAGCTGAAACGAGTCGAAAAGAATCTACCGAGGCTGGAGATGAAGAAACGGAGGAAAATTTCAGCTCGGACGCCCTGATCAAGCAGAATTATGAATTACGTCATCGTCTCGAAGAAGAAGCAGCAGGTTTCAAGAAAAGGATAGACGCCTATCGTCAAGCACAGCAGCACCAAGCGGAACTCGTCTCCCGCCTCCAGGCCAAAGTAAAATTCTATGCGATTTTTTTTCTATCGATGATTTTGTATAGAATAATCGAAAATGCATCTCAAAACTTTTAATCGATAACCGATAGAAGCAATCGTTATCGATCCAAGTTTTATGCAAACAAGCGGAAAACATGCAATATAATTCGTTATTTTTATGCTCGACGTTGATACAATTATCTCTGTTTAGGTATACCAATACAAAAAACGATGCTCGGAGCTTGAAAGTCAAATGGCGGAATCTCTTCCAGCCGATGAGGATCGACTTTTGACCGGTTCGCTACCAGGTCAATTGATATTGCAAGCGGCGCAGCAAACGATGCGTGAGATGCGGGAGGAACAGATCGAAGATTTGGATACGGCGCTGCAAAAGCTTGCCGAGGAGCGTAACAGGTATATACGCGAAAGTTTATTTCCTTCTCTGTTTATGCATCCCTATCCGGATAAGAAAATTAAAAATGCTCTTAACTCATCGCTGCGAGTATTTTTCTGATGTCTCGATCTCGGTGCGGAGCTGCGTCGATGATGAAATTATGTAATGGCTTCTTCGAGACAGCCCGCGAAAAATTATAGCGTTACGCAACCAGAGGGAAATTTTAAAATTTAATGAAACTGCGCAGATGCGAGAAGCTGCTCCAGCTGAACGTGAGCCTGAAGGAGCAGCTGGAGGAGTCACATCGCACGAACGATGCCCTGACAACTGACCTGCAAAAGATCAGCAGCGAGTGGGATGCACTTCGCGAGGAGATGAGCATCAAGGAGGAGGAATGGAAGGAAGAAGAGATGGCCTTCAACGAGTACTACAATTCCGAGCACAACCGACTGCGGAACCTCTGGCGCGACGTCCACTCGGTCAAGCGTCTCTTCGCCGACATGAAGTTTGCGACCGAGCGTGACCTCTCCAAAATGCGCGGCGAGATGAGCAGCCTGGCCAACGACACCCTCACCGCTTGCAGCAGCACGAGCTTCTTCCTTAAACTCCAAGCCGCTGCCAACGCAGCCTCCTCGTCCATCGTAAGGTCAGCCCAGCCTCAGCATCAGGCAGAGAAGAGCCAGGCCGCCAGTGAGGAAGCCGCAGCCAAGCTGGAACAGGCCCTGGCAGAGGTCCGTAGCAGGGACGAGAGGATCCAGCAGCTGATTCGCGAGGTCGACCGAGAATTTCTCTTTGCACTCTTAGCGATTTTGTCCTGCACTCCTATCAGTAGTTCGTAGTGGGTACCGTCAGAGTAGTTGCAATGATTCATCCGATACAGGTCCAAGCGCTCGAGGAGAAGTGCTCGGAAGCCGAGGCCAGCTCAGGTCAGCGTCTACGGCTGCAAGAGGACATCGACATCCTGCAGTCGGCTCTGCGAGATATCGCGCATGCCGTCATTCAGGACGCCGAGACCCGCGAGATCGACGCCAACATCCCGGCGACGCATCTCCACCTGTCGCCCAGCGCACCCATACCATCGAGCAGCCTCAAGAGACCGAAGCAGAGGGGAAGCGCCATCCCAGCCTTCGCCGAAAGTACCATCAGCGCTGTTCAGGCTGCACTTCACAAGTACCAGCTGACCATTCACGAGCTCGAGGTACGAATCTGTATTAGTTATACTTTTTCAATTAATGCTTTGACTCAACGTCGTTTTGGTTGAACAGGTGAAGCTGCAAACGCACGTGGAACAGTTGGTGATATCACGCAAACAATCCGAGGGTCTGGAAGAACGAGTCGTCATTCTGGAGGAGAAGAACGCCGACATCGTTGTTCAGCTGGATTCCATGAGATCGCGAAGCTTGCAGCTATCCCAAGAACGAGACATGCTGCAGAAAGCTCTGGACAACATCAGAAGCGAGAAGCAGAGCCTCGACAAGAATTGCGTCGAGTACACCGGGGTCATCGACAATCTGAGAGCCGAGTACGAGAGGATCGACAAGCTCAACGTCAAGCTGGAGAAGCTCTGTCGTAACCTGGAGGAGGAGAAGTATCTTCTTCAGCAGGAAGTCGAGCGACTGAACAAGGACTGCGAGGATCGAGAAACCACTCTGCGGATCGAGGAGGATCGCAAGAGAGAGCTGAAGGAAGAAGTGTTGAGCCTACGCGAGGACTTGAACAAAGCGTGTCTCGCCAAAGACATGTTGGAGCAGCAGAAATTCGAGGCTGACAACTATCTATCTCAGGCTGAGAAGAGCAAGGCCGACTTGGAACTGGAACTCGAACGAGTGACGTTGGATAAGTCGGATCTGCAAGAGGTTCTTTCAAAATGGCAAGCGGTCTGTCTGAATCACGAGCAGGACTTGACGAGACTCCAGGAAGAGCTGAAGAAGTGTAACGAGGAGAAGAACCAGCTGACCAGTCAGAGCGCTGACCAACAAGGAGATTTAGCCTCGCTCAGAAAAGAGCTTCTGCAGGCCGAGCAGACCAGACTGGACCTCGAGTCGGAGAAGGTGACCATGCACGAGAAGTTGAAGTTCCTGGAGAACGAGAAGGAAAAGGTGGAGATGGATCTGGCTCAGGTCAGCCGTGAACGAGGAGACTTGAGCAATCAACTGTCGGCCCTGCGCAGGAAAAGGGAGAGCTTGAACGAAGAATTCATGAGAGCGAAGCAACGATTGGAACACAACAACGAAATGATGGGAAGGCTTAACCGGGATATCCAGGTGCTCATCAAGGAGAACGAAGAGAAGCAGGTAAGATGCGAAAAAAATTACTCTTGATATATCACGACCCTGTTGTTTAACCGAGTCTTCTTACAGGTACTTTTGGACAGCAGTGAAAAAGAAATTCAGAGACACCAGGAAATGCTCGCATCCATACACAGTGAGAAGGAGAACCTCGAAGCCACGTTATTCGACACGCAGGGCAACCTCGAGAACACCCACCAAAGGAAAGTCCAACTGGAGAAAGAGCAGCAGGAATTATTGATAAAGCAGGAGAGCTTGAATGGACAGATTCAGCGTTTGACCAAGGAATTGGAGAACAGCGAGAAGCACGTTCGTGACGTCCAGCAGAGGCTTACGCAAGTCATCGAGAACCAGGAAGTTGAATACCAAACCGCCATTGCCAACCTGAAGAAACAAAGCGAAGAAGCCATTAGGAATCTCAACGAAGAAAAGGTATATTTGCGTTAGTTATTATAAAAGTTTCGAGAATTGCTAACTGCAACCATTTTTTTATGAATACAGGAACAAACCAGAATCACATTGGAGAAGAAACTGCAGCAGAACGTGTCACAACTTGGAAACGAAAAGGAGCAAGAAATCAATCAACTGCAACAGAGAATCGAAGAACTGCAGCATCACATCGAGAACATGCGCGAAGAGCAGGAGGGATTGCTTTTTAGAGCTGAAAACGATAAGCAGAAAGCTCTGCTGATAGGTTTGATTTTTTTTTTACCAAATGATGATATGCACAGTTGCTAAATCAAAACATACTCACACGACGTTACCTTCCAGTTCAACAAGATCTGCAGGCTCTTTTGGTTAAATATGAAAACGTCTGCAGAGAATTGGAGGGCGAAAAAGGTACTCTAGAGCGAGTTCGTAGAGAAGCAGCAGCACACGCTGAGCAAGATCGTAGCAACTTGAACAAAACTCGCGACGAATTGAACCGAATCAAGAATAAAATGGAAGAAGCGAAACTCAGAGCTGACGAAGAAAAATTGAAGCTCGAATTAAAGATGGAAGAAATTCGCAACGAAAAGGAGAACGCCTTGAAGGTCTGCGAAGAGTTGCAGATCCAACTGCACATGACAGAGGACAAGGTTGACGAACTCCAGACTCAAGTTCAAGAGAATTGTCGAAAGCTCAAAGAAGGTAAGCGAAATCGTAGTCTAAATCTAAAAACTCGTTTCTTAAAACTACGTTCATTTGCAGCTGAGATAACCATAGAAACTTCACGAAAAGAACTTGTCGACTTGCGTCGACAACTGACCGATTCGAATTTCGAGAAGGAGAAGTACAACAGCACCAACAAAGACCTGAGAGAAAGGATCAAACAAGTCGAGACGGAAAAACGAGAACAAGCCCGTACACTGGAAGACTCATACCAGAAGATCGCAGGTCTTGAGGACGCAAAGACGTCCCTAGAAGCAGATCGCAATCGCCTGCAAAACAACCTTCGCGAAATCGAGCGCGAAGCTTTGCAATTGCAGCAGCAGCTGAGAATGACTCAGGAGGAACTAGAAAAGTCTCACAACGCCAACTCTCAAGCGCAGAACAACGAAAAGGAGCTGGAAGGAAGACTGGCCAATGAGATCGAGGAGCGAGAACGCGTGCAACTGCAGCTTCATCAGATGAAGAAAAAGGTAGGGTACAATCGATCGAATTCGTCGAGTCAGGTAAAAGCATGTTATACTTTCTCTGCAGGCCGTGGACCTCGAGGGAAGTCTAGAACTAATTCGCCAGGAGCTTGCAAAGACACGTGCTCGTATGAGTGAGGAAGACGAGCGATTCCGTGATTGCGAGCAGAAGCTGAAGCATCAACTGGAAGAGGCTCGCTGCAGAGAACACAAGCTCAAAGAGGAGGTGCACAATTCGGAAGTTTGCTTAGCCGACGCGATTCAACAACTTCAAGAACTGAAGGCACGACTTGGTGGCTCAGAAGGCCGAGTTCGCGCACTTGAAGTTCAGCTCATGCAAATGGAGGGCCAGAAGAAGGAGGTCGAACAGAGACTTAGCAGCATCGTCATGATCCTCAGGAGAATCGCTGGTATTCAGTTGGACGGCAGTGTCAGTGTGCCATTTAAGCTTTCCAGTCCGACCAGACGATACAGCCCCGTTAGATGTGAGAATTTCGCTGTTTAACTTTACCATTTGATTAGCTTATGGTATTCAATGTTTAATATACGTTTTGAATACAGCGCACGAGCATGGAGACGGAAATCGCGAAGTCATCTTGGACGTTGACCCAGAAGCCGTGAGAAGAGGTGTCAAATCTCTGATGCAACAAGTCGCGCAGATCGAGCGCGAACGTGTAAGTTTTTATAAGAAAAGCACTCGCTTAGACCATTATAAACAAACATCTATCAATATGCCTTAGGAGGACTTGAAGTCGGAGCTGAACATCACGAAGAAACAGCTTATCGAGGCTCAGGATAACCAAACCAATGTTAACACGAAGCTCAAAAATGTACACGCCCAAGTGAGAAGCTTGCAAGACGAGAAGAACAACCTGGAGACAAAGCTGATGCAAAAGCAGACTCTTCTACAAGCACAAGTGAGTTTTTGGCATATTTTCATATTATGATTAGAATACGTTGACTATAATACTGTTCTTCAATTGCAGACCGAAAAATTGGAAGACAAGACCGCAGAATGCGATCGGTTTAGGGAGAAAGTCATCAGTCTCGAGATGACAGTTTCCAGTGGATGCGAAGACAAGTTGCAATACGAGGTATTTACTGACACAGTATAAGGCAGTAACTCGATTTAGTATGCATTCTAATAAATATTATTTTTTACGTAGGATAAAATAGACAAAATGAAGCAGACCATCAACAAGCTCGACACAGAAAAACGAATCCTTAAAGAGGATCTTGCCAAGAGCGAACACAGAGCGACTCAGCTAGAAGTTCACCAATTATCCCTCGAAGGCGACTTACAGAGACTTCAAATGGTCATCGCGGACAGGGAAGCAAGCCTACAAGTAAGTCTGCAGTTCCCAATATCGATTCAACGAAAATAAATATACACTTCTGAGGATGCAAATCGATTTTCCACAGAAAGCGCAAGAGCGTTGCGAGTCACAAGCACGAACGCTAATCAGCCTCGAGGAAAGGTGCAGTTCACTGAAGAGCACAATCGAGCAACTGAACAGCGCACTCGAAAAGGCCTCCGTTACCGAGAGCGAAATGAAGGCGGAAATCAATCACATGCACAGAAGCCTCATCGAAGTGAACGCGCACTCGCAGAGCGACTCCGACAAAATCAAGCAGGTAATCATCTTCGCGACGACTTTGATTTCTCGTGTATTATACCTCTAATGCTATACTACTACCTCAACAGCTGCAAAAGCAACTATCCAGCGCGGAGAGCGAGCGCCGCGTGATAACCGAGCGCCTGGAGAACCTGCAGCAGGCTCTGAGCGATCTGCGCCACGCTAACCAGATGCTGACCGATCAGAATACCAGATTACAGAACGAGCTCGCCAACTGCGAGGTCCTCCGCTCAGGCCTCGAGTCCCAGTTGCGGCTGTCTAACTGGCCGCGCGACAGCTCGAGCAGCAGTGACAACCGCGACGAGGAGTTGCTCAGACAACTGGCGACTGCTCAGAGGGAGCGCAGTGAGTTCAAGGCAAAGGTCGACTCGCTCAGCGACAAGGTCAAGTCCCTGGAGAACGACAAACGCAACCTGGAACGCCAGTTGTCGTCTGTGCGCTCGAGCAACATGCGCAGCAAGAGCTACGAGCGTCAGGAGAAGGCCCACAGCGAACTGATCGGCACTAACTTCGGCGCCGAGCATTACGAGCAGGAGATCAGAGACCTGCGCCTGAAGATCCGACGCCTCGAGTGTGAGCTGTCGGATCGTGACTCCGAGATCGTAAGGCTGAAGACGCAAGCCTCGCACTCGCACGCCCACACGATGATGGACCGAAACGTTGAGGTTGAGAGATACAGGGCCGCCCAGCTGCAGGCCGAGAAGCTTCTCGAGGCGAGGGAACAGAGCCATCGGCAGCAAGTCATTCGACTTGAGAGTCAGGTGAGAATCAACAGAGGCACGTAAACATGCGCAAATTTTTTTATTTAACTATTCTGAGTACCTATCTTGCTCGAAAAAACATAAATTTCTCGGTGGACCCCTCGAATCGACTGCCAAGGGGTCCATCCTGATAGCCAGAGGCACTTCTAACCACCGACATTCGATTCCTTGCGAAAAAAAACACATCTGTATCGATACTTTCAGATCCACTCGTTGAGGGAGCAGCTTAATCAGGAAATCAAACGCCGTCAGCTCTACGTGCTCAGGTAACCAAAGTCAAGACCAACCGATTTTTTAAACGATTTTTCATTCTTGCTCAACCTTCTGCTTTCTTATCGCAGGAGCTCTCGCGCAGGTCGCGAAATGCAGCACATCCGGCAAGCACTGGGTGACTCTTTGCGAACGGTATCCCAGGAACCTTCGCTGGACGCAGTACTGCTCGAGCACGAGGCGCGGAAGCTTGACTGCACCGTAAGCCACAGCAGTCATGCGAGTCTGCCGGCCTCGTTAGCCCTGCCACCGCCAACGTCCCACTTAGATCGACGCTCGCCTATCCCTTCCTCCATCAAGTGAACTTGAACACGGACACCTATACAGTGAACACTGCCTTCGAGTTTATTATAAAATACCATCGTAGTAGCCCACTTATCGTTCGCCCTCGAGAGAAACTTGTGTCGACGATCTCTCAGGGAAATTTATTCGATCGTGTGCATATACCGATTTTTTATTACATAGTCTTTTTCTAGTCATGACCCTTTGTTCAACTGTACGATATATATGTGTACGTAGATCTTGTCCTTTTTCGTGCGAGATGACGAGTGTACTTTGCGTCATGATGGATGGGCAAGGTCGCAGCGAGTTTACTAGCGCGATGATTTTCATGGCCTCCGTATAAGAAAGATCGGAACCTATACACTGCCTGTGTTACGTTTACAATTTTCTTAGACGATCGGCTTATTTATGATACTTGCACAGTTACCTGATTTAAAGATTATATTATTATATGTGTCGTTATGTTGTTTTGCTAGTGTAACTTTAAGTTATTTATTCCGTTTCATTGTACACCTGTATGACGAACTGAAAACCAGAATCTCAGGGAGTTGTGTCCATTTCTTTTTAACATAGTGTGTAAGAACGAGACTTTTGAAAATCGTTTTTAAAAAAAAAGTATAGTCGTGGTTTTTAAATATCTGATAAGTTTAGTAGATTTGAAAAAGAAAAAAAAACGTTAAGCGCACAAAGTATAAGAAAAAGTTAAATATATATTACCGTCGTTGATGATTTTATCTCGCGATATATTGAAGAAAAAAATTACGTTCGTAACGGAGAGCACAAATTGTAAGGTAGATGTGCAACGAAAGTAACAAAAAAAAAAAAAAATGCTTTCTCTGGTCTCGGTCTCGAGATCAAAGTGAAAAAAATGCGAGCATTTGCAGAGAAAAGTAGATAATAAAGATAGACCAAAAACAGAACGAGTCGAGCGTTTAAAAGAATAGATATGTTGTAAAAGCTCTAGAGGCGCAAAGAGCTTGTTGCATAAATCAGGATCAAATAATAATGTATGCCGATGTCAACGCGCGTCTGTGAGCACTTTTGCGGACTGGCTATATTCTGCACACGCCAATTAATTAAATGCTTTGGGAGGTGAACATTTCTTATGCTAAATATAAGGAATAATTATTCATTGCATTTTTATGTAAATTCTCTTTTACCAGTGCGCGCGACGGTCCTCAGCGCGCACGGACTATCTAAATATTTCAGGAAATTATCTGTCAATCGACGCTATATAAGTTATATATCTAAATACTCTGCATTTCCGCTAATTTTTCAGAATATTCTATCGAGTTTTACGAGATTCTTACATAAATAACCACGTAAAATTTTTCAAACTTATGGGTATAAATAAAGTTGTACATAAAAAACAATTTTTCTAAAATGAGAAAATAACTTCCCGTAAAAGTAGCTAAGAGGCGATCGACGCGGCAAACATTAGTATATTATAGCAAACGCAAAAAGATAGAAGAATTTAAAAATTACCAAAGAACATCCTTTTCCGGCTATAGTGAGTATAAACATTCTGAGAGAATGGATTGTGTCAATTCTCTTCTCATAGAGAATATCTAGACATCCAGTCCAGCCGTCCGATGATGGATCATATAACGAATCGATAAGCTATGTAATAACGATGATCTCACACTATTCACATTTTTTTCTCCTATCCCGTAATCTCGATTTGACTTGCGTTCTGTTCATTAATTATATTATCGAAGCGTATAATACCTGTGTTATTAGATATTCAAATTGACATTATAGTTGTGTTTGTAAACAATATAAGAAGTGCGTAAATGTGATTTATGTGTGTCGACGCGAAATCCACTACTGCGAAATAAAAAAACTTTATGCAGTACACCCTTGGGTTCGATCGATCTTCCACTGACTTGCCGATGACTGTCTCTGTCGAAAGATGAGCTTCTATATAGTCGTTGTATACCAAGCAACGCAGGCTACTGATCTCATCTGTAAAAATAATGCTCGCTTCGAGAGAAAAAAAAATAGCGCATTACCCTTCGGTTTCAACGTCGGTGGTGACTCGCGCGACTTTTATAGAACCTTACCGCATTTGCGTTTCGTTGTATGCTATCTGAATGTAACTTTTGTGTTCGAAATAAACGACAAGTTTTGTTGAGAGAAAAAAATCCCCAATTTCTCATGATTTTATACACCCACGAGGAGAATTGAATTTAAAAAAAAAAAAACGAGAATAAACAATCAACAAAAACAAGCTCGAAATCTGCACGTGTATACGAGTGTATAGCGGGTTAAAGTCTTGATCGTTATTAAGCTTCACAGTAGCTTGACAATGATGACGCTGCTACTGGCCGGACCATTATAGCCGCAAGCCCCACCTCTGCAGCAACTAAACGTCTGCTCTCCTCTACTATACATTACACTGTTTACGCGTCGTGTCACCCACGTCAAGTGTCCACACACCAGTCGAAAAAAAAGCCGATCACTCGGAAAAGCCAAGAGGAAAAAAACGAAAAGGCAGATTTTACGTTGAGATGAATCAAAAAGCTAAGAACCCACGTATATTTATGCGTGCAGCCTCTCTTGCCGCGGCCTTGACCGGGATCCACGAATGAAAATAAAGCCCGTGCGCTCGACACGAGAAAGAGAGAAGAAGAAGAAGAAGAAGAAGAAGAAGAAGAAAAAGAGCAAAGTCGAGATCGAGAAGAATGAGAAAAGAGCGAGTTGCAGACTTGATTATTCGGAAGGGGCCCCGTAATGCCAAATTTGGTCTGGTCAATGACGGACAACTGCTGCCGCCGCCACTGTTCGTATTGTATCACACTTTCTTGTGAAATGACGAGAGAGAGAGAGAGAGAGAGAGAGAGAGAGAGAGAGAGAGAGAGACGGGCACTAAAATCGACCCTGACACTGGTCGGAATACCGAGAGAGACACTTGTGTGTAGGCGATCGCGTACACCTGCATATACGTGCGCCGAATAAGCGAAGAGGTCGATCGCGCGAGGAGGAGTGTCTGGATGGTCTCATAATAGTTTACGATCATTGAAATAGCGTATTTTACAACACAACACGGAAATCTCGCGTAGATAGCTTCTGTTGCTCTAAACTCGAATATTATTCATGCTCGCGCGTTGTGAGAAATTGGCGCGCCGGCGCTATAATTGATCGGTTGGGCAAGACAATATGTGGAAATTCAAATTAATCGCTATCTGGTATATAGCCTGAGGGTGTGTGTACATTAATTAAAAACCTACTATCAAGTCAAAGATTATTTTTTTCAAAGACTGCAGGTAGCGTTCGCTTAAATCGCTTCATAATCACGCGCACTTATGCATATTCCACGTGTATAATAATATCCAGAAAAAAAAAAGCGTAAACGCGTAGCACGCGCTGTCGGTTAGGTATATCGTTCGAAAAGTCACCTAATTACACCTCCTCTCCTCTAATCGAATTCCTCGAACGCGAAAAAAAAAGTCTCCGAACGATTTCCATAAGATACACCGTCTCGATAAAAGCGTCGATCTCAATAGCGACGCCTCTCGATCGACTTTAATTCACAGCGGCCGTCGTCGTCGCCGCCTCTCGAAATTCGTGAATATACGTGCTCTCACTCGCGTGGGTGTAACACACTGCTCTCGAGGCGGACGCGAAACGACGGGGGGAGCAGAAGAGAAAGACGAAGAGAGCGAGTGTCTGTGCGTCCATGTGTGCGAGCAAGCAAAGTCCGCGAGGGCCGCTCTCGCGACTTTAGTCTACCTAGCGCGGCCAGTGCTGCTGCTGCTGCTGCTGCTGCTTCTCTCGATCTTGTGAGTCTGTGAGTGTGTTGTCCTATAAGCGCCGGTTTGCCGATGCGCTTTTGAGAGTTCTTCGCCAGCACACTGCACACACAGACACACATACCCTGATCTCTAAGTTTATTCTCGAGTTGACTGTACAGGCCGTGCAACCGGTGAGTTGGGATCATTTGCATGTGTTTCTTTTTCCACTTTAATAGATCGAAGCATATAATCCGCCTACGCGGAAAGACAGACTGCACACACTTGTCGCGACGGTATTATAATTATTATGTGCGAGTATTCGTGTGTGAGAGTTACTTGGCTACACTCGTAGCCAAAACGTGCGCGTTTTGTTCGCACCTATATATGCTCGCATTTCTATTTCGAATTTTCGAGCGGAGAGAATTTTCATCCGCGGAAACGTCGCACAAATTATCAATTCATCGAAACGCTTCGCTCGTGTAATTCTCGCAAGCCACATTGCTCCTACACACAGCAACAGAGCGAAAGGAGAAACCCATAGAAACTGTGCGCAAAAAAAAAAAAAAAGAAGAAGCAAATATTGACCAGCAGCCTCTTGAGATCTGCGTAAAAAGCGCCGTCATCGCGATCACGCCTCTGTGTATATGTATATAAGAGAACGACGAGCTAAAAAGCTGATGCCCAACGTTACGCAGCCGCTGATGCGGCGACGGCAGCGGCTCTGAAAATAGCGCCGGCTCGACGAAGACGACAGGCAGAAGCAAACTGCGAGGATCTCGGCCAACTCTGCGTGTGCGCTCTTCTTCCGAGATCCCCATTCTCTGCCCGTTAACGCTATATACTAAACTCCACACACACACACACACACACATACACACTTACGTGCAGTGGAGATCGACCTTGTAACATTTCGTGCGACGATGCACTCGACGGACTTTGAAACTGCCCTGCCCTGATCTCTCCATCCGTGTGTATGTGTGTATACGGCGAAATTCAAGCTTTGAATTTTGATGACTCGTGTGTGTAAGTATACGCGAATTGGCCGGGTAAACTTAAGCGCGAGCGCGCGCAGGCTATTGTCATGAAAATACACCGAGACGAGGTGCTAATCTCAAAGACAAGCTTCTCTTTCTTCGAAGACTCGCGCTGCACATCGCGAATAATAAAGTATTTTCCAATTTACGCTGCTAATGGATAATGCTGACGTAATCCTCGTCAGCGAATCGAAAATTGTCGATCTAAGCTGTGTTTACATAGACTTTGTAAAGCTTGACAAACAATCTTTAAAAATACAAAATGTGCGAAACTAAAAGCGGAGCGTGATTCACGTGAAAAATCGGCCGAGTTTACACTAGCAGAGCGCAATGGCAAAACGGATCTATAAACAGTAGTAATCCGAGAACATAATGCCAATATTATTGTTCGCCCCGTAAAAATTGTCGCTACGCGACGGCTAATTTTCCTAGCAGCACGCGCGAAGAGGGCTATTTTCTCGCGCCCACATACGCCTCTGTGTATGCGAAAGCCACACACTAAAATCTCGAGATGACGCATGTGTATTTTCCTCTCTCTCTCTCCCTTGCGAAATTCCATAGCTTTCCAAACATCTCAAAATAGTCGGTCCATTTATAAAAAAAAAAAAAAGAGCCAAGCAAGCTCGTAATTTTCTATGTCTGCCTTACGACTCGAAAAAAAAAAACGAGCGATATTAATAATATTGCAGAAGACAATGTGCGCGCGAGCAATTAGCGAGCTCTTTTTATAACGAGCGATCGCATCGTTTCTGTTTGCAGCTCTGACTGAATTATGGCGAGCGGCGCAGTGAGTCGAAAAGCCACGAGCTCGTACTCGTCAACCTCGGCCAGTAACCTCGATAACAATTTAGGTAATGCAGCTTTTCGCTTTTTACTCCGAAACTTCTTACGTAACTTAAGCGCGATTGCCTCATCGATCGTTTCTCATTTTTGCCAATATGATCTCATGCAGATGCACTTTTGGACGATTTGCAAACGAGCATCTCGAGTAACAATGCAGGTCCACCAAAGCACAGCTCGACGAGGATTATCGAGACAACCGTACCTCAGCATCACAACTCGAGCAGAATCATCGAGACCAGTGGTCCTCAGCACAGCTCGACCAGAATTATCGAAACGAGCCACAGCAGGTAAATATATATGATAAATAAAAATGTATCTCGTGGCTCCCCTCCGTCATTAAAAGCCATAATGACCGAGGTCGTTTATTTCTTTTCAGCAGGAAATCCCCCCTAAGGTCAGTCTCGCCACTAAGGTCGACATCGCCCTCACAGGGTCGGACAACGACTGTTGAGAAGTACGTGAGCACCGGACCGGCTGGCACGCCCTCCGGAATTCCTGGACTTGAAATGCTTGACGCCGAGCTTCAAGATGTGAGTCGATTGCTCTATTACGATATATCGAAACGCAAACGGCTTGTAGAAATATTTCAATGGGATGCTTTTGAAACAACGATCTACACTCTTATACGCGCGCGCTTTATATTTAGATTTCATTGAGCGCGCGCGCGCGCGAGTTTCATTAACGATTCGAGGAATGAAAAAAAAAAAAAGAACAACACACAGCGCAAATCCCTGAAAACGATTTCGGACCGATGGGCCGTATAAGGTCGCGGTATAACCCACGTACGATACACCAGTCTCCCACTGTGCAGTATATCTTGCGCCCACGCGAAACGCATCACTTGACTCATAATGCCAATCTCGATTTTCCAATAGCAGTCTCACTGCGCTCGTCGAGAACGACTGCAACTGTGCACATTTTCGTAATATTTTACATTAGGTACTATAAAGTATTTATATACGGGACGTGAACGTTCGATTTTCGCGTGGTCCGGAAACCGGCCGATGTTGCGTCACCGATTAGTCGCGTAATATACGTCGTTTTGTAATCGAGTGTGTCCTGTGATTCGAGTATTTTTTTTTTAAATAGTTGATGAGAAAAAAATGTGTGTAAGTGACAAGCGATGATCAGCTGCGCTGCAGCGCGACGGAATCGCGAGTCCTCTGTTCGCCAATTCGTTTTAATTAATAATAAAGCATCCAACTATTTTAAGTGTGTGGGTGACGCATGCATATTCATTAGACCCATTCAAAGTGAAATTTATGTTACATGCAGTCATAAAATTCTGAGAAGAAACGTCTTCGTACACGTGCGTCTGGCGCGTAAAAAATTATTTTTTTTTTTCAAGATTCAACGAGTCTCTCTAAATTTGCAGAAAAGGCGACGTTTTTTTTCGACTTCGTTATTTACACGCGGTTCTTGTTTATAAATAAGGAAAACTTACAGATAAAATTTACGCTAAAAGACTTTTCATGTATATACACGCTTCCAGGTGCAACCAGGCCAGAGCAAGACAGTCGCTTACAAGACAGTCTCCTACCACTACGACAAGACACAGGAAGGAGAGAATCTCGGTATGTCAGCGCGTTATATTATAGCTCACGTTAAATCGGTTTGCATGATCGCTCGTTTGTTGGCTACTCGTTCGGCACCGAACGCCGCTCCTTTTACGGACCGCGAATCGCTCGCTCACTCCGCGCACACACTTACCACACTTACTGCTATATGCTATAGAACGCGACGACCTTGTCGCTGCTTTCCAGCATCCGCTACACATATGTGAGCCCAAGCTCACGCCGTTGTCGGCTTCTGTTTGTTCGCGCCTTTTTTATAAACCGAGATTTACAACTATGCAGCGCGTCATGCGTCATTTTTTCTCATTTTTATTTGCTCTTCAGAGCCCTGGATCAAGACGGACAAGCTGAGCAAGAAAGACACATCTATTGTGTGAGTATTTTTTTCTGATTCCGTGCGATTTTTGGAGAATAGTCAAGCTAATTTTTCTTCTCTTTTCGAATAAAGGGATAATTTTTGCGAGAGGACTTTCGAGAAGCCCAGCACAGCCTCGAGGACTGTTGTGACCCAGTCTCGCGATAGTCCCGACTTTGCGAAAAGCGGCAAAGAAATCGTAAGTTATAGCGCGTTACGGCGGTATTTTTAAATTCACAACAATGACTCTCATTTCCATGCGATTTTAGATGTACAAGGCCGATGTGTCGACCAAGATGATTCCGGCAATGATCCCGTCCACAGAGACGAGATCGACGGAGAGGGATTTCAAATACATCAAAGAAACGAGTGAGTATCTCAAAGTTAACGCAGTGACCCATAAAATCGATTCAGAAGAGACTAACCGATCGATTTTCAATCAGGAACTCACACAGAGCCGAGCCCGGTGTCCCCGCGGAAGAACATCAAAACCGTGCGCACCGACGAGACCGAGGAGCTCACCAATGTCGAGTACATTCCCTCATCGACCCCGATCCCAGCCAACCTCGCTCCTGGACCCAATACCAAAGTCACCACGACCATTAAGACCTACACCTATGAGTTGCCAGGCGCACCCGAGACATACCTTCCTCCCAGCAGTACTACCACTAATATTAGCAAAAACATCAACGTCGACAAGTCCATCAGTTACTCGCTGCCCAGGGAGCCGGAAAAGACCGTCACCTACCACGTGAGTGTGTCCTCGTGTGAGCGAGAATAAGTAACGAAATCAAAAGGAATACTAATGCGAAATTTCAAAACGGCGCAGGTGGAGGAGCATAAACAGAGTGGCTACGTGCCGGCGCCGTCGCCGACGATGAACCGCGTGCACCGTGAGGAGAAGGTATTTGTAGAGCGCAGGGGATACCGAGCAACCTCACCACCGCCTCCCCAGGTGACGACGACCATCACCCGCAACGACAAGTACCTGGCGCAGCACAGCAGTGGCTACCTGCCTCCGAGCAACGACTACCCGGACCACGCGGTCAGCAAGACCGAGCGTGTCATTTACCAGAGCGAGCCGGCACCCCATCCGATCCCCGTAACGACCGAGGGCACCCGCACCACGGTCAAGCAGTACGAGGAGCACTTCTCCAGCAGCCGGCCACCAAAGCCCGCGCCGTACTACCCCAACACCTCCGAGTCCTCGCACCACAGCACCACCGTCTACAAGTACGATGAGCAACAGTCGCTGCTTCCCAGGCCGTTCCCCAGCAGCGAACGGCCAGCCAGTCCAAGACAGCAGCCGCCCAAAAGGATCGAGGACCTCATGGCCTCCTTTTCCGACTCCGAGGTACGATGAATATATCCATATGCTGATTTTTTAACGCGCCTCGCCATTGGCTCTTGAAATCTCTCACGTGCGTGGGCTGGAATTTTGGCAGGAGGTCGTCGAAGTGATGGAGAAGCGCGAGCGTAGGACGAGGGAGAACAACGTGAAGAAGGAGGTCGACTTCGTGCCTCACACGCCGCCAGTTGTCAGGAGTAAAAACATCGCTGGACCGCCCGTGTACTACCCGCCTGGATCAGGTGAATTCTCCAGGAAAGAGGAGTCTATGTCCGCCATGTCCAAGTCTAGCGTGAGTATTATACGCTTCTGAACAGAGAAACATAATGATGAGCCTTGGCATTATACATACGCTGATTTTACAGGGAGGATGGGCCAAGGAGAAGGCTGCCTGGGAGTACGGAGCGTCCGCCAAGAGCGAGGAGAAAGTCAAGACGAAAAAAGCCGTGGTACCAGTCTGTTTACCACTCTGTTGTGCCTTACCTTGCGTCATTATGTAAAACAGTGCAGCATCACTATTTACAATACCTCTTTGAAATCATTCACTAATTTAAGTCTCAAAACGCTTCTGTTCGTCTGTCAATTTTGACGCAATGTCGACTCTCTCTCTCTATGCCATATTTTTTAGTCAAATTCTACCTATTCAAAAATGATCTTCTTATATACTACTATCAGTGTTCTAGATAACCTTGATCGATTATCGGTACTTGTATTACCATTAGTTATGAGATAACCATGACTGTATATGGAATTGTGCATGGATATTTATATTAATACTCAATTCGTATTGTAACTTTTTTTAATAAAAATATTTAATAATTTATGATTTGTGGTGCTATACTGACAATAACTATGTCATATAATGCAGTAAAATGACGTTAATAAAAAGTACAATGTTAAGGCACAATGACAAAAATGTTATCTTACGTAAGGTTATACAATAATGTAAATAATTATAAAATTACAATAAATAATATTACCACTTACTTTACACTAGTTTTTCTATTGTACTATTTACAATGACATGATCCTTGGTCTTTCAATGGTATTAATACAAAAATTCTAATAGTGGTAAACAGCGTAGACCGCAGCAACACAGAACAATGAATCCTGAAATATAACAACAGTTCGCATAAGCTATTTGAAAGCATTAGTGGATGGTTGTTTAATTCAACGTTACTTACATTCGTAAAAGAGTCATGAGCATAGCAGTCAGTTTCGGCATCCCAGACACATCGAGTACCCATTTTTAAGCCAGCCCCATTTTTCTGTCCGAGTACAATGTTGACCATGTATTTGTACTTTTTGAAGTCCAAATCTGAAAGCATACATATCATTGAGATTACAAATGCGCAGCGAAAGAAGCGATAAACCTTAGTAATCCTTGGTAAACAAACTTTTTATTTTATCCCTGATGATGTTTGCAATATCCTTGGTCCACGTTAGTGCATCCTCTTTGTTGTACTCTTTGTTGGATAAATAGTCGAAAAGTACATTGTGTATAACCTCTTTGGCGCTTAACGGTTTGAACCTAAAAGAAATAATTGATTCTAGAGTAACCTCGAATAAACGAGTCGACAAATTCAAAAGATACAAACTTACTTTTCATCCAGATTGGGACTAATCTTATAGATGTATCCACGATTCGTGGAATCCGCCTCTGCGACATCGACATTTTCTCCGGAATCCTCTTCTTCCTCCTCCTCCTCCTCTTCCTCCACTTCGTGCTCAACATTATTATCCATAGGCTGCGACTCTGATGAACTGTCCATTTTTACCACAAACACAACAACAAAAGAGTAAGTGTAAAAGAAAAGTCAATTGTTTAGATCAACCAGCTCAAGTCGCTTCTTTCCGAGGTTAGGGTCTAGACAACATAGAGGTAGCGTGTTTTCGTTTTCTTTTGTTACGCTGTCGTCTAGCAACTGTTGCGCTGACTCAAGCGAACGATTTTTTCGTCAACAATGTGGAAAACGATACTCGATACGATACTGATGATGCGAAACGTTTTGTGAAAAGTGAAGACCGGCTTTCAAAACACGTCGTGCATCTTTTGTTGACATTTGCGCGTTGACAGATATATCACTTTCGCGCCTTTTATATAAGTCAATGGCGGTCATAGAGCGCGAAATTTGATATGACTTGTTTTTACTTATTAAAACGAGTCAAAATTGTGAGTATTTTTTACAACGATATCTGCTTATTATTATTCTAATGTTAAAAAATTTTTTTTAATATCTTCTAGGAGATAATGACATACACCAGACAGAGTAGATAAAACGTAGTGAAGATATTATTACCATATCGTAACCACAATAGAAGGACGTTGTGTGGCCTTTGACAATGTCAACATTCCTACAATTTACATAATCTGTCACCCACACACGATATCTTTAATACATTTATTTTATACAAAGAAGAATAAACGCAAAATGAATATTCGCGAAGAAATCATCGATCGGATGCTGAGAATTCTTAAGCAATTCTCCCGAAAATTGAAGATTGCCGTGAGATTTATTTTATTATCGCACTACTTATTACTTTTTTTTATGCTCGCATGTTTAATATCTATAATTTCAATTCTAGATATACCTACCAATGATTGTAGAACAGTTGAAAACTAAGCGCCTCATCAGTTATCATAATGTAAATAAAGAGTTCAAAAAAATTTACACTTTGTGCATGAGCGCAAACTTGGAAGCTAATCAACAAGGCGAGATAGAGAGCTGCTTATTGACCAATGACGGTAATTTCATCAATACACAGACTTATCAATTTAGACTGATTTTCGTCATGCCTCTTAAAAATCATAAAAGACCAATGCGAATGCCAATTAATCCATCTTTAAAAATAGCGTGATTTTATCCGATAAGTTTTTTCTCAGCTAGTATCTTATCGCTCATTAAAACAAGAAATAACACAACTATTTTTTATTGTTTCTTTCAAGAATCAAAACAAGTAGCTTTGATGCAAGAGGAATCCGCTGATCTCGAATCGCAATGCGCAGTTATTTTACAAGTACTACAATAAGTTATACCCCAAATTAATAATTCAAATAACTTCGTAAATTTATACGATGATATTTATTATTTTTTGTTTCTTGTCGTCCAGCGTTTGATCGACTACGAAGATGACATCTTGTTGGTTGTGAAAGACAATGTCGAGCTTATTTTGCCAGGCCTCGTAAATACTATCAATCATGTGGAGCTATTACAGCAAATCGTGGATTTACAAGTGAGAACAACACCAAAACAATTGCGCGGACGAGAAATTGAATTGCGCAACGCCGACATTCTAATCACGCAAACGCAAGAAGAAATTAAAAGTAAGCGCATATTATCTTTTAACTTTTGTAACAATAAATAATAATAATAATAATACGTTGGAAATGCCACAGAACTGAAAAGCAGCATCGACGAGGAAACGTCAAAACATAACGAGATGATAAAAAAATGCCAAGACGAAATAATTGAGTTGAATCTGCTTATCGACGAGAAGAAAAGAAAACATCGCTCTGAGCTCGACCGTGAAATGTATTTAATTTAAATACACGTATTATAATAGCAATAATAATCCGTCGTTTAATGTATACCGACATTGTCATTAAAAGGAATCGTTACGAGGCAAAGTTACGTAGGCTGCGAGACGATATTATCGAGGAGAAGCATAATCTCGATGTCCAGCTGGATGCTAATGAGGAGCTGATGGAACAATTGATTCAAACCGATTTGGAGTGGGAAAAATCGCTAAGAAATTATTGGTATTCATTAAAAAAATTTTTATAGATTAAAATACATATCCTATATAGATTTTAAAATTTCAGCATAAAAGCAGAAAAGAAATACCTCGCTGCACAACGCGCATACGATCAAGACTTAAAAAAGCTAAGCGAACTGAAGGAGACCCTGGAGATGCAACTGCACGTAACGAAGAATCACTTCGAGATCTTGAAGGTATAATAACACGCATATGCATATACAATTATATCCTCTCGAACTGTGTATTATTAAAATAGCCATAGAAAACGATCAAAAGACAAAAAATATTGTAATCGTATAGCTGTCTCTTGTAACTGTATTGCAGAACGAATATGACGTGCAGAGTGTGTTATTTACGAACTTGAAGAAGGAACGAGAGCTGGCAATGATGCAAGCCTTCGCCGAGCAGCTCGACAATTTTGAAAAGAATCGCGCGGCTCGTATAATTCAGCGAACCTGGCGCGCCTACCACGAGCGCATATCATCTAAGAAGAAAAAGAAGAAGAAAAACAAGTGATAACGCATCAGAGTTGACCCGCGTATTGTATTTTTTTTTCTTCCTGTATTCTCTCTCGATTTAGATACTCATCAGACAGCAGTATATCCATATGTATGTATACGAAGGATTGACCTCGAGAAGCTTTTTGACTTTAGGCCCACTTCCGTTCTACTTTCCCACACTTCACTCGTATCTGCTATATCCGGTGGCTGATTTTTAGCCAGTGGCAATGGCAGATCCCTGCTTCACCTGTATACGGCTTTTAAAACTGTTTTTCTTTAAATTTAGTTTTGATTTTTTTATTTTATTTTTTAAATTAATTTAAGAAGAACAAATTTTAATAGGCCAACAATCGGTGTAGAGGGCGCTGGACTCTGGAATGGGCCTGTGGGGGGAAATCGGCATGCGGGGGTGAAGCGTGGATAAAGCGTTGGAAAAGCGTCGATGCGAAAATTAGTCTGTTCGAGGAGATTCAACCGAGGTATAAGTTTTAAATTTATAAAATCTCTAGTGTACAAGTTTTTGACATTGAAATTTTTCTGAAAATAAAAGCTATAAACTACAACTCTTCGAGTTTTATGCGTTTATTTTTTTTTTTCGAATTAAAAATTATGCCACTACTAATATATTATTTATGATCATAAAAAAGTAATAGGAAGGCGATGTTTGCGGTTTAGTAAACTCAGAACTCAGCGAAATAAAATCATCAGAATAAGTAAGTTAAAATTTAGTGGAAATTAAATAATAAAATAAGAATAAAAAAAGAGAAAAACATCACGCTAAAAAAGCTACACGAATTCTCTTGACAACAAACATAATCAGCGTCGAAGCCAGAGCGTTCTTCCGCGCTTGCCGAACTTGCCGAGAGTTTAAATTTAAACGCGTTTCGTCACAATATGCGCAAAGCATCAGCATCGGCGGCTAAAGTGCAAGAGCAGAGGGTGAGCCACCGAACTATATAGGACCTATACGCACATATATATGAATGCGGGTGGCCGTGGATGTCGATCATGTATGTGTGTATAAGCTGCAGAGAGCTGAGTACCGAGACTGCTAAAGAGAAGACCGCGATGAGGCGCGCCGGAAAGAACATCAGTAGCCGATGTGTCTGAAATAGTATCTCCGCGCGCGCGAAAAAGTTCTCTGCTAGACGTAATATTACACTCATAAAACAACGCGATATTAACCATCGCGTACGTAGCTATTATCATCGAGTCATCTCTCGCGTCGGGTATATATTCGTGCGTGTAGGTTATGAGGAGTATCGGCCTGGAGCTTAGCGCTATCGCGTAGTGTGGCAATTTCGCGAACGAATGGCCGCCAGCAGCAGCAGCTCAGCAGCAGCTCCGAGCAGCAGCAGCAGCAAGTCTTGACCCTATAGCACGCGCGAGTATATAGGCTCCAAAGAGTGTATGCTAGCTAAAGCTCACGCAAGTGAGTAGCGAGCGCGACCGTCTCTCTCGTCTCGTGTGTGTTGCTCGCAGCCGCGCGTTTTCTTTTTCCGCGACTCCGCGCGAGAGAGCCTACTACTATACCTACTAGACGGATCGCTCGCATTTGTGCTGCTGCTCGTCCGACTGCCGGCTCTTCTCTCTCTAGTAGCCAGGGGACTCCCAATACTCCCATTCATCAGAGGCCACATCGTCGCCACGGATCCATCATCGTCTGCATCGTCCCTGCGGTAAGCTATTTCGATGGCATTTTCACAGTAAAATAAATCGATCCACTCTTAAATGCTCCGATTACGCGGCCGCCGCCGCCGCTGCACGCGTGCTATAGGTATAGGCGGCACTGTCGAAAACGTGCTCCTCTACTCTGACGTCTGCTCACTCGTCCGAGCGATCCTCCGCATCGGCTTATCTTTTCTCTGCTCCGATGCATAAATCTGTGTCTCTCGCTCCTCTTCCCCTTACCCTCTCTCCCTCGACCGCTCGCTCAATCTCTCTCTTTCTCTCTGAACCTCGTCGCCGTCGGTCCCTCTGCTCGCGCTCTATATAGCTCTGTCTCTCTCGCTCCAGCGTAACCACGTTACACCCGCTCTTTGCTCCGCTGCAGCAGCAGCAGCTTCCTCCTCCCTCCACCCCTCTTTTTTCCGTTCTCTCCTCGACTGCTCGCGATTCTACTCTCTGGCTGGCCCCAAACCACCCCCGCGTGTGCGTGTAGCGCCCCTCTTTCCAAATAATTGCCTTTTTCTGCAACCTGCACACCTCGCGGGCGTACGTCTACTTATACTTCAACCTACTGTACGAGCATATAAGTAGGTAGCCAACGCGAGGAAGAGCCGATAAAGGGACGACGACACGAGCCGCGCGCAGGTGTTCCGCCGCTGCAGGGAGCTCCCGGAGGAAAAGCAAAAAACGCCTACTACATGTTAATTCAGTGCTTTTCCGCACCTCTTCGCAGCAGCAGCAAGTATACGCGTTATATGTGTCGTTATTAGGCGAGGAGCAGCGAGATACTATATAGCGTTATATAGCTGTCTCTCTCTCTCTCTCTCTCTTTCTCTCTCTCTCTCTCTCGTACTATATACCCGACGGGCCAAAGGGGCGCGCTGTATACATAGGTATATGTGTCTGCCCGTGTGTGCGAGTGAGTGAGCTACTGTACCTACTTGGCTTAGCACGAGTCGCGAGTCAAAGTTCGGTGGGAAATTCGGGGAGACCGGCTCAGCCGCTGCCGAGATAACACGCGCCCACGGCTAGCTAGCTCGCGCTCAAACGGCTGATCTTTTCTAGCCTGGCCTCGTAGACATCGTACACGCGCCGCACTCCTCTCGCTCATGTGAACACTGGCTTCATTTACATAACCTGTAAGTTATGGTACCTTCGCTTCTTCTCGCGTACATTTATCGGACGACTCGCCACCTGCCTGCTCTACGAAATTCAAATTGTCTCGTGCTCTATTCGGCGCGTGCTAGAACGACTCCGATTTCCTTACACACGTGTTCGGCTCTGAAACGCTTTTCGGTGTCCCGCTGTAGCTCCGATCCACTCTGGTAAATGGTATACCCCACTGTCAGCATGCAGATGCTTATTCAATAACAATTGCATTTTTCAACTCCATGTGCTAACCTATTTAAAGCGTTACTCAATAACCTCGCGTCTAAAGCTCACAATGTACACATGATAAGCTGGGAGAAAA
Organism: Pteromalus puparum; assembly: GCA_012977825.3. Classification (NCBI taxonomy): domain Eukaryota; kingdom Metazoa; phylum Arthropoda; class Insecta; order Hymenoptera; family Pteromalidae; genus Pteromalus; species Pteromalus puparum. Next base: position 2,047,206 of record CM053168.1, on the reverse strand, counting down.
ATAAGAAATTTGATAGTCTTACATAAAATATCAATCAACACTTGTGATAACCTCTGGGTGGGTTTCAACATACACACACAGCGATCCCCCCTGCATAGAACCTGAATATCTAGATATATAAGCTTCTACTCTCACTGCTGTCTCTTATTCCTCAACGAATGCTTTGCTGTGTTACAGCACGACGTATTGTAATTTAAAACTGCGACTGCTCACCAATTCTGTAAAATGGAACACTATCCGGAGCGGAATAATGGTGCTGATGATGCTGTCATGAGTATGGTTGCAGCTGATGAGAGGGTTGCAATTCTGGATGCCGGTGCTCAATATGGAAAAGTAATTGACCGCAAAGTGCGAGAGCTCAATGTGCATAGTGAAATCTTACCACTTGACACGCCGGCTTTCACCCTCAAGGAAAAAGGCTACAAGTAAATTCATACTTTTTTCTCTAAGCTTCATACTATTAATCTATTCAGTACTCTAATCGAAATTCTTTCGTTCTTACAGAGCTATAATCATTTCTGGCGGACCAAGTTCCGTATATGCAGTTGATGCCCCAAGGTATGACGCGAAAATTTTCCAAATTGGAATCCCTGTGCTGGGAATCTGCTATGGTATGCAGATGATGAATAAGGAGTTTGGTGGAACAGTTCTTAGGAAGGAAGGCCGAGAAGATGGTCAATTCACTATTGAAGTGGATTCCAAGTGCCTCTTATTCAAGTGAGTCACGCATGGCATTATATTGTACTGAAATCCAATACTTCTGAACAAAGTATCATCATTTCAATAATTCTATTTTTAGGGACTTGGAAAAAGATCAAATGGTGCTGTTGACGCACGGTGACAGCATAGATAAAGTTGCTGATTCTTTTAGAGTTACAGCAAGATCATCAAATTTTGTTGCTGCAATTGCCAATGAAAAATTAAACTTGTACGGTGTACAGTTTCATCCTGAAGTAGATCTGACACCCAATGGCAAAACCATGCTGCACAATTTTCTGTTTGTTGTAGCTGGTCTTACTGGTAATTACACCATGAAAGACAGAGAAGCCCAGTGCATTCAAGAAATCAGAGAAACTGTTGGCAATAGCAAAGTTTTGTTACTGGTTAGTGGTGGTGTAGATTCAACAGTTTGTGCAGCATTACTCCATAAAGCCTTGAACAAAGATCAAGTTATAGCTGTGCACATCAATAATGGATTTATGCGAAAAGGTAAGAATTTTTCCTTCAACCACTTCATTATTTTTTTGTGTCAAATACACAAGTTATTGCTAGCATTGAGAAGGATACTCATTACATAAAATGGAAATAATAGTTAAACATGCAAATCTTTCGCTTTAATCTGATTTTTCACGTAGTGCATTCCAGTACACTTTTTTTTTATTAATGTGCATAACTGATATTGCAACATTAACTAATAAGTCCTGGATATAGGATTTAGAATACAATTCTATAAAGCGTGCATCATGATAATATTGAATAATGCATCTGTTACTTTTTCTAGGTGAAACTCCATTAGTTGAGCAAAGTCTTGCACAAATTGGAATCAAGTTAAAGGTGATTAATGCTACTCATACTTTCTTGAATGGAACGACAACAATACCAGCAAGTGCCAGTAGTACTACTGAAAATCCTCCTCCGCAAGGCCATCCCGAAAATTTACCAAACCCGGGTACAACTTATTGTGTGGTAGTGAACAAGACTAACAGGGAAGTCAACATTTTCCCTAAACCAAAACTCACCAAGATGCTGTGCACCACCACGAACCCGGAAGAAAAACGTAAAATTATCGGTGACGTTTTCGTTCAAGTAGCTAATGAGACTATCGCCGAATTGGGTCTTAAACCCGAAGAAGTTTTCCTTGGTCAAGGAACTTTGAGGCCCGACCTTATTGAAAGTGCCAGTTCTTTGGCTAGTGGTAAGGCTGACGCGATTAAAACCCATCATAATGACAGTGAGTTGGTGCGAGAGCTGCGTGCTAAAGGCAGAGTTATCGAACCTCTCAAAGATTTCCACAAGGACGAAGTCAGACAATTGGGTTGCGATCTTGGTCTTCCCGCACCTCTTGTACAGAGACATCCGTTCCCAGGACCAGGTCTGGCTATTAGAATTATTTGTGCAGAAGAGCCTTTTATGGACAGAGACTTTTCGGAAACACGGGTTAGTTCGATGCACGAACACAATTCATTTACATCCATCTTTCACTATTACTCATGCTGATTGTTACTTTTTATCTAGGTTCTTGTTAAAATAATAGCGGAATATGAACAAATGCTGCAGAAGAAACACGCCCTTTTGAATCGTGTGGAAAATGCTACTAGTGAGGCAGATCGTCAGCAATTACGAAGAATATCAAGCCAACGTTACCTCACGGCTACTCTTTTACCTATTCGTAGTGTTGGTGTTCAGGTAAAGATTATTTTTTGATAAATGAGATTAAAATTCTATATTATTAGCTTGCTTATTGTTACTTTACAGCTAACGTGTTTGATTTCATATTTTGCAGGGTGATCAACGCAGTTACAGTTACGTAGTCGGCCTTTCAAGCGATACTAGTTTTTCAGAACCGGCCGAGTGGCAAGATTTACTGTTTCTATCTAGGCTTATTCCTCGCATTTGTCACAACGTCAATAGAGTTTGCTACATTTTTGGAAACAAAGTTCAACATCCAGTTATGGATATTACACCGACGCATCTCACGTCAAATGTTATATCAACACTTAGACAAGCAGATCATTTGGCAAATCAGGTACTATTTGGCTCTCATTCAACTGGCACAATTTATATTTGATTTTTTTCCCTTTATAAATAACATTTCTGTTTTGTCAGGTATTGTCGGCCAACAACAGCATGGGGCTTATCAGTCAGATGCCAGTAGTCCTCATTCCTATCCATTTCGATCGAGATTACGCATCTCGCGCACCACCCTGCCAACGATCTATAGTCCTAAGGCCATTCGTCTCAAGAGATTTTATGACTGGCACACCGGCGATTCCCGGAAATGAATTGCCGATGCATGTAAGTCATTGTTCTCATTAAAATTGTACTCTGTAATCACTCGTAATCCAGTTGTTGCCATAATCTGTTCTATGTGTTTTAGGTGATCAAGAAAATGGTTAGTGAGATTTCGTCGGTCCCAGGAATTTCGCGTGTTTTATACGACCTTACGTCCAAACCGCCAGGAACGACCGAGTGGGAGTAGTGGATATGCGTTCAGCGCTACTAACTATTGATTATTTTTTCGTTTTTCTTTTTTAAACTACGTGCGCGTGCGTGTGAGATGCAGAAATGGGCAAATTTGTAATAAAATATCGTCAAATGAAAAATAATGCAATTGGTTGTGCGAGTAAGTAACCATGCTCGTTTGTTATATTGTAATAGACGAATAACGAACGCGAGGTTTTTAAATGAAGATTAAGATGTTTATGTTCATATATTATATATCTATGTATTGATGACTCAGTGTAGAGACGATGTCACATATACGCGATATGTATATATCGAATAAATAATATATGCACATTTGCATCGATGACAAAAATTTAATCAAGATGATGATGATCGTTAATTTATACTTAAAATGACCTACTTGCATACGAGTATGGTGAAAGCTAGCTTCACGGTTTGGTTGTACCAGAGCAGACAAATTTACTCTCTTTACATTGCGATTATGCGTGAATAGATGAATGAATGACAAGTAGTACTGCCGAGTGTCAATGAATTAAAAGAGCGAGCGTGATGCATGAAAGATAGCGAAAGAGAGTTGAAACAAAAGATTAAAAGTGTGTTTGTATTAGAGCGAGACAGAGAGAAAGACAGTCAAACATGTCAACATTGCTTATTGTAAATATGTTATACATTCACTTTTGTCATCTTTTATTTAAGCGAATTGTAAAAAATTTATTTATCAAATAATATAATGTATAGAAAATGAAAAACGGTACTTGGTCGCCACACTTGTTACATAATTGCTTTATCAATGATTATACCATCTAAATCAAGTGTATACAGCAGACTTGAATGTGCCGTAGTGTCTTTCTGTGCAAGTCTTATGTTGGACGCAACTTGTATATTTGACAACGCACCTGCGCCTAACGGCGAGAAATTGTTCGGTTCACTTTGTATAATGAAAAACGTAATTGAAGAAAATCTAATTTTCTCAAACATGAAAATGAAGAAACAGAAATGTTTTCTTATTATAAATATATATAAACACATACATATAAATATATATATATATCGACATCGATATATAACAAAAAAGGAAAAGAAATTTTTACATAAAAGCATATTAAATCGGATAATTCCTCATCATATTGCAGTACGTTTTAAAGAATATTATCAGATTATCTTTGGTGATAATATACTAAATAAGTTGTCAATAAAAGCAAATTTATATCCTGTTATTAGAAAAATATAAGTCTCATACATTTGTATTAAATTCTTATGTTTATATTTTCGAATTATGAGATTAAATTTACAAAATATCAAACATTTGCTTGTTTAGTAAGAGAAGCTTCTCATTTCTTTATCATTCTTTCATGATTAACATAATCTACTTATGTTAATTTCCTACTATTTTTAAGGAAGAATTAGTCAAGTTGAATGCCATGCTTATCTACTTCATCATCTTAGGAGTACCAAGCAATCATTATTAGAATGTACAAAAGCACTACAATTTTTCATAATTGTATAAATCTTTTATCAATTTATTATAAACAAAAACTGTATGTACATATAATTAGTATCATTACTTTAATAAGAGCAACTTTATGATGATTTAATTGGTTTTCGTATGGAGGGATAATAATTTGGTGCCCACTTTTCAATTTTGGACTTAGGATAAGATCGGTTGATTTTGGGAACATACTCGGGTGTATGTTCATCCATCCTTCTTTTCCAAATGTTAGGATTGAACTGCCATATATCGCGTTTCTTATCCATAGGCCTAGTTTTGTGTTTGATCATGTAAATCTTTTGCCAATGATAGATTTCCGGTGTCAATCTATAAGTATTTAAAATATTAATAATTTCAACTTTTTTACTTGAAGAAGAAAATAAAAAAGCAGTGATTATATTTAGTACTTGGTAAAATATTTACCTGTGCCGAGGTCGGTTGCATACCAAATATTTGTATTTTTCTTCAAGCCATCTTCTTCTCTCAGGTTCTTCAATTCCAGCAATGACCTCTTCTTCACTCAAATACGGTTTCATTTCCACACCTTCTTTTACCTCAGGAGCATTAGCATAAAATTTAATCAAATATTTCAATACATCTTCATTAAGACCTTGAACTTTTCCATCCTCAATAGAATCAAATAATTTTAGTGGTTCTGTTATCCAGCAGATATTCCTTCGTGGGTTCTCATTTATAGAGTCGATGTGCATTGTAGTGGTGTTAAGTTGATATGTGGAGAAGGACCACCACTGCCCATTGGTTATAATCATTTGATTCACCAAAGGATAAGTGGGATCTTGGAAAGTTGAAAATCCTATAAAATAAAAACTTGCAATAAGAAACTATAAAGAAAGAAATAAATGATACGCAAAATTATTAGTCCAACCTTGATAGCAAGCTTGTCCATACAGCCAGCTAAAAGAGCCAAAAATTGCTTGAGTTTTTAGTGCATCTGCATTATCATTATATTGTTCAGGTCTGGTGACAAGGTGTCCTCTATTGTGGTATGATACAAGACCAAACTCTCCAAAATCACCAGGCCAAAAACCTGGTATAATTGTTGCATGTTTATGTTCATGAAAGTATTCTTGTTTTCTAGGATCAAGTGGTTCTACAGGAATCTCTAAGCTCTGATCTTCTGATTCCTGAATAGAAACTATTTCCCTTAGTGGCAACTTATGCCTCAACTGTAGTATTGGAGAGCCATAGTACTGTAAGTGCTGATTAATAGGTTCGTCTTTAAATTCTCTTGAAAACTTTTTTCCTTCTCTGCCTTTAACTGTTTCAATAGGAGCTTCAAAACCACCAAAGACCCAATATGCTTCGATGCGTGGGCCAATATCCAACTGACTTTCTAATAAATGCGTATAGTTTTGGGATAAATTACTAGTTAATATTCTGTTGACTTGTAGGCTCATATCTTTAGCTCTTATATTGTCCATGAAACATTTATCTTCAAGCTCATCTGCTGTGAGTTGATAGTCTTGCCTTAAACATAAGAGCAATATTTATATATGTGGTAACATGGAGAATAGGAATGGAACATTAAGTAATAATTTCAAAAACTTACTTTCTACAAGTATACTCGAAAACTATAGCATCCTCTATCTGACCTTTTATTTGTTGCACTGAAGCATCAAGAGATTCAGGAGTCAAAAGACTGTCATAATATGCAGGTAAGCCTGGCTCGTTAACCATGTGTGTTCTTGTGACATACTGTGCAAAAGGTAAGGGATCATACGGTATTCTACCTTCGTCGATTCTACACACTTTCCATCCATAATACCTTGGCATGTTCAACTCGAAAATCTTTTCTTCCACTGTACCCAGGTGTTTTATTGTGTTGTGCCATTCTTCCCGTTTACGTCGATTTTTTGCTTTTCGAGAAAGATCAAGTATAGGTGGATATTCTACATCAGAACTTTTGGATTTCTCTTCTACAACAGCGGATTCACTGAAATTTGGCGGAACAAGAGTTTCAACGATATTTTCACTCGCAGCAGATGAACTCAAGGTACCCTGAGACCGTCTGATAAACGGGACAAAACGAGCAAGCAAACGAGGATTCACTTTACAGCAATGCATTTTGCGTTAATGAAAATTACGAGTTGTTCGAAAATCTTTAAACAATTTCAAACAAATTCATTTTGTTTGATAACAACTCGATCGTACTTGCATGCCGCCAGATAGACACGGCTTTGAAAGAGGTTAGGTTGCAAACCTGCAGACGATAAAATGTGATTTATAAATTTGGGTGTCTTCGTTTAGCTCTTCGATCACGGCGGTAACTATGATTACTTTTACAGATAACAGAAGAAATAACACCGAGTTAGGTATGGGTATGAATAAATTTCAACAATAAAAGTTACAAATGTAGTTTTCCGTATCTTATCGTATATGTTATATAATTTAAAAATACAAACAAACAGCAAAATATTCAACAAGACAACCAAATGCGAACAATCCTATAGCTTATATATTAGTCATTAGATTTTTTTTTCAAGACGCACATATGAAGTCACGTGACTCGAGGAAAGACGAACGAAACCGACTTGGTGGCCACTGGCCAGTGAATAATAGTAGGCGTGTTGTTTGTAGGCGTTGTCGCGTTGCTGACCGTTTTTCCTTATTTTTTTCTTTTATTTTCAATTATCCAAAATGAGTTGTAAGAACTTGTTATTTTTACAAGTTGTGGCCTTTGTACTCCTGGCATGCTTTGTCGAAAGAGGTAAATAACGTAAATTTTCTACCGCATTTGAATTATTTGCAACAAAGTGTAATCAACAACCGTCGTTGCACAAGTTGAATTTTTATTCCTTACATACAATATTTCTGGATTTCGTTATCTAGCTTATTAGAATAATATATTTACTTACGAGCAAGAATTAGAAAAGCATTGAGATAACCTCACATTTCTAACCATGCACTTGTTTACAGGTTTCTCCATCAAGTGTTGGGCATGCAGGTCGGATTCCGATCCAAAGTGTGCTGATCCATTTGATAACTCAACTGTTCCGATTACTGACTGCAGTCAGGAAAAAGAATTAGATCATTTACCTGGAGTAAAGCCAACGATGTGCAGGAAGATCCGCCAAAAAGGTATTAAATTTTTAAATGTTGCAAAATCATTGATAAACTTGTAAGTTGTTGAATCAAATAACTTTAGACTGAAATAAATTATTTTGCTTTTCAGTTAACGGTGAGTGGCGATACTTTCGCAGTTGTGCATACATGGGCGAACCAGGTATTCAAGGAGATGAAAGATTTTGTCTTATGAGAACTGGTACGTACAATATCTTCATGGAATACTGCACATGCAATAGCAAAGATGGATGTAACTCAGCGCCAGGACCCCATCATAATATCTTTCTACGATATGGTACATTGATTGCCACATTTATCATTACTTTGTTTTTACGACCCTGAAGTTTTTGTTATGATTACTGTTGCTCATAGAGTGTAACAATTGGTTGCAATTTTTATTGTGCAACATTTTTTAATTGCTACAATTTTTTATTGTTGTAACTAAAAATTTATCATTCCAGAAAGTGTTTTTAACTTGAATTACTGGTCACATTAGAAGAATTTTTTTATACTATACATTATTTTAACGCACAAATTAGAATCTCTTAAGTTCTTTGATTGTAAATCATTGTAGTAGAAACTATGGCGAACTTACAAAGAATTAAATAACGTATACTAATCATATAGACAAGAAGACTGCAGATACCGTCCAGATTAACTTAGGAATAGAATAAGTAATTTCTTAAATAAATTTCTATAAGTATTTTTATATAAACAGTGTTAAATTTATAAGGGGTTTTTCTAATAAAAATTGATTAACTATGTACATACATACGGGATACTTTCAATTTGGATTGTATACAATACAAATGTAAAGTCGACTTTCGTGTATAATGTTTTATATAATTTGTACCACAACTTGAAATAAAACTTCAGAATTGTATTATAAGCCAAGAAATATGCAATCAATAATCCCGTACGTCATAATTATTTTCTCGATTTTCCTAAACTTAAATATTGTGGTTGATTTTATGAATATTAGTTTCTTAAAAATTCTCAGTAATTTTTACATTTTTTTGTGCTTTTATACGAGTATGATGTATACATTTTTTATTCAACTAGCGACTTCGATGCGCTTCGCGCAGTTACAGCATGAGCGGCCAGAGCAGCAAGCCAAGCAAGGCAGTTTTAGCATTTGATGGAACATCACTATATCTAGACTCGAAGCGTAAATTGTTATGAGGAAAATAGAAAAGTGTCCATGCGCCACCTATTTTCACCTGCCCGAGACTCGCAAAGAGTTTAGGCGGTGCCGGCGGTGGTGAAAGGGCCAGTTCAAAACTGCTTTGTTTTGATAAATGATATCGCTCTAGAGCGGTCCATGTACATTAAAATTAAGTTCAATTGCTCCGCGCGTTTTAATTTTTTACATTTTTTAGGTTAAGTAGAGCTTTTAGATATATGTGCATACATAAACCACTCATTTTACATTTATATCAGTCAGGTGCAGACTATCCTTTTAAAAAATTCTAAATATCAGTAACTGTTTGAAAATAATAAAAAAAACTACCCTAATATCTTTTGTTTGCTTTATCTATCATTCTTGTCAAATTTAAAATACATAATATCGAATTCCAAATTGAACAGCAACCGTGCCCTTTTTTAACTGACCAATCAGGCAATAAATAAATAGAACTCTTTCAAGATGGAGCGATTTAACTTTAAGGTAGGATAGTTAACATTTTAATGAAAATCAGCCTAAATTAGTCAAATTATTTAAACATATAGGCTGCAGTTAATTATACGCTCAGTTACGTGCGTCAGTTCCAAAAAAACCAACGAGTGGTTGCAGACTTGGAAGAGTTTGGAATTATACTCTGAAGATAAATGCTAAAGATTATGCAATGTACATACGTACTATTATGGCTTTTTCGTCCACCCCCACCACCATTTTTGAGACCTATATATATATGCGACCGGTCGACCGTGAAATAAGTTGAATTCGTCGTAGTTCGTATATACTTCGTAGCCAGTGACGACGATTGTAGGCGTTGCCGCGTTGCTTATCTGTTTTTCCTGCTTAATTTTTCCTTTTAGTTTAAATATTATTCAAAATGAGTTGTAAGAGCTTGTTAATCTTACAAATTGTGCCCTTTGTACTCCTGTCATGCTTTGTCGAAAGAGGTAAGCAATAAATAAATAACGTACATATACTTCTACTTTTTATCGTATTTTAAATCTGCAACAAAGTGCAATCGGAATTCTGTATAGTTGCATTTTGTTTCACAAGTGATGCAGATTGATTTTTGTATGACCTTCTTATGATTAGAATAGTGTGTTAACTTATTATATGGGCAAAAATGAAGAAAGCCTCGAAATATATATAACCTTACATATTTTAAACCGCATCTAAATTTGCGTCCACAGGTATCTCGATCAAGTGTTTTACATGCAGATCGGATTCCAATTCAATGTGTGCTGATCCGTTTAATAATGTAACTATTCAAATAGTTGATTGTGATCATCCGGAAAGAGAATCAGAACATTCGCTTACAACAAAGCCAACAATGTGCAGGAAGATCCGGCAAAAAGGTATTCAAAATGTTTTTAAATGTCGCGTAAGTACGCAAAAACGCGACGAGCGACACGAATACCTATAAATAAGGTATAATTACCGCCAATATTACCGTCCTTATAACGACCTCCGAATTCGGTTTTCAACCTCGAAGGCACTTCTTTAGACAGATCTACAACAAATCATTTTGCTTTTCAGACGATCATGGAAAATGGCAAATATTCCGCAGTTGTGCATACAATGATGAGCCCGGTACTGGAGGCGAGGAAAAATGTATTGTGAAAACTGATACTAATAACGTTTCTTTCGAGTCCTGCACATGTAACAGCAAAGATGGTTGCAACTCAGCTCCAGGACTCCATTACAATACCTTTTTACGATACAGTGGTTTATTTACCACATTTTTCATCATTACTTGGTTTTCACGCACTTGAAATTTTTTTATTCATTACCGTTGCTTAAAGAGAGATTAGTTACAATTTTTTATTTTTGTAACTAAAAGTTTATCATTCTGAAAAATGTTTTTCACTTGCATGAATGTGCGCCGCATTAATATAACAATTTTTTAAGCTTTTTAATTGTAGACTGTAGCAGTACAGTGATAACGTCCAGATTAACTTAAGATTAGAGTAAATATATACATATATCGCAAACACTGTTAAAAAAAACCATTCAACTTATTTTTTTCTGAAAATTTATGAAATTCATTGTACTATTAAAAAAAATACAAATATATTAGTCCATAAAATATATCGACACATAAGATAAAATTATATTCGATACAAAGTGTTTTATCATATTACAGAAGTGAGAAAAACGTCGAATTTTTAAACAATTTCTCATGCATATTTTATTAAAAATAAGACAACCTTCAGAGTGCACTGTTTCAAATGATTATATACTTTAATGAGTCACAGTGCAACATCTAACAACTAATTTTCACTATCAGCTATATAGGCAACTTGAAAAAAAGCTATAGAAGTACAAAAAAAAATAAAATACGCTTTTGTAACTTAAAATGACATACTGCGGTGTTTGATACTTATACATAAAAAGCGTTACTTGAAAATTTTCCATCCACTGATGACTCTACAAATCTTACGCTTAGAATCTCTACATTTGTACACGAAGTAATTTTTTGTAAATACTTAATAAACAAAAAAAAACTTAGCAGCCATTATTCTCAGTTCGTCGGTATTATCTACAATTTACAGCGCAATGCGAATCTCCTTACATCACTTAACAAATAACGGACGGTTAAGGTTTCTCGTGTATCTTAGCCTGCAAAAAAATACAAAAGTAAAACGTTCGCCTGTCGCTTTCAACAAAGTAAACAGTGTGTCACCAAATCGAAATAAAAAATAGCAGATCTCTTCACTCAAAGTGCTGCCACTTTACGATCTGTTGTCCCGGTTTCGCCATAGCTTGTTTCCACAACTCGCTGTAGGTTCCACCTACCTCGGGCCCGATCACGAAGTGTCCAACTGTGATCTTCTTTCCTGAAAAGTCAATATCATAATGAACTAAGATATTCGTACGATATTATAGAGAATTTCGACGGACAAGAAAGTATAAGCTTACCAATTTTGTTCTTCGAGACAAACTTGACGACGAAGCTGATGTCCTTGAGTGCGCCTTCGTAAGGATTCTCAGCGATGACCTGGGCCTGATCAGCGTCAAACTTCATAGAGACGCAGGGCGAGAACCGATCGCTCTTCCAGAAATGCGTCACCCGGCCGTTGTCCACCACCGACATTTTTATGTACATCTGGCCCTTAAGAGCCTCGTGCTCGTGCATCGACTGCAGCGAGCAGCGCAACCGCAAGAGAGTCAGCACCAATCGTCCGCTGCTCACGTCCTTCTTGTCGCTCTTCTCCTGGCAGAGCGATACCTCAACCTGGCCCTTTTTGTTCTCTCTCTGAAATTTTCAAAATTACGAATTGTATTTTTAGTCAGCGAGCTGAGTCTGCGCGACGAGTGATTACTTCAATCGTCTACCACGCCGTCGTTATCAATTGACTCAATTATAGTTTTAAGCCCCTGCTATTTGGGAATTACGTCAGCGCGCTCGATCAGCCGAGTACACTCGAGCTTTTTTAAGCTTCAAGACAAAGCAATGGACTTACCCGTTCTTCAGCGCCGGAAATACCACTGGAAATGGGCTTGAGTGTCCTCCACAGGTCACCGGTCGAAACATCCTGCGAATGCTTGGGTTTGAGCGGTTTCGTCGTGAAATTTCTTGGATCCAAGGGTATTGTCGTTGCACCGATGGTCCGTCTTTTCTCAAAAGCCTTCCTCTCGCTTCCAACCGATTCACCGATCTTGTCCGATCCCTTGCCGAAGAACTGATTTAATAATTTGCTGCCCTTTGACTGTTCCTTCGCATCCTGAGCCCCGGATGCGACACTCGAATCCTTTCCGTCCTTCTTCTTGCCGTCTTTTTTATCCTTTCCTGTGGGAGTTTCATCGGTATCCTCTGATTAATTGGTAGCTTTGACGCTCTTTCGATCGCAACCGATTTATCGTCATCCATGTGACGTGTACACCTATTGCGCACACGGATGACGATATAAAGTACCAGTTCGTAATCATTGATAATCGCTTTGACTTTGTGTCGAGACGACGACTTTACCTTTATCTTTGTCGTTCTCTTTCTTCTCGGTAGCGATGAGGGGCTTGTCCTCGAGGATAGCGTAGAGCGTCGCCACCATCAACTTAGACGCGCCGATCTCTTCTTCGACGAATTTTGACTTGCCAAACTTGGCTTTCGTCTCTTTTCGCAAGGAAAACACAAACTCCTCGTTCCACTGAGGCCATGATTCGTTGCGTGTTGTCGTCTCGTACTTATCCTTGCCAGGAAGGAGTTTGACCTGGAATGATAAATGTGTGTGATTCTTTGGAATACCAACTCGACCTATATAATTTTAGAGCCTTTCCGAGTATGCAATAAAATCGATCTTCATAGCCGACTCGCAAACACGAGAAAAAAGACCACACTTTACATCACAATTAAAGCAAAAATAACTCGGCGCCACCTTCGCAAACTCCAATAACGATCCACAAGCGCATCCGCCTCTCGTTATCTCTATAATTCTCGTCAATTTTAATAACAAGCGCCTACTATACAATACCTTGACAACGTAGCTGTTGACACGAGTGAAGCCAAAGTTCTGTGGCAAGTGCCTGGCGCCGAGTACGGTGACCCTGAGATTCTTGTCGTTAGGCGAGTAGATGATCCTGATGCCGATCTCGGGTTCGAGGTTGGCGCTTGCTCGTTCGGTCAGTGGTTGTGACACGCTCTTCAAGCCCGAATCCAGGAAACTCTTGATCTTTGCTATCGCCATACTGCTCTACGCGTTGCCACGCGTATGTGTACTAATATATTAGTACCGGAGCTTATCGCGCGACGAGACTAAACGTCGTTATCGCCGGTGCGACAAGACGTGAACATCTGGACGGCTGTGAATTTTTCGGCGGTTGTTGACTGGTATATACTGAAAAATTTATATCATAAATTAGATATTTGCTCGTTCGAGGTCGCTCTGGGACTGATGCTATACCATCAGGTGTCGTCTCAGTCCTCTTAGACATAGCTGATCGCAGCTACGCACAAACTTCTATATATGCTTGTTTGAGCTGAGAATCACGATTTTATTAACGGTTGCGCGTCCGTTGTGCGTATATAACTGTTATCGCGTAGCTTTAATTGTATTTTAAGATTAATTTAGAATCGGTATAACGAATCGCGTTTGAGTAGAAAATACCGAGGTATACAAACTTTCGCCTTCTTGGCAAAAGTTCAAGAAACTCCGTTTATAAGCCATGTATATCAATTCAAATTTCTGAGTAAATACACGAGTAAAAGTATACTGCATGCGGTTCCCATGACCAGCTCGAAATTGAGGGAAATTATACACGTTTTGCGCGGGTTTAATTAAATGGTTAATTGGCTGAAATTTCTGGGAAGAAGTCGCAGTTGTCTCTGCGCAAACTGTCACAAAAGAGCAGAGGACCCGAGTATTTATGTATATCAGAAGTGCGACGTACGCGTTAGCATTTGTCGGCCGCTCTATAGACTCCCTCTCTTTCTCGTGTATGATTACTAATTGAATAATTTACTCTGGCGCAGTTTAAAGAAGCACTGTACCGAGTGCCGCTCGATCGATGTTTCCTGGAGTCACGTCGAGCTCTATAGTTCAGTAGTTCGCGATTTTGCGGTTTTACTGCATGACACGTGGTATATATATGAAGCTCGAAGCGACGAGGAAAAAGTTCGCGGTAAAGATTCTGGTCGTACATATACGTTCCTCAGTCGTGCGGGAATAGATAATGAGTAGTTTTAGCACGTGCCTCGCGCTAAAGACGCAAAGTAATTTGTCGCTGTAAAAGAAAAATCGATACGCATATATTTGAAGCAGAAAATAGTATTCGTAGATGGGAATATAGTGATTTTTTCAGAGTATTACAAAAGCCTATATAAAAACGTTTACCGCTGCGCGAACGCGTTATTAGTCACCCGCATTGATTACAGTTTCGCCGGCCAATATTTATGCCATCAGCTGTTTTACAACCTTCCGCAAAGCTCCGACCTTGCAAATTTTCTACTTTACTATATTATATTCTGCGACAGCCATCAGAGATATGTACCCTAAACAATACCGTGAGTTTCCCAACGATCTATAGGTATACTGTCGCTATCACGGAAATCTCGTGAGACAGATTATATAGTGTACATATAGAACGCACACACCGTCTTGGAGCAAAAAATCTCGAACGATCCGTTAGGCTACTGCTCGCATCGCGAGGAAACGCTACGGCACACCGTTCGACGTGCATTCCATGCCCAATTGCTCCTGAGGAGAGCTGTACAAGCGCTAAAGAGATGCTTGACGGGCTGTTATAGCTAGCGACTTGATGTTTATCGTCGAAAATAAAAAAAAAGTTGTCTAAGTTGTCGTCAACGGACACGCTGCTTTAAACAATTTACTACGATTGGAGATATAACTCTCTTGCACTTGAACTGATTACTCCAAATTGTAATCCAATCAGGACAATAAAAATACTCGGCGCGAGCGAAATTGAACTGGATGTTATTATGGAATTACTGGGGACTCTTGTTGCGAAGCTTCGTAAAATTTATTTCTCAAATCACTTTATCTTTGCGATCTGTACAATTATCTCTGAAGCTCGTAAAAAGTCGAAATAGTAGAGAAACGAAAAAAATAACAAAGAAACTGCAAAGGATTATTGCATAAATCCACGCTTATATATACATATACATCGACGAGAGAAGCGATGCGCTCGTTAGGAGATATAATTACGCGCGGTCTCCATTACACTCAAACGCACTTGAAAACCTCAAACTCTTGCGCTTCTGTCATTCGGCCAAGAAACCATCGCACTCACTGGAGTCCGACTGATCGCGCCAGAGGCTAAATAGCTTCGAGCGTTGTTGGAGCATTATAAAACACACGGGATATTTAGGACAGCAGACGTTATGGATGTCTATTAAGAAAGGAGCTATTATCGACGTTTTTTTTTTTTTGCGAGATAATGTTATGATCAATGAAGGGCTTATTCTCGCATTAGAGCGAACAAAGCTCTCGTTCATCACTGAGCAAATACTTTTACTCCCTTATGGCGTATCGTATTTTTAAAAATTTTTATTGAGGAATATGGTCCAATATTCTCGTTGGATCCATCACCTCAGTAGCGGCAAATACTGCATAAAGTCTAATCAACGTGGAATCTCATCAGTAGAGCGGTCGACCCATGGGCGTGGATACAATTTCCGCGCGCATAAGTGTGCGTGCAGTGATGCTTGGTTTCTCATCAACCGCCGAGCTCGCGACTATACTCGTCAAATAATTGACGTTTTGGAATTTTCACGCTCACGAGGCCAATGGCTCAATTAAGTCTTTTTTATTACAATCGCCTATAATGCTGCTTTTATTTTTGGTATCGCATAGTCGTGTCTATATATACGTGTGTTTTATAGCGCGGAAAATACCGGTGTTGTCGATATGTTACGGTGCGGGTTTGAAAGCTCGAGGAAAAGTTCCGTCGTTTTGTAGTCATCCGCGTGGAATGCATCATAGCTTATAATTACCCGCGATTGATTAGGTAGGATTGTTAAGCATTTTGTTAACGATGAATATATTGAGAGATCTCTTTGATTCTACTATGACTGCTGTAATCGCTTGAAATTACGGCTCGTACTTGTCGTATGTCGATTATTTTATACAAAATTACATAAAATATGATGTCATGTTATATAGTGTGCCTCGCGACAGCAATGATTCACGAGAGTAGGATAATTTTCTGAAATTATATAGCTACTTTAAGACTCGTAGCTTTGAACCGAACGAGTCTTAATTATCAAGAAGAAGATGCAGAATATCCCACACAAGTGAGTCACGATCGTCTAAAGTGCAATCGATTTCCATACCAAAATGCAGCTCGACGTTCGTTATCACGCACCGATAACATTATATCCCAAAGAGATCGATCCGAAAAAAAACCTTGGGCGCAAACGGCGTAATTCCCACACCTGACAAAGCCTGTACCAAAACAAACCGCTCTAAAAAAAAAAAAAAAACCCGTTCACTCGGACACACGCTCTCCTTGAAAACCTCGGCATCGCACGCGGTCATCACATCCTCAGTCTCTCTTTCGGTCTCTGATTATACACGCAGATATTATGTCATAGGTATACCATCATAGCCGCTTCAATTATCTCGTCCGCTCTAAACACCGAAAACGAGGCACACACTATGGGCGTATATAATATAACTCATCTCGCTCCAGAAATATGCAGTGAGTAGTAGTCGCACGGGCAACAGGTATCCGAGAGAAAGAGAAAAAGATGCTGTATAAACTTATACGTAGGAGCATCGAGAGAGAGAGAGAGAGAGAGACCGGTCCCGCCTGCAGCAGCAGCCAACTCGAGCTATACTCGATTTATAAGCGACACTGCACTACTGTCCGTCGAGACTTGTTTTCTTTCTCTCTTTCGCCTCCGGCTCGGCTGCAGTTCTAGTTCCTCCTCAACGCTTATGTTGTACTTACACTCGGGCATTTCGCGAGCTACTTATAAGTATGCGAATATAGTAGTTTTGACGAGGCTTGGAAAGGTGAAAGTTGAAAGCTGCAAGAGGGCTTTCTAATGCAATTCTGTGACTCTATAAGTACGATGATCGACTCGGGCTTTTTATGGGCTTGACGAAGAGCTGGCGGTGCGTGAAAACACCGCAAGCTTCTTTGTAAATTATGCCCGTACCTTACTTGTATTTCTCACGTTTATCGATTTCACACAGTTTTACAATACACGAGCTTTAGTCAGATCGCACCCGCACGATTGCTTATACCGATTCGATCGTTTTTTGCTTGTTCAGCCTCGACGGAAGATTGCAGTTAGACACGTCTGATCATAATCGACGTTTTTTACGTCCCGATCGACCTTCCCCTCTTTCGCACATCCTTTTCGACTAAGCCGCTGTAACTCGGGAGAATATTTAATCTTGGCAGTGAAAATAACGTCGTCGAAAAAAGCGTCATTCACAATCATATACACCTACGCGTCCACTACGTAATCCTCACCGCTCCTTATCTCGATTGCCCCACTCCTAATGTGTATATCACACAATTATCAACAACAAACTCTAACCTTCTTTCTACTCCATTGATCGAAGATGATATTGTGCGTATATCCCTTACAGCCGATAATACAATCCCGTATAGTCGTGGCTCTGATGCACGAGATGACGGCTGCAACCGGTCACTGAGGAGATGTTACAACACATGCAAAACACGCGGCGGCTCTTTAACTTTTTCTCTCGTTCGAATCGAAAAAGATACAGTCGAGAAGGAGAGAGAGAGAGAGAGAGCGCGAACTAGTCGGGTTCCCGCTCGATCGCTGTCGTCGACTGTACTGCCGCGCGGTCTTTACTGTAGACCGGCTGTTGCTCCGCTGCGATTGTGTGTGTATGTCTATAAGTATAGCACACAGGAAAGAGAGGGAAACGGGTATGTAGCAGAGGAGCGCGTAGCGTTGTCATCGCCGAAGGTGAGCCGCGTGCGGTGTATGAATGTGTGCGAGTTTAGGCGCGCGAAATCCACCAGAGAGACGCGATCATCAGGCACGGAGTGGAAGAGATTCAGGCCCCGGTCTTTTGGCGCGAGTTAATTCTCAGTTTAAATTTGCCAAAAGTTTAAACGGCTATCTACAAGTGCAACATCCATAAAAAGAACCGCGAAACTCATTACACAATCTGCGCTCACTCGCATACCCAATGAGTGAACTCCATACCGATTTTTTCTGCAACGCAGATCTCTAAGGCCGCGACAATGCTTTTGTTTAAACAGCGCGCAGGAATGCGTACGCCGTACGTAGAGGACAATGAGTATCTGGCTCGAACGATTTGAATATGCGCGCGCGCCTCTGATGTTGCAATAAAAATTGACATCATCAGGTCGCCGCGTTTGAATTAGCAAAATAGCGCGCGAAAGGTGACGCTGGAATGCTTGTTGACCATATATTATGCTGAGAGACACTCGATACGGAAGCTATATAGTGCAGAGGTGCTATTTGCGAGTTACGTGTTGCTTATTGCTTGAATTTGTTCGTGCGTAGTTCGTTGATTTCCGGTATGTTTCTTATCGGAATTAATATAAAATCGTGCAAGGTCGGCGTGGGAGAGTTAATACGACATCGATGTTATGGGATTTCTTTTATACAGTTTTTTTTGCGTCATGTAAACACTTGAATACGTGAGGCTATTTATGAATTCGATAAAATCTTATCAGACACTTGTATACATCTGCTTATTCGTCTTAATGATCGAGAAGCGATGTCATTGTAATCTGAAACAGAAATTATAATGTCCTCTCTCGATTCTTCTTCGTTATAAATTGATTTTTTTTCTTCAAATTTTAAACAACAACCTACTAGCGCAAAATATCGCTATAGTCTTCTGCAACTTTCAAATCACTGACAGTGCTCTTAAGCATATTTAATTATGTCGATTGAACGTGATGATATGCGAGGATATATCTAATGCGGCCCGCGTCGAGGTACATGTAATATATCGGCCTTCGCCTACAAGAACATAACGTCGAAGAATCTTCTTCGATCTTAATGTTTTGAACGTTTTAAAATAAACAAAGCTACTTAGTATTTTTAGTCAGATATGCAATTGTAGTAATTGCATCCGCGAGTAACCCTGACCGAACGATGTGGGAAAATTTATTGTTCTATACTCTTAATACCTATAGTGAATATCTTCCTTTTACGCTATATCTTGGTTTCACCTTTGAATAAATTCTCAGCTATCGCTTCAAATCATACTAAACAATCGAAAAACGTATCTGAGAGATCGCTCAATTCAATCTGAACCTTAGGACCTTTGTTACTTAGTTTGAAATGTTTTTTATTTTCTGCAAAAAAAAAAAAAAAAAAAAAAAATTAGTATACCATTTATTCTGCGATTAATTTTCAACGATATAACAATCAATCCACTAAATATTTACCCTCAGATAAACCCGACAATGAGAAATTGACAGGTCCTTCGTATCCACGGTCTAAAATAATGTCATTACCGTTTGAAAAGTTCAACAAAATCTTCTTAACCTGTCATCATGCGAATAAAAGTTATAAAAATACTTTTCCATATTCCAAATTTGTTAGATCCGCGATGTATTCTGGTTTAGCAAATCGTGCGGGAATGAATTTGCTTTATCAACAATGATAGTGAGATTTGTTTCTGTAGTTCTGCTTGAGTCTCCTGAATCCTGTATAAATTAAAACAGATTTACGATTTTATAAAACTTGCTTAAGTTTTAAACATTCATTATATGAATTACGAACTGTTGCAGAGAGCGTAAAGGTGGTATCTTCTTCAAAATCCATGATCATGGAAGTAATAAACCTATGCAGTATAATTCTTCTTGTCCTCCATAGTACGTCCAAGACTTGTGATTAAAAAACCCTTCGTGTACTTTTCATCTCCTTGTATTGCAAAGTTGATCGCCTTGTTCGTCAAAATCGACGTCTCGAACTACGATTTGATCGATGGTGTCAAAATCGAATCCCTTTAGAAGTGGCATCGCCAGTTTATATTCGTATTTGCTTTTCAAGAATTGGAAAAAGTGATTGATAGTATCCCTTAACGGTATTTTGATTCTCTAAAAAAAAAAAATGTCTGTGAGATCTGAATATACAATCATTATTTTGTAGACAATAAGTTTAGGCTTACAAGTGTTCTGGATTCATTGTCGTCGCTTGCGACTATTATTTATTATTATTATTACATTATTTCGGCCGTCTAAATTAATTTTTTTAATATAACGGGACATAAGTTTTTTATTAGAAATTTAATATATACTACACAAAATGTTTATTTATTTTATTGACAGCCCAACAAACACGTAGTTCAGAAAGTACTCTTTAAGAACTCTTTTAGAATTAACGAATGTCCGCGGACATATGTAAACTGCTATCAAAACACTGTTCAGAACTTTCATTGTGATTACTGCGGTGTATTCCATGAAACAATAAGCCTCACTGTCGGTGTACGAAACTTGAAGAAATTATGCTACTGATCACTCTGGAACAATCACCAAAGTCGGATTCGCGTTAATCGATAATTATGTAATTAAATACTTAAAAATCTAATCTACTAGCTGGTACGCGAAGCTCGTTATAAGCTACGTTTTATCGATGGTTAGCGCGTGCGTGACTTTTACTCAAGATTTTTCACCTTTTTGTACGTATATAAGAGGCGAATCAACATTATTAATTAAGCAAGTAATTATTTGAAAAGCTTATAAAAAGATGACCGGTATAGCTTGATTGAATTATTAATATTTTTATTAAAACAATGTGCGCAAAATATTATTTGATTTAGTCGGTGTTGGGAATTGAATTTTGTAAAAATGTATTATGTATTTTGCGCCGTAAATGTGATTATTAATTCGGCCTGAGGGACAAGCAATCATCAGCGTTTAAGGCCCAAAATTAAATTTTGTGCCCATTAAATCGAAAGTTCAATTGCGTACTGCCCTTTCACATCAGAGTTTCATGTCATCAAATCTCCGTGGAAAAGAGAATTCAAACCCGATAAAATGTGAATAGGGAACAGACATGGTTTTGCTATATACATATAAATACTTATATATACAGCAGAAAATAGCATAAGAATACGTTATGTATCAATTTTTTGCTGATTTAGTACCTCTAGGCCCTAATATGATTAATTAAAAATTCATATGTTGAGTAGTTTTTAAAACGGCAGCTCTTCAATATGGCGGCTTGAAGTATAAAGACTTAACCTAACGTACATACAGGCATTTGAGTACATAAATTCAGTCATCATTAATCCATTTTGATTTTGAAGCATTATCTCTCATCTCTATTATGATTTTTGAGAAAACAATAGGGTTATTTTATGTATTAGAATTTACATGTGTTTATATATCTATATATATTTTCATCCTTCGTGCCGCCATATTGATCACGTGAGCTCTCTATCGTTTAAACGTATCATTAGCAAACCGAATTTTCAAAACAATATTACTTAACAAATATTGCAGTAAAAATCGTAACTCTTGTACTTTTGTGTAAGATTTAACCTTAACTTTATTTTAAAAAAGGTTTTAAAAATCATGTCTGTTCCCTATTCCAGACACAAATATAAATCTCACATAAATATATCTGCAGAACAAGATCATCAAATTTATATCTATTTATCAATATAAAATAAATACATTTTTATTATAAAACAAAAGACATTTTCCTACGATCAAATCACATTATCAGATAAGTATTTGTACTAAAATGACTACACTATTAGTTTAATTTCTTTATTCAACTACATTTTCCTAGAATTGCAGGCTTTATTATTTGTACTCAAAGAAAAATTTGTCACAACTGAATAACATTCTTTTATCTTCCGTATAAATGTAAGTAGATGACGTAGCCCAGAAGACCCACTGAAGTGAGAGAAAGTATTATTGTCGAAATCATGTATCCATTAGTTGAATCTTCTTCAGTACTTGGCTCCTGGACGTTTGTTGTTTCCTCAGTTTTATCAGCGACTTCTGAAAATAAAGAAATTGCCATAATGTTACAATTAAGCTAACTTTTGATTGTTTTTTCACAAATAATATATTCACCAGGGAGTAAAATCAGAATAGCGGTGCTGGTTTGAGCGGTTTCTTTAGAGGCCTGCAAATAGAATGAAACGATGTATATAATATAAAAAAGAATTTATAAACATGTTCAATTACCGTCAAGATTGCGCTGATTGCTTTTTGGCTAAAAAATTTATCTGTCAGGTCCTTCAATTCAATATAAACGCTAGGACCACTGCTAGTCACTTCAAAGTGTTTTTTATTTTCTGCAAAAAAAAAAAGTATATTCGTTGCTTTAATGATTCCAGTACAATAACTTTGATAAGGAATATCTGTATGAGAAATAATATAATTACCATCGGATAGACCCGACAATGAAAAGTCCACAGGTCTCTCGTACCCACGGTCTAAAGTAATGTTTTTATCATCTAAAAATCTCAACAAAATCTTGTCCACTTTATTGTACTTTAAATCCGTAAGATCCGCGACATACACTGGTTCGGCAAAGCGGGGAAACGAATTTGCTTTATCAACGATGATGCTAAGAGTCGTGTTCGTAGTTCTGCTTGGCTTTCCAGAATCCTATAGACATTAATACAAATTCACGATTTTATAAGCGTTTAAAATATTTTAACGCATGTATTTAATATATTATTAACCGTTGCGGAAAGAATAAATGTAGTATCTTCATAAAAATCTACGGTCATTGAAGTCTCAATCCTCGCAGGATAATTTTTTTTGTCCTCCTTTGTATGCTCAAGCCCCGTGATTAGAAAGGCCTTATTGTACTTATCATGACCTTTTAATGCAAAGTCGATTGCCTTGTTCGTCAAATCAACATCTCGAGCTACTATTTCATTAATGGTGTCAAAAACAAATTTTTTTGGAAGTGGCATTGGCAGTTTATACTCGTATGTCTTTTTCAAAAATCTGGGAGAATGATTGTTTGTATCCTTTATGGGTATTCTGATTTCCTAACAATTAATTATTATTCAATAATTAACCAACTTTATTCAAAACACTTGATTATATATGAATATGAGTAAAATAACTGTAGGCTTACTATCTCTCTAAGATTATTCAAGTCATTTCCACATTTAAACTCTATTTTTAGTGACATCTTTTCGGCAGTCTGAAATTTGTTATAAACATAAAATAACTTGTAGAATAAATTTATAGAATAGTTATTTCTTTGATCGAAACTCTGATTTACCTCATACTCTTCGTATTTATTAAAATCGTTATGAATTTTGATATAAACTACATCATCTTTGCCAAGCTTGTCTACTTGGAGGTAAGAATCATATTTCCCATTTGTCATCTGTGAATAAACAGAAGATATATTTTCTGTTTTGAAGGTTTTAATTATTGTTCCAGCAGGCGTAGTATCGTCGATTTGACCGATTTCGATCCCCCTATCCCATTCATCATCTGACAATATCTTGCCATTCTCCTTAAAAATAGCACATTTAAGCTTCTCATCTGTAAAAAAAAATTCAATCAATATAATTTAGCTCGAAGCCAGATATTAACATTTTCTTTTTGTTATTTATCGATCGAT
This sequence comes from Pteromalus puparum, assembly GCA_012977825.3. Lineage (NCBI taxonomy): Eukaryota > Metazoa > Arthropoda > Insecta > Hymenoptera > Pteromalidae > Pteromalus > Pteromalus puparum. Next base: position 2,023,242 of record CM053168.1, on the reverse strand, counting down.
GTTGAAAATTAATTATATTTTTATAATTCTCGACTTATAATGTTCATTATGAGTTCGAAGTTCACACTTATATTAGCAATCGCATGAAATACTACTAGTCATATAATACTGATGGTATTTATATTTTGTTATTATACAGAGAATTATTTCACGAACTTTACATTATGCCGATCGATAAACCCAAACAAACATTGCAAAATTGCACTCATGATAATTACTTTACCTGCACTTTGTCCTCCATTGATTAATAATGCAAAAATGTACAATGCTGCAAAACTCCGGAGTAGAAGTTTCATTTTTATACCGCTAACAGTTACGATTAGCAATAAGCGTTACGTTCGGAATATGAAACTTGAAGAAATGCCGATAGCTTTAGCTGACGCTGAACGGTTCAATCGACGTTAATCGATAATATGTAAGTATATAATAATTAAATACTCGAACATCTAATCTGGTACGAATCTCGCTATAAGCTAAATCTTATCAATGATTATCGCGTACGTGACTTATTGAAGATTTTGTTATTCGTTATTGCTTTATATAAAATTTGGAGAATTTCTCAATTAGTCAAGTACATTGTATTCGGAATACATACGCATACACGAAGTTAATGTATTATTACAATTGTATTTACTAATTCTTACTAAAACAATAAGGGTGCAATATGCTTGAAAAATTGTTCTCCTCTGTTACATTATATTATGCTATATTTACAATATTATCGTAAAGGTATATTATGTAAAAGACATACAATTATTGTTTAATAAAATAACTTTTTTCACTTTATTTATTTAAAATGCTTATTAAAAACAAAAACATGTTTTTTTTACAATTATGTTTGTACAATTTGAATACAAACCAAATTAAAAATATAATTTTTGTTTTTGTAATTAAATTATTCAGAACTATAGCAAAAATTAATGAATTAATTATAAATTATAATCTTCTGACTAAAATCTTTATAATTATACATGGTATAATTGAAGCAGTAACTATCATCACTAAATATATTTTAGATCGGTCCACTTTTGAACTTTCTTTTTAAATTTCTATTGCATATCACATAATCTATGTGATGTATTTCATCTTCAAGTTTTCTCAACTTTGCTTTTAATAATTTCATTCTTTCTTTGTGGATCTCCCTTCCCTGTTCTAAATGCATAGCGTAAACCTGCATTTTCTTATCATGCTCTTCTCTTCTTAAGTTAAGCTCTTCTGTAGATTGCGTTTTATACTCTTCTAACTTATGACAATTGTAATCAGTCAATTCTAGCTGTCGCTTTCCACCAACAACGTACGTTTGTTGATCTAAATAGCTCATGTCATCGAGGATCTGAGGATTATTCATCAACTGGTGTTCCAATTCTTCAACATTATACAATTGCCTGCAATTGTAACAAAATTTTTCAAATAACTTAAAGCTCTTATTTTTTTCTTAATATCTATACTCTTATGAGAAAAAAAATTGTACATACCCATCCAAATCTGCATACTGTATTTCATCTGGGTATTGATCATATTCTGCATTCTGCACTTCTACTAATCCCTGTAAAAAATTAAAAATCACTTGTAGTGCTATTGTATACCTATATTTTAAGAGAGATTCGCGAATTCAGCAGCTCGAACATCAAAGACGTTCTATACGCAAGGTACACTTCCCATCACGCTTCCGAAATAAAGGACTAGAATTTTCCACGAAAATCTGTCAAAATAAAGTATAGCGAAAATATACGAACCATCGACTCATGATGAACTCCAGCCAGATCATCAACACCATGATGACTGTGCTCGTCGTCCTCGATCTTCTTAACGTTCGGCTTGTTGTCCTCGATCCTCCATTGGTTGTAGGCGTCGCGGATCTCCTGCCAGTCACGGTTCATCTCCCGGCCCAACTCCATCCACTTCTCCTCGTCGCTAATCGTCGAGGAGTCATCGAAGGCCTTGTCCACGACGTGCAGAAGTATGCGCCTCTTCTCCTCGCACGAAAACATCGCCAACGACATTTTTCACACTCGCCTGATGGACACAAAAAGTCGAAGGAGATAAACAGACGTCCGGATACTCGAAAGGTCCAGAAGGGAATGAAAGGGCGGGAGTGGGAGGGAAAGCCGGTGGGCGAAAAAACGAACGATTTTGAAAACGTTCGATTCTGCAAACGGTTTTTTTTCGGAGCGCATCGTACACGTCGCATAAGTATGCAGCGATGTTGATTCGTAAAAATTCTACGTTCCGCCTTCTGTTGGATTTGTTCACTGGATCCCCAAGGATACTAATTCGATCTATAATTATTCAAGTTTTTTTTTTTAATTTAAGAAAAAAGTATAGAATTGAGTTTTTATGCGAGAGAACCTCGTAAAAGCCGCGGAATTTCAAAGTGGCAAAGCAGTGTGAGTTCCAGCCGCGAGGCAGCGCTGTGCTCGGAGAAATTATCATAACGCGACGCCGTTGGTCGTTATCCTAGATACTGCACACAGTGCACGCGCCGCCGCGTAAATATGCAACAAAACTGCATTGCGTGTTGACGAAGGAAAAAGCGCAGTCCACTGCAACCCGATATCCCGCACGACACAGTGTACAACTGCACAGTCTCGGGAAAGTGCATGTTTGTTAATTAATACACGCACACGTCAGGTGGTCGCGCGACGCGAGATGTTAGCGCACGTCGGGACTGGCTTATTGTGAATTAGCTGTAGCGGCGACAATCGGATTACTGCAGTTCTACAGCGCTAGGAAAAAAAAAAGCAAATCCTCGCTAATCTAATAGAGAGCCGCAACGACGACTGCATTGGAGCTGCAGCAAATGTCAAATCAACGGGCAGTTCGCACCTTCTCGCTCTATTCGTTCGTGCTGAAAAGGAGGACGTAAACATAAACACTGTGTGGCGAAAGGAGAAGGCTGTAGACAGATTACTGCATGCGCGAAAAACGGATAAGTCCGTGACGTGCAGTGAGTGAGAGAGAAAGAACGAGAGTTGCGTTTCAGGTTTTATCAGTCATTGCCTGCTCCGTTTGTCTGTTTTTCAAAGTGCGTCAAAACCTTTCTCCTCTCTCCGTTCCCACCTACACGACGAGTCGTCGCGTGCATTGCCACACACTCACGGCGACGAGACGACGTCTGAGGAGAGTGAGAAATCCTGCGACCACTGTGCTGTTGTGTGGGTGTCCTGGAACGTCAGCTGTCAAACTTTCCTTCCGATACACCGAGGTCTTCCCGGGACTTTCTGGAGAAAAGTGCAGGGAGGAGGTTTCCGAATCTGGGCTGGATGAGCCTGAGAAGCTGAAGTAAGAGATTGTTCCATAGAGTGGCTGGCAGAGTTCCTGAATGTCGAGAGGTTACTTCTACTGCTAACCATATGCATGATTATTGAAGAGGAGATATCCTAATACGGCTGTCAGTGTTTTAGTAGAGCCTATTGTGATTTTGGTGAGAAACTCTCACATGGGAGAAGCGAGAGGTATGTTAGTCATGGTTATACTTAGCAGCCAGTTTCATACTTTCATTTTGGTTCGTGACTTATTTTTCCTTATCCTGTTCTAGTGAAACCTGACTATGTACTGAAATAGATAGATAACAGCAGTTAGAAATTGTGAGAATGCATTTCTCTGTGCCAGACACCCAGGAACTCATTGATGAAGCTGGAAATGCATACTTGGTAATTTTTATTTTACAATTTCAAAATTCTCACTGTATCAAACACCTGTTTATATGATCATGAAAATTTTCAGGGATACAATGTGCATATCAATGGTTTATTCCATTGCACAGTAAGATACAAGCAGCTTCATAATCTGCATGAACAGTTAGTTAAAGATTTGGAAGTACCTTTGCCATCTTTTCCCCCAAAGAAATTCTTCCCTCTAACAGTAAATCAGCAAGAAGATAGAAGACTTTCTCTTGATAAATATATCCAGACTATTGGTCAAAACACAAGTATTAATAATTCCGAACTGTTGAATGGATTTTTATTGAGCGCACAGTTGGAAAGTGCAGTAGGCTTAGTGGAAGATGAAAATGTTGATGTCTTCCTTATGAATGGCTTGAAAATTAATCTTGATGTTACAGTAGCTGAAAATTCTGGTCAAATTTTAAAAGTACTTATTTTGTCATCTTTTGTCATGTTGAATGTTATTTATATTATTTATAATGAATTAATTTTTTTCAGAAAGTATGCAAACAAATTAAATTGGATGAAAAACTTTGCCCATACTTTTCTCTATTCATTGTTTACCAAGATGAAGAAAACTTTGTTGGTAAGTATTTGTGCACTAAAATTTGCACAATCTTTATTATGCATCATATTTAACAAATTGTTCATTTTCATTTTAGTTCTACGAAAACTACAAGACTTTGAATCCCCAGTTATTACTCAAAGAAATATGCATAAGATGGGTACTAGGATAGTCATAGGAAAATGGTACTGGGATGTAGCATTCGATTTTGAAATGCTTAATGATTCAGTGGCTTTAAATTTGCTATATATTCAAGCTAGTGCTGAAATAGAAAGAGGTTGGATTCCTGCCACAGAAGAACTGCAACGTCGTTTGAATACCTTGAAGGAACTTAATGCAAAAGAAGAAGTAAATTATTTTTTATTAATCCATCCTTTGATTTGGTATTGACAACTAATACTTTATCTATCAAAATTTATTTGAATAGATAAGTAGTATTTTTCTGTACCAAGAATAATGAGAAACCTTTGAATAGTTTTTACATAAAAGTTTAATTTCAGTATTTAGAAATTGTCCGATCGCTGAAATACTATGGATATATACAATTTGCACCTTGTCTCTGCGATTATCCTCAAGCTGGTTCAAAAGTTTTAGTATCAATAGGGAAAAATGAATTAAATATAAGGATTGCTTCTAGTGAAGGTGATCAAGAGGAAGTAGGATTTAAAGTTACTAGAATGCGTTGCTGGCGGATTACAACTCTACATGAGGTGAATTGGAAAATTTATTTTTATATTAATGCACAATGCCAGCAATTTTTTTTTATAACACTATAACAATTTGTGCAAACAGAGTAATGACAAATATGAAGAAACTCCTGAGTGCAGCCTTGAACTGTCTTTTGAATATTTAATGGCAAAAGACCACTTGCAATGGATAACTATTTCTTCTGAACAAGCTATTCTAATGTCTGTATGCTTACAATCAATGATCGATGAACTAGTGTTAAAGAATGTAGGAGGTGTTAAAAAACAAGAGGTGACAGGAAAAACGTGGACATACATTACAAGAGATGGTTATAGTCGAACGGTTATGGGCTCTCCATCCTCTGAAAGTTTTAATAAAAATACAAAAGTATGTCAAATCTTGATAAAATTGAAATTTTGATATCTAGAAAAATGCACACAATAAACGATTTTATTTTGTTGCAGGAAAACGAAATCAATACTCATACAAAAACAGAGCCAATTATTAAAAAAATAACGGAAAGATTTTCTGCTGTTAAAGTTAAAAAACCAAATGCAGTCAAGTCGCCCATTCCAAACGAAAGAAGATGTAATACTGATGGTGATTTACTAGAAAATAATGCATTTTGCATGATAGGTGATGATGACCTATAAAAATATTTCGTACAGTTGATTTAGTATGTTGCCATGCTCGTTTCATATACAGTATTTCATTATAAAATAATTAAGCAAAATTCATTGAAAATTCAATACGTAATGCTAACAAAGAACATTGCTTATAACTATTATAACGATTATGAAATTTAACAAATAATTTTAACAAACTTCCATTTGATCTATATATTTATAACAAAGCAGTACTTATTACACACGAAAATTTCTCACTCGAATTAAGAATTACGTGTTATGAAATGAGAAATCGATATTTTAACTTGTTAGTAGTATATTTTTACGCAAGTATAATAAATCAGATCGCGTCTTTTTTAATTTTATATGATATATAGGTGGAAATATTTTTTCATATGTCAGTATTTTAATTCATATAAATACGAATGACTAATGAAATTATTGCAATAAGTTAAAGTTAACTAAAACAAACAGTGGCCAAATGATTTATATATAATCAAATTATATTTCAAAGTATTGAGGATAGAAACGTTCTATATTTTTAGTAAACTTGCGGTTTGTACATAACAGTGCCTGGAACTAAAATTCAGAATGAAGGTTTTTTTTAAATATTTTTAACTGTATAAATTTAAAGAAAATTGTACATTTTTAAATACTATTTCATGTTTATATCTAATTAATGGTCTAGTTTTAAGAATAAGAGTTTATAATATAAAAATTTAAAGAAAAAGTTTAAGATTTAATGGAAGTATTTTATCTAAGCTACCTCGCTTGTAAATAAAATATACATTTTTGTTAATAAAATAATGTAAATGCATTAATATGTATTTGAAAATGCAAGATGCATTATTCTTATGAAAATTCATGACCTTTTGAGATTATAAATGATATTCTTAAATAAAAGAAAAATTAAGAAACATAATTTCGACGTACATATCATGACAGTTTCGTCAGAAATTGTTGATTGTAATGTGATAATGTTAATGATATTGTATAATATTTATTACGAGAAAGCAATGAGCTTTTGAAGGTTGAGTAAAATGAACTTTAGAATCTCTAATTGCAATGTTATATCTTCGCGCACAATCATGTCAGTTACAAGTGTATCTGTGTGCTGTGTAAGTAAATATTGTACCATATATATGATACTGTAAACTGCCGCTTGTATAAATCAGAGGTCAATAATAAATTTATACAATTTAATTTGTAAATTGCGTTTGCATTTATTTAAACATCTCTTATCGTCACCCTTTCAATAATAAGTAGTCCCTCCTCGCCTCATCATGCCCTTTCGTTATAGCTCATAGTTTATATAAACTACTAAGATGCGGTATTATTATGATTTGATAAACAGACAATTTGTAGTCATTTATCAGCATATTATCTAAGTCATATTCTATGTTAAACATAGAAAAAGTGATTCAAATATAATATTATGGATCAAATGTTAATTTTCACGAAAAAAATTAAGTATGTAAAATACAGAAAATCGTTTGAAAATAAGAAATATCTGATAGAATTTATGGAGAGACAAGGAAATTTATCAGATATAACAAATACTGTCGTCGAGTTAATTTATTTTAAAAGAAAGGATTATTATATATAATGCTGTATTCACAACTTTATAGCAAGCAGGAGAATTTCCCGGTCTCTTATAATCAATTATTAAGATAAGGTATTGTAAGAAAAGGCGAGTTATCTGCATAAAATGCACTCTATTTTTCCATCTTTCATCTTTTTTAAACCAAAAAGTTTCACAACATTCTATAATTAGTTAATGCTTGTTTTTAAGATAAAAGCAAAATGATAATACAATATTTGTCGCACTGACGTTATATTTTATATGGTTCTTTGAAAGTCATTTGACATGACGTTCGACTTTTATTTTATGAATTTTATTATATCGGAACCTTATATAGGTTGAGAAGGCGCATGGTTTATTAATTTCTATATCAAAAATATGTAGCTATTTTATTACGATTGTTCTCCAAACGAATGTATGGTAAAATTTCAATTCTTACTATAGATTTTTATATGGATACTTTATATTTGTATCTACAGTCACATAGTGCAATTATCAACGAAGAATCATAATGGTTTGTGCTAGTTGGTAATAATATATCCAATCAATAAATCAAAGAAAGTCAAATAAATTTTCAATCATTATTCATAACATAATAAATGTAATATAATAATAAGTCGGTCACTGCGACTTCGCTTAAAAAATTCAGAATCATATACAACTATCGTTGCAACAATTTGTAAAAGAAAAAACCTTACCCGAAAAGATCTCACGTCGCAGCATCATATAAATACAAAATTCATCGTTGTATTCTTTTACTATATGATGTTACATTTTTTTCTCATCGCATTGATTTAACAATACAATTAATCTCACGATTTCGAATACATCGTAACAGGGAAGACTTATACTAAAAAAATGTATATGTTTCGCTTTCGGTAAAATTTGTCACGCGCGTTTATTCCTCACAAAAGGATACACTGTTTGTTTCCTTGATTTCCCTCGAAAAAATGAGGCGATACATTAATACACATCTACCAGAGAAAAACGTTCACACAGGGTTTACTCGCAAAAAATATTACACAGAAACAGAAAATAAGTTAAGTGCATTACTGACATTACCAGGCAAATCTCTGTACTCTATATGGCGGTAGGAAGCGAATCATGCTCAACGTGGTATTTTGTATTTTTTGACTAAGCTAAATTGAGATAAAATTCTTCCAACTGCTTTGTCGAAAACACTTGTATAAGAACGATCTTATAGAGTTTAACGCCAACTTCTGATCATAGCACCGATACACTAAAAAAAGTCGCTATAACTAAAAAGTCTTCAAAAAATTTTACCTCCTCTAGTTTGTTCTTAGTTATGTGAATATTAGCCCGTTAATCAATATGAAAAACGGCACACATAAAATCATATCTACAGTTTGTACAGCCAGTAACAAACATTTTTCGATATTACACATTAATACCACGGTTTTCATTCACAAGTTGGCATCAGCTCAAGAGAGTTCAATCGTTTAGGCTTATAGGATAGTTTTAGACCTGACATGAACGTGATCGCAGCATTTGAGAAAATGTTATTGTTCAACAAAGTAATGTAAATACATACATCAACAAAATGCTCTAATGAAAATTTCATCTAAATTATTGCTATAAAAAAGGCAATCTGACAAGAACCTAACGGCAACAGCATCGACGTATGTTAAGACGTATAAAATCTAGCCTGATCTTATTAAGACATCTTACTTTTTTACATTAGGATTTTTCTTCTCGCCCCTAATACACTATAAATATCGTAAAAATTTTTCCGGTGCAAAATTAGCAGTCTAGTTTTTATATATACATACGATGTGCATCATTGCGCTCTCATTTCCTCCTCTAATCCGCTAAACGGTTCTATGCTTTATCAAGTATTATATTTCTATAAGAATAGTATATTTAACAACGACTACGTCCAAGTAATAAAAAAATTAAGTATTATCGTAGTTCTTCTTACTTGTATCGTGAAAAACAATTTACACTGGTGACGTGAGGCTATTGGCTAGTATTTTCTTTTTTTTCTTTCAACTTTATAATTTCACAAGGAAAGGTAATTTAATATCATCGAAATCATTTTCCTTGTAAAATCATAGTCTCTGGATATAGAATATCTATTTATTTATACATCTGTACACCCTTGCATCTATCACACGCGTTTCTTGTATGTTTAAAAAGTACCTAATTGTTAAAAGTTCTGCTGGCGCTTTCGTTTTGTATCCATGGCATCGAGGATGGGTTGTCGTTTTGTTTGGTACCTCTTTTTCAATTCGTTAATTTCTTTTTCCAACTCGTCATCCAAGTTTTCCATTCTTTGCTGTAATTCTTCAAATGAAAGGAACTTCAACTGCAAATAATATTACTTATATATTAGTACGTTTTATATGACACATTAAGTCGAGTAATGAATAAAAATAGAGGTGTCTTACGAAATCAAATTCACGTTCGTTAAAAACATTTTGTATCTTCGATATGTTGTTGAGTGGTGGTTCAGGCATCGGATGTGAAATTTGATTGAGTTGAAGCTGTAGATGACTTTGAAACCTCTGAGATTCCAATTGATTTTGCACTTCTGGTTTAGCTTCTATCTCAGGATGTTGCACCAGTTGAATTTGTCCATTTCCCTGCTACAAAAAAGCATGCGCTATTCAAATAAAATTTCTCGTGTATTTTTTTCTACGTATTTCCTGGAATCGTACCTTTTCAATTTCAGGTGATTCTTTTTTGTCAAAATGATCAAGAAATAGCGGTCTGTACTTCTTTCCTGATTCAACAGATCCAGTATTGTGCCCTGTTGATTTGGATGTTTAGAATTATAGGAAATGTCACGAATATAAAAGAAATCGTGAACAAATACCTACTTTTCATAGTAGCTTCAGTATCTGTATCGCTATTTATAACCATTGTTCCTAAATCTAACATTGCCGAAGTAAGTGTCCCTGTATCCGGAAGGTCATGGCTTGGAACTAGAGTTCCTTGATCTTCTGGCAAGGGCTTCATAGTTCCAGTACAGTCGTCATCATCCTATAAAACAATACATTCTCAGTGATGTCGACATTCATACAAAAAAAGTTATTAATTTATTTACCGAATCGTCAGCATTATTTTGACCTTTAATCGCTACGTTATTTATTATGTGGGTACGATTAGCACTTTGTTTCTCTCGAATTTCATGTGCATCAGCAATCATTTGACTAAGAATACTTGGCTGCTTTGCATTGCCTGGGAAATAAATTTCACCATTAGTACTTGACCAATCACGCTAAAGAGATGCTACTATTCAATGACAATTTTAGTACCTATGAATTCATGATTCAGCAATTCACTAGCCGTTGCTCTTTCTTCTGGATTTTTAACAAGGCACACGCTGACAAAATCAATAAACTCTGGACTCCATTGATCAGGTTCTCTAAAACTAGGTGGTGGCTTTGTTGGAATCATGAAAATTGCTCTCATTGGATGAATATCTCCATAAGGTGGCTTTCCTTCTGCCATTTCAAGTGCTGTTATACCCAGAGACCAAATATCAGCAACACAATCATATCCAATCTCTTGAATAACTTCTGGAGCCATCCAAAACGGAGTACCGATGACTGTATTACGCTTAGCCATTGTATCCTGTATAGAGATAAATATGAGAAAAATAATTTTGTAAAAGCAGTGATTATAATTGAAGTTTGAAGATGAAAATCTATCAAAACTTTTGCTCACCGTTAATTGACCTGCAACACCAAAATCGGCTAACTTAGCATGCCCTTCATTATTTAACAAAATATTTCCTGCTTTAATATCTCTATGTATCTTTCTTCTTAGATGTAGATATTCTAACCCTTTCAATGTATCACACAAAATTGTAGCAATTTCATCCTCCTGCAGTGTTTTCTTTCTTAACCTCATTATGTCACTGACTGATCCAGCACCGCAATACTCCATCACAATCTGTTAAATTAAATGTAAGAAAATGTACACATTGTATGTAAAAAAACTATCACAATGAAAATAATTGAGGAACATACCCATAGATCAGTATTTTTAAAATAACTTCCATAATATTTGACTACAAATGGGGAATCACATTGTTGCATTATAGAAATTTCTTTGATAATTTCTTGAAGATCTGTGTCGACAGGTACTTGCTTGATTGCAAGTACCTGTCCACTCTCTTTGTGCAGTGCCTTATATACGGAGCCATAGGACCTGAAATTTCACATTATTACAAATTGTCTTTTGTTTTATTTTCTCAAAATTTACTGTGTCTCCAGAATACTCACCCTTCTCCTAATTTACATATTATATCAAATACTTCTTCTGGTTGTCTGGTTAAGCTCTCCTCCGATAACTTCTTCAGTTCACTGTGAATAATTCAAACAGGTGCTTATGTACAATTCAAATGAGAATATAGCTATCAATAATTCTTAGAGGCCTATTTCTTAATTAGTGCAAAGTTTTCTCAAGTCATTGCTCCAAAGTGTTTCAATGTCTATATTTAACGGTAGATATTGGAGAAGATGGAAAAATGGAAAATCAATCAACTGTGCGCATTTGTTTTACAGCAGTTCTATTGATCATAGGGTAGTGACAGGGAAGCCAGAAGTATTTACTAAATAGTTCAGCTGCATTTAAAAACAACGTGGGTAATCAATAAGAACAACGTCTAGCAAGCTCAGAATTAAAAACAAGCAACGCAGAGAAAAATGCTTTGTTTTCCCGCAGGGATACGTGCATTAGGTTAACGAAGAATGGGGTCTTGTCAGAGAGACGAAAATTTCGTTGCACTCGTCGCCAGTGCAGAAGTTCGCGCAGCATTCGCACGAGTGCTCCGAAAGAAAAGAAATTGGTGGCGTCCAGATCCGAGGATGAGCTGCCAGTGGAGCAGAAATCGCCGGAGCCGGATTCGCCTTTGGAAAGCTCCAGGTGTCGGAGGAAAAAAACGAAAGAGCTTGGAGCGGCGAGAGCAAGGGAAAATTAAATAGGTACCTCTTAGAAGACATCTTCGCCTTTTACGTCAACACGTCGCCTCACGCTCAAGCGAGAGGGAGAGAGAGAGAGAATGAGAGCGCCGCTCGATTTTCCCTCTCAACAGCACATATACAAAACGCGCGACGCGAAGAGCCGACGAGCCGGATTTTCTCGCGCCGAGGAAACTCACTGCGACATGCTCGACTGATGTTGATTGGCGTACATTACATTTTTCGCGTTGATTCGCGAGTGCATGTAAAATAACGAGAGAACTGTCGCAAAGAAGACCGAAACATCCAAGTTGGAGCGAATCGACCGTCGGTCATCATAGATGGCGGTTGATGCGCACCGAGAGCCGCGTTCTCAAAGGCATCGGTCTCGTGGCGGGGCTGTATCAGCACTGCTCCGTCGGACTGTCGCGGAGTGACTCTTTTTGGATTGAAAACGTTCGCGTAAAATTAGACAGCGCGCGCATTGAAATGCAAATGAGAGGTAAAAAAATTGCTGAGCGGTGAGCTGTTTCAACGCGGCGTGTGCTTGATTTATCAATGAGAGGGTAATTAATACCAGGAAATGGAACCCGAACGTTCATTATCACCGAGTGTAATTTTGTAACCTCGGCTGCCTACCTTATCGGCTTATTTGCTGTAATTTCGCATATGTATTTAAATGTTATACATTAATGCTGTATCCCGTTAGCACGAAAAGGCATACAAAAACTATATGTCTTTAACGATCGCGATATGCAAAGTTTATATTATTACTTTATTAAAAACTTCTCGGAATTTATGACAAGTATTTTTCTCCTATATAACGTAGGTAAAAATAAAAAATATTTTTTCATTTTTATCAATCATCAGGATCCATCGGAAGAATCTCTGCAGCCGGGTTTCGAACGACAAACTTCTCGAACGTACGGAATCGTTATAGCTTTTTCGTCGCGTACGGGTCTGCAAGTGTGCGCGGAAAGGGGTGAGTAATCTCTGGTGCATGTCTCTCGCGCGGGGTCGGGTCCACTCTACTTTAGGAACGCATTCTTCCCGTCTAGACTCCGTTCCAGCGCGAGTATATGCAGATATGCAGCGAAGCAGCAGCCGCAGCAACAAGCAGCAAGTATAGAGTAGCCAAAAGGTACAGTGTCTGCATCGGCATGCGAGAGCTGATGTACACTGCATAGCACAGCGACGACGGCGCAGTCTCGCAGAGAAACCCGAGAGTTCAGGGCACTCGACACATCGCTGCTCGTTGTGAATCGAGCCGCTGGGTCAATTTGCCCCTCTCCAATCCACTTGACTATACTCTCCCTCTCTCTTTGGCTTCGCTTTATTCCCTACGCGATGCGAGAGAGCCGCGCTGCTGCTCTGCGCTGCTGGGCCTCTTGTTCGCCTTCCTTCTCTAGTACCTGTCTTGCTCTCTTCTCACTCTCTTTTTCTACTTCTCCGCGCTGCTGCCGTCTTTCCTTTTTTTTCTCTCGCGGCTTCGCTGTGGCTCTCCGTCTCTCGTTCTTTCTTATTATAGCGTATCCTTCTCTTCTCCCCTTTATTTTTTCATTTTTACCTGCTCCTTTTTTTACTCGCGCCCTGTACGCTGTAGCTCCTTCTCGGAAATTTTTTTAATCTCTCATGTTTTTCAGAATCACCCTTGCACACTGCTTTGTCATGCTCTTTGTCTCTCCCGAAATTTTCCGGACTCGGTAAGAATTACACCTGTGTCCACGCTTCTGATACACGAGCTCGATGTTCATCATGATAAGCAAGTTGATAATGACAGAGCGCGATCGTCTTTATCTTAAAATTTAAAGCTAAGACTTTGGACAAGACAAAACACACGATTATTTTTTTTTGTCAATTTTTCATCCCTCTGTCCCGACACGTTAATTGTTTCTCTCCTCGCTCGTTTCTTGCTCTCGGTCTCTCCTCTCCTCATAACATTCATTGCCTCCTCCTCCTCCTCCTCCACCGCTGTCGCAGCCCTACCACCTCGCATATATATGTACACTCGCAGCTTATGCCCGGAGAGTTCAGTCTCTCTCTCTGTCTCTTTCTCTCTTTTATAGGTGTATAGGTATACCTCATTCTCTCGGTCTACCCCCCCCCCTCCCGCCGTAGTCGCGGTGTATGTTCGTCTCTTTTTATCGTCGTGTTGGGTCGAGTACGCGGGGGAGAGCAGGGCGGGACGGCCGTGCTCTCGGATTTGAACGTCATATTTCGCTCTTTTTTTAAACAATCGTCACCTTTTTCCACGTGATGATCGTTCGAAAATAAATGTATACAGACCTTGGTGCGAGTCCGTAGAGATCGGAATAATGCGGTCTATATGGCGGGATTTAAAAAGCGAAGTTTGAGGGGGAACCCGACACCTGCGGGAAAATACTAGGAAGTTGAAAGTTGAAAGGGCTCATTGAGCTTTAGCGGCGTGAGAGGACTGAATGGGGCTTGTGGACTCATTGAAAAGTAGGAGCATTAGGATCGCCGCCGAGTGGGAATAAGTACGCGTATACTCTCGCGTATACTTTTTATCTCGATGCTCGTGTGACCTCTAAAATTTTACGACGCTTCGCCGAGAGGAACCTTTTTTTTTTTATCGTAGCACATAAATTGCTGTGTATAATGAGAACTATCGGACTATTGATTTTTGTTTTTCCTGCTACGAGGACCACACTTACATCGATTTACTGTATTTTTTCTTAGAAAAACAATCGATATTTTTTCTCGTCGACGGAGAGTGGTTGCGATAACGTTTTCAAAAGAAACGCAACGAAGCACTTTCGCGTGATAACAATGTTGTTCGCAATTGTAGATTACGATGGCACTGGTTCGATTGTTAATAATAATCCAAGCGGAAAGTGTATTCAAAAACCGCACGAGGCAAACGGGTCCGAAAAGCAAAGTGTTGGGAAAAAAAACCATCCATCCCGCCCCGTCTCGATCTGCCCCGGTGTTCCCCTCTGGTACCGCCTGGCGCTAGTCGCGCTCTCACGTTGCTGTGTGCGTCATGTGTTTGTGTGTGTGTATGCGGCGCTGTCCGGCAGTGGTCGGCGGGTGGCGGGAGGAGGGGGAGGGGGGGGGTTTACAGTAGAGAACGAGCGAGCGCGAGGTGAGGTGGCGGTGTCCTCTCTCTCTCTCTACCGCGGCAACAGCAGCAGCAGCAGCAGCAAGTGGTGGGGGGAGAGAGCGAGTCGAGTTCCTTGGGGCTCTCTGAGCGCAAGTCTCCGCGAGTCGGCCAAGAAAGAGCAACAGGCCAGTCAGGCCAGTGCACGCCTCTCCGCGCCTCCTGGGATATCTCGGGTGCCGCGGCCGCGGTGTTTCTCCGCTTTCTCGCCCTCTCTTCCTCTCTCTCTCTGTCTCTCTTTTTCTCGTCGTCGTCGTTGTCGTTGGTTTGGTAGTACTTATACACCTATATAACCTACACATATTCGCATCGGGAATCGCGCAGCAGCGCGCACGGCAAATCAAATCTGCAGTGGCGAACGCGAGCGCGCGTGTGTGACTCTTTTATTTGAACTTGTATACCTACGCCGCAGCATCGAGGCTGTTTTCTACCTAAAGATAGACAACGGCGGTGGCGGCAATAGTATAGAAGCAGAAGAAGAAGAAGAAGAAGAGAAAGAGAGAAGACTGCGCAGAAGAGCAGCTTCGTGCGTGCAGTGAGTGGCCGCTGTAAACGAGCGTGAGAAGAGAGAGATATAAGTAATATACTGGCCGAGAATAGAGAGAGAGAGAGAGGAAAAAAAAAGTCGGCGAGAGTCTGTGTCCACCCTCGGCGCGCAGATAATATATACGCGTGTGTACACGCATTCTCGTCTCGCCTGCGACTGTGCAGAGCAGTGCACCAAGCTATAGCTATATATGCACTCACACACGTACAGCAGGCAGCAGCAGCAGCAGCGGCAGCAACATAGAGAGCGCGCGACGTTCGGTTCTGGCTCGCGGATTCTCACGCGCGCGAGCGGCGGAGGTGCAGACACACTCGCGAGCGGAGCATAAACACACTCGCACACCGAGAGAGGAGGAAGAGCAGCAGTAACAGCGGCAGCGGAGAACGGAGGAGGAGAAGAAGAAGCAGAAGCGGCGGCAGCAGCGAGCAGCAAAGAAGAGAGAGAGACAAAAGTAAGCACTGCACGCACATACACACACACACACACACTTGTACGCGCTCTTCTCGCCGCTCGCGGAGTCGACGACTCCTCGTTCTTTCTCTCTCTTTCTCTGTCTCTCTCTCTCTCTCGACCCTCCTTCGCCTTATAAACCTCTCCGCGGCAGTGGTATAGTCGTCGTCGTCGGCGGCGGTGGCGGCGCTCTCCTCTCCCCCCACCAGCGAGTGGATTCTCTCTCCTTTTCGCTCTTAACCCCACACGGACACGTACACCAACGCCGCTGGGAGCGAGCGACGGCGCGGCGGCTCGGTTCTCCTCTCTCTCTTGCTCACTCTTCTTTACACTCGCGCGCGAGAGTTCCCCGAAGTGCCTTGTCGTATTTTCCTCTCCGCGGCGGGCCGCGTTATATACGTATAAACGAGTATTAGTTGCCGCGCTACGAACGAACGACGGCCGACACCTCTCTCTCTCTCTTTCTCTCTCGCTCTTTCGAACTCCCGCCTGCGTGTGACTGTGCGCGATAATCAAAAAGCCCGTAATACCTACAGCCAAAGCTAGTTTTATACACGTAGCAGTAGTACTAATCGTTCATGTGTGCCTTACTACGATAGAGGGAGAAGAGGACCAAGTGGAGGAGAAGACTGCGCACAGACATCGACGGAGACGGAGAAACGGAGCACGAGATTTCGCGGAAGCAGCAGCAGCAGCAGCAGCAGCGGAGAGCGGGAGAGAACGGATGTGCCGCTCGAATGAATGAAAGAAGCTGGCTGCTGGAGCTTGGCTGCTGCAAGGTGCCAGCAGGGCTCTCTCGATTGTTCGGCCTCGGCGCTTATAATATCGAAGAGGCCTGCGCCAGCGCTACTCTGTCGTCAGGTGTATACGTAGCTCCCGAGAGCCGAGAGAGGAGCAGGTAGCGCACTCGCGGCACGAAGCAACAGCGGCGGCGGCGAGCGAGCGCCGAGCGAGTGGAGGAGAGGAATACCTGCTGCAGGTAGAACGAGAGAGACGGAGCTGCGATAAACATGCGCCCAATGAGATCTACGATCCCGTAGTCGCCTGCCTGCCTGCCTGCCTGCCTGCCTGCCTGCATCCAGTCGTCGGAGCAAGAGAGAGAGAAAGACGCAGCAGCAGCAGCAGCAGCAGCAGTCGTCTTGTTGTCTTTCTGCGCGCGCCAGAGAGAGAACGACGATTGTAAAAAAGACGGAGGAAGGGAGCTGCTCGGCTCTTCGGAGAGTAGACGAGTCAGCAGCAGCACACGGAAGCCGCAGAAGAAGAAGCGGAGCCAGCGGCGGAGGAGAGAGAGGAGGAGAAGAAGAAGAAGAAGAAGACTCCCTTCGCGAGTGTGTCAGTGCGTTCGTTGTTAACGGAGAAGGAGAGAGAGATAAGATGGCGCTGAACCAGGACGTAGCCGAGCCGGGAAGCGGGGCAGCCGGCGCCAAGAGCAACCTCGTCGTCCGCATCGACCAGAACAGCGAGTCGGACCTGCAGGCCCTCTTCGACAGCGTTCTCAAGCCGGATTCGAAGCGACCGCTGCAGGTGCCGCTGCGCATGCGCAACCTGCCCGATTCTTTCTTCAACCCGCCCTCGACCGGCAGCAAGTCGCCCTCGATATCGCACTCGCGCGAGAACTCGGCCGACTCGGCTTTCGGAACCGGAGGCGGGGGCCTCGTCAACGGCGGAGGCCCCGCGACACCAGGCGGCAACGGTAGCGGCGGCACCACCAGTCCCGGGGCCCAGCCGAGCGGAGCTGCCCAGGTACCACCGGGCCTGACCGTCGCCCATCCCCGAGCCCACAGCAGTCCAGCCTCGCTGCAGCAGACCTATGCCTCGGCCCAGCAGCAGAGCCAGCACGCGCCTCAACACAACTCGGCCAGGCACCACCACCACCAGAAGCAGCGCAGTTACGACGTCATCAGCACCGTCGATGACCTGGGACCACTGCCCCACGGCTGGGAGCAGGCCCGCACGCCCGAGGGACAGATCTACTTTCTCAAGTGAGTTACTGCTGTATTAGAATACGTCACAGTGGCAATTAGCTTATGCTCCGAAATTTCATTTTAACGTAATTGACGTTCATGCTAACGACTCCCGAATTAGTGCTGCCATATACTTATATTGCTGTAGACGAAATCCACAGAGACAAACGTCTGCAGTGTCCCTCCAATTATCCCTCCGCTGTCAATTAACTGCTCATAAAGGTCGCCCGCTTAGCGCCACCAAAGTATCGGCTCTTGAATGAAGTATCGTTAAATTGCGATTTGTACCGCCGCCTGTTTAGAGAGCGAGAATTAGATACCGATACGCGCTCGTGTTTTCTCATCATAGTCTCTCGTCGCTCGAATTATCAAATATATAAAGAAGTTAATTAAATTTATCATTTGCTTTCAGTTCAATGCGAGGTAGCTCCACACTTTTTTTCTTACATTTATCAACTTGTTTACATGTATAGAAAACATATTAAGCAGTTAACGATGCGTGAACAGATAACGCGGCGATTGTTTGTTTTTGACCGATAAACGCTTCGGACTTCCTACGGCCAGCGTCTAATTCGATCATTTTTTTTTTTNCCACCAGAAGCAGCGCAGTTACGACGTCATCAGCACCGTCGATGACCTGGGACCACTGCCCCACGGCTGGGAGCAGGCCCGCACGCCCGAGGGACAGATCTACTTTCTCAAGTGAGTTACTGCTGTATTAGAATACGTCACAGTGGCAATTAGCTTATGCTCCGAAATTTCATTTTAACGTAATTGACGTTCATGCTAACGACTCCCGAATTAGTGCTGCCATATACTTATATTGCTGTAGACGAAATCCACAGAGACAAACGTCTGCAGTGTCCCTCCAATTATCCCTCCGCTGTCAATTAACTGCTCATAAAGGTCGCCCGCTTAGCGCCACCAAAGTATCGGCTCTTGAATGAAGTATCGTTAAATTGCGATTTGTACCGCCGCCTGTTTAGAGAGCGAGAATTAGATACCGATACGCGCTCGTGTTTTCTCATCATAGTCTCTCGTCGCTCGAATTATCAAATATATAAAGAAGTTAATTAAATTTATCATTTGCTTTCAGTTCAATGCGAGGTAGCTCCACACTTTTTTTCTTACATTTATCAACTTGTTTACATGTATAGAAAACATATTAAGCAGTTAACGATGCGTGAACAGATAACGCGGCGATTGTTTGTTTTTGACCGATAAACGCTTCGGACTTCCTACGGCCAGCGTCTAATTCGATCATTTTTTTTTTTAAACGGCAGAACAAAAAATTTCGCAGACAACAAGATTACGTCTGTTTGTCAATATTAGCGATTTTTTCAAATCAACAAATATTATTTCTCGCTCGTCACTCCCGTCATTTCGAAACGCCTGTCTGATTGTTTCTTTCTATTTGGCGCTCCGACAATTACGTGATTGTGGTCAGTTCAAGAGTTGTCCCAAACCACTGCTATAGACCTGATATAATATACTTTTTGATAACTATTTGCTTCCTTATCAGAAGAAAGTATACGAACGTTTCTTGAAATCGATATTTCATTGACGAATACTCGTGAGTCAATTGCTGAACTTACATATTTTTGTAAAAATGATTGCTCCAATCGCTACTGTTTGCTTTATTACTATTTTTTTTGTCGTATTAATCAATTAGCCGTTCAGATAGCCGATGATTATATTTAATTCAAAGTGTCGATTGTAGTTGACGTTCGAGGAAAAAATTACCACGAGCGTTTGAAATAAAAACAGAGACTCTCGCGACATGTTACTCAAGTCATCGGTGCCATAAAATCGAAAAAATATAGCTCTACTCAAGATATTAGATTCTACAAGCGATTGCTTCTGCTTTCGGTTATACATCTTTCGGAATTTTTTCTCGGTTTACTATCTTGAATAAAATTACTATTAAAAACTGCGCACTTACATTATGCAAATTCGAAAATTGCTCTGTCTTTTACATATATGTAAAACAATCGATCAAGTTTGCTTATCCAACGAAAAATGTGCAGATGTACATTAGATTTCAAAGTAATTTTTCTTACCACAATCAGTTCTGTATGCTGTTTACAATGGGGAAGGATATTGACAAATATCTTTTAATAAAGATACCGAGACAGATACGAGGGCCGGAAGTTTATGCGTCTTGAAACTATATACGATTAGACGTTTGATAAAAGAGCGTGTGTTGAAAATCTTTTCTGATTGTGAAGGTGTCGTAGAAATTGGATTTTTTTTTTCTTGCATCATTGTACGTGCACATCGTGAAAATTGCTTTTCAAATCACGCACAGACACTCAGCTTCCAAGCTTATTTAAATATTTTTACAATTACAATAAAGCTGAGTGTTAAGATGGGTATAACCCGCAATATATCTCGCGGTTCCGCGAATTCATTCCCAAAAGAGAGAAAGAAAATTCCCCAACTCGATCGGACGAAGAAAAAGGAGCAAAGAAAATTCATCGAAAAATTGATACGGAACAATGACCCTCTCCGACTCGTGAGCCAGTGCGTCAGCGTATGTGTTATATTAGTGTGTAAGTAAGCCCGCGTAACTGCGTCTTCTACGTCAATCACGTACGTGAAGTTTTTCGGCGCTCGATCTACACGTAGCATATGTCTGTCTCTTTCTATACACGCGGCTCTCAATGCTTACTTCATCGTTTCTCTCGGCCCCACCATCATTTCTTCTTTATAGTAGTAGACTGCGTTTTCGGCGGCTCGTTTTAAACGTTCGCAATCGTTTACCTCTTCTGTTCTCGAAGTCTTCCGATATTGTCGATTAAATTTTCAAAAAAATCATTGAGTAGAATTTTTTCATGTAAAACGATATGATCACTGCGTTTACGAGCAAAGTCCAAGAAGTCCCACAATATACCATCCGACTTTAAATGACAGTTCACACTATTTTCTGCTGATTTAAGGTAAAACGAACTTTTGAAAGAGAATAGAGTATCTGGAGAAACGGCTTCCTCACGTGACATATGCATATATGTGTGTGTATGTGCTCGCGCGCTCGAGTCGCGCTTCTCCTGTTGCTTCGGCTCTGCGCGACGACGCCGGCGAGACGCTCGTTTACCTTGGCAGACCACCTTCGACGCTTTTCGTGTGATATTTCGTTGCCTCTAAAACTTCTTCCTCGTTCGCTCTTTCTTTTTTTTTTCGCGCGCAGTTCTCACATATAGTCGCTTTCGATGCGATTTTTATTAAAATTTTATTTATTCATAATTTTAATTTGCTTTGCATTATAGATCGGCTTTCGATCGCCAGAGTCGAGTATACGGGTATCGTCAAAAATCTCGACTTCCCCAACACCAGCGTCTCCGTATCCCGGTCACATGGCAGTCGAGAGAGAGAGAGAAAGAGAGAATGAGAATGCGCATGCGCACTACCCCTGATATAAAATCCACCTGTGGCGGCGCCCGTACGCGTCCCTGGGATTCCCACGTGTCACCTGTCGTGGGAAACTCCATGAGTGTGTCGTCGCGCACATATACGCCTCCTCTAAGCCAACCCCTCTCTTCGATCCTTCCCCTTCTCTTACCGGCAGTCCTATACACCCACTCGTCTTACCTGTTGCGCCTTTGCCGCTGCCGTCGTCCTTTATGACCGAATACACGCTACTCCGATGTGTATGGCTGTAGGGCGTACTTCCTCCTTTGTGATTTTGCCTTTTTTATAAGCAGCGTGTGTGCGCGGGCGCGATTGCGTGCGCCCTCATTGCGCGCCGTTCGTAATGCGTATGGGAATCAAGCCGGGCTTTTTGGGGCTACTCTTTTTTTTTTTCGCCCCTTTGGTTTCGGCTCGGAGGGGATTCTTTTGGCTGAGATTTGAGCTGCGCTTTTTATTAGGACACGGGGATTGTTCTCGCGGAATTTTTAGTCGCTCTTGTCGAGCGCATTGTCGAGAGCTCTAATGAGTTGTTTTGAATCGGTATTAATTGATTTCTCCTGTTCTTTTTTGAAAAATTCCTTCTCTCCGTGTGCAAGTGTTATATATAGGTAAAAGGGTGACGACTGACGAAATACCGCTCGCTCTCTTAATACGTATATAATAGCGTAGGTATTTTTCACAAATGGTATATGGCTGCCATAACAAAGTAAGTAACTCATTCGTCGAGACATGAGTGTACAAATTGTCCTACTCTAAAAAAAAAAACAAAGCAGTTTTGGACTGTCCCTTTCGACTTTCTTCGACTATTAGGTGAAAATATAAGTAGGTGGTGGATAGGCACTTTTCCATTTCACTCGTATACAATATGCTCGCCGAGTGTAGATATAGTGGTGTGCCACCAATGTTAAAATAAAGAAACCGCAAAGTAAATAACGAGTTATAGCTGACTCCACAGACCGGCGGATTTACATCACACCGACATGCATCACGCTCCAATTTGCTCGGCGAAACCCCTGACGCAGCCGAACAACAACAACTCGATCGCGCGGCTCCAAAAATCAGACAGCCCTGTACTCTTATCTAACGACATTCCCGCGTGCGACAAACGAGAGAGAAAGGCGTAGAATACTGCAGTATAATGCATACCAGTAAACTGCAGTGAAATTTCGAGTTATAATAGAGCCAGGTATATCGAAAAAAAAAAGAACAGCAGCAGCTATAAGGGACGTGTATATAAATATCGCTGCGAATAATGGGCAATTCACAACGCCCACGGATCTGCGATCCAATCACACCTGGCACTTTCGCGGAAAACTTATCGCTAGTCCGGACTGTACGTACACACACAATACGAGTACAGTCTACTATATAAGCAGAACATAGACGAGCGCTGCAACGAACTCGCTGCCCTTTCTCCTGCATACAGTTCACGCAACAGCACATGGCAAATGGCGGCGGCTGTATCGGCTGCGACCGATTGTCTAGCCGCGAGCACACGCATACATGTGTGTGATAGGAGTTTAGCCTGTGTCTTTGTCCTGTAACGCGACGACGTGTAGCTATAGAGTATATAACACATGTGCGCAGCGCGAAAGCTAGCGAAATCCTTATTATTCCACTTTTGTTCTTGAGCATGCTATGAAGCGGCGGCGAAAGAGCTCTTCAGTCGCTTGGAAATATAATGAGTTGTTGCGCTGGCTCTGCTGCAGCTATACTCGCGATGGAATTACATAATGTCAGTTGTGTTGTGTGTTCGGCTTTAATGGTTTCACCGGCGCTGCGCTGCCGCACGATTGAAAAGGGTGACGGAGGAATGTTGTATATTTATTAGGTTATGCTGCTGCAGAGCGGCCCCAGCGGGCTTTTGCGCTTCTTGTCTGCACGTTTCGTTTATATAGAAGGAAGTCTTTGCGTTGCAGTATGTACTCCTGCAGGTTGCTCTATGTGAGAGTCATGTGTGCGCACGAGAAATTAGTTTGAAAAAGTTTGATGTATTGATTTATTGCTGTATTGAATTTTAATCCGTTCATCTGATTGGTTCACGGATGATTCAATCTTCGGTACCCCCGTATGTGCAGCATGTTTTCATTTACATCAGACCGGACTTATCTGCGCCTTCGTATCTTCTATTATTTCATCCGTTCCGAGTGATTCATTCACAACTTCCCTTAAAGGCATGAGCTGAAAAACTTTTACTGGTAGTTTCGTATTTTTTTTTTGTCTTTAAAACAATGGGCTCGATTTCGTAGTCTCTATACCGCAAAAGTGCTCGAGCGCACGTGGGCATCATAATGCGTGTTGCAAAACATCTGAAATATTCAAAAGTAATTATAGCCGTGAGACACGATGTTATTCAGGGATTAAATTGATAGTAAAATTATAAAAGTTTTTCAATAAAAAATCGTATGGGTGATTCTCACGAGTCTCGTTCTTCCTTTAATCTCTCAAAAATTTCAAAGATCGTCAGGCTTTTTAAAAGGCTTGAAAATTATCAACAACAACAGAGAAGGAGAGATTAGCCCTGTCGCTTTAATTCGAGCACTGAGAACCCAAACACTCGAGTTTTCCCGCAGAAAGCCCAACTCCGATTTCGGAGTCCTATTCTATCGGGGGCCATGTCCTCAGTAACCTACTACCTTTTCCACGACAAGCCCCCCTTAACGTTCTCCACTTCCGCAAGGTTCCCGTGGTCGTTTCACGGATCATCTTGAAAAAAGCAAAACATCAATCTCCTTTGTCCATCAAAGCTAGACTGCACTCTAACCTGACTCCCTCGGTCCCAAACACGTTCAGACCTGGTCGCTTTCTCCCTCCTACTACTCTCACGATGCTTATAGTGTACCCATCAAAGTTTCGCTGCTTAGCTCGTTTCTGTCGCATATCTCAAGGCTGCGCTCTCCAAGGCCTGTTTTCCCAGCCCCTATTCTTGGCCCTTAGAGATTAAAGATCTTTATTTTCACGAGAAAACGTGTTTCTTCGCAGCATTATTAATTTGTTGTTAAGAAATGATGTTTTTTTTTTAACTTTGCAGTGGCATTTCGACAAATAAAAACTTAAGTTATATACCGAGAGAAAGCTCGCGCACTGGTCAGTCCAAGAGGGAATTGTTGACAACTTTTAAAGCGGTTTTTTTTTGTCACGAAACAAGCGTCTTTTTTTTTTTCGTAAACCCCAAAATAGGCGGGAAGTTGTAGTAGGGCTTCTATGGGGCCCTGAGAGATCTAGGACTTCCTGATGGTCAAAAGCGAGAGAGAATGAGAGACCCTTCTGAGTTTTCTACCTGGCGCTCGTGGAAAAATCGGTAAGAGAGTCGAGGAGAAAAGGAGGAATCGAAACGAGTTCCATGGAAATCCGGTCTAATGCGATATCGCAAAGAAACGCCGACGCTCGTTTTTGTTTTTCTGGGTAGAGATTTTTTCCTTCTCTCTCTCTTTCTTGTACCTTCTATTAGGGTACTGCTCCGATATTCCCCAAGGTCTCGAGGTCGGTAATTTTCGGCCGAGGATTTTGTGTCGAGTTTGACGGCTATACTTTCTAAAAGCCCGTTATTAATGTGCTCAAACTTCCCCTCGAACGGAATCGGTCTTCTTTTGCTGTTATAGCTGTGAGTCTCATAGATTGGAGATCTCAATTGAATCGGTTCTTAATCGATCGGATGAATTTCATAGATAAGGATTCGAGCTTCGATCTGGTGATTTTCGCTAAGCACGTCTAATAGAAACGTTGTAGGGGAATATCTATATTGGATCTCAGGTAATAAACGAAACTAAATTAATTTAAACGGTCATGTGTGCGCGCGTACACACTTATACGAAGAGAATAAAATAAATGATAAACGTATAAAAACCTTGCGGTTTCTCAGTAATAAAATGTAGCAACTACGTGGTTTCCAAGTAATAACAATTACATAACTAATCTGAGGCAGTTTATCTTAGTTTAAGCACTCACGGCAAAGATATAAGAATCGAAAAGAGAACGCAATTCAATAATAGCCGCATTAACGAAACAATCGTGTTATTTCAATTTTCGTTTACAAAAGCGTTCAAATGCGATGTTAAGACAAAGAGCCGAACGAAATAAAAAACGACTCATCGTGTAAATATACGAATAATTATATTCCGTTTGCTGAGAAATTAAGGCATCGCGAATCGAGAAGAGAAAATTGACGCCTTTTTTAGACATCACAGTTTAGCGTCGCGATAAGCAAGTTCCTATGATTCACACGTCATAAAGACATCGACGACAGCAGTATAGGTTGATCGAAGTTGTGCACACTTTTTTTTATCTAAAGCGCTTATTTACCGTATTGTCACGCACAGTGTAAAGGCTCCTCGATAAAGATTCGCATCCTTGAGTCGGTACGTTACTAGAACGGATTGATAAGAAGCGTAATGTACACGTAAATTGTGTCACCATCTGTTTTAGTCCGATAAAAATTAATTTTTTTTTTCTTCTTCGAGTTTCGTCTTGGCACACTCCTTGTTTTTAAGCACGACATTACTTAAAACCATTCTCGCAAAATAATTTAGCCAAAAAAAAAGGGGAGTAGAGCACATTACAGTTTCCAGAAGTCGAATTTCGCTCAACTCGACACGTGCACGAATTATCACCTACACTCCAAAGCTGTGACATCATATCTCTCGAGTCACGAGATCCATTCTTCCGACGTCACGTTGTTGACATATTCCGTACGGATCTTGGTCAAATAGTTGCTTTGCTTCGAAAACTCGCAAACGCAAATCGATTTTAACGGCTTGTCAGGCGTAACGTCTACTTTCAGACAAAATATAATGTAACACAGTTCACACAACGCCAGTCGTCTGTGTGTACGCACGACACGAATAAAACGTGAATTTCGCGTTATGTTAATGTGAGAACTGCGCGACTAAGAACAAGGTTAAAGCTACCTGGAACAATGCACTCGTGTTACTTATATCCTTCTGGTGCTACTCGCGAGTACTTATGAACTCTTCGCTTCAAAGGATTGAAAATTCGCTGAAATGAAATTGAGATTGTCTAAATCTAGGTGTGCGAGTATATATACTCGATAATAACGGATGTGCCAGTCAAAAAGGGGGAAAAAAAAAAACGATAGAAATCGGCCATGATATAACAGCGACGAGGCCGCGCGAGAAACCACGTAACATCGTCGCCGCGCACACATGCACACGCTCCTGCGCCATTCTTTTGATTCAGGAAAACAATATTTTTCCAGATAACGACTTTTGCCTACACGTAACGAGCGATTGTCTTGGCAATCGAAAACTTATTTTCGCGCGCAGTTATATAGCATATATGAGCGGCCGAAGGAGTAGGCCAACCGTGGAGCAATCGAAACTTTTAGTTAGGACTCTAGCCGAAATATTCCTGCAAATTATTAAGACATTATGGGCGAGAGATAGAGCGAGAAATACAAAAGTAAGATTTTGAACAGGCTTTTTTTCCATGGTGTATTACTAATAAAGTAATCCTTATAAATTGACGCCGACTCGATCGTCGAGAAAATAACATATGTTTTCGCTATACTCTCGTAGCAATATTTATACGCACCAAAAGCGAAAATCGTAAATCCTTTGACACAAAGTTCAAAACCAGACTCCTCTCCAGTGAATCTTATATATCTCGACTTATGTCTCTTACTAAACACAACTCATCCGCCTCGCGCATGTGCGTGTGTATGTGTGTATGTCATGATTCAAAATCGAGCTTGCACCAACGTGACTTCCGCGCACCCCGATTTATTTATTTTCCCTGCCGCACGTGTGTGCTTGTGCTATAAGTGCAAGTCGAAATCGAAGCTGAATGAGTATTATAGGGCGTGCGTACGTAATACACATATACATACATGCACAGACACGCAGCAGCAAACTCGCGAACGGACGTAGGCCGGAAGCGCGACGAGAATGGAAGGAAGGAAGTCGGGGCGCCCACCGTGTGCTCAACGAACCGCTGCTCTCCTCGCTCACGTGATTATACTGATTAAAATTAACTTTGATGCGCTTCGCGCAGTTACAGCATGAGCGGCCAAAAAGCAGGCCAAACTAGGTAGTTTTAGCATTGGTGGCTTGTCTTGTTTTATTGTATTGATATCGCCCTTACTCTCTTCTGATATGAAGCGATCAAAACTTTTAGTTAGGATAATCCGCTGCCGTTCTCCATGTGGATACATAATGCAACTGATGTGATGTGCTCATCAATGACGCAAGTTTTCCGTGAGATTTGCTGCCCGCGTTATACCTGTACGTATCTATCTATACCTGGGAGCGCAATCCGGGCAAATAATAGATTTTTTTTATTTAAAAAAAAACTGCGGATAAGGTCGCTGTGGCGCTGATGCAGCGCGCAGTAGATGCGTTTCCTGATTTCTGACGCACGATCGGAGCGTGACTTATTTTTTAATTTTTCTCTCTGACGCATGTGCGTGTATGAAGCAGCGGTAGTGTTAACTGTGCCGCTCGCTCTCTCAGCTCGAATAATTTAATATAGCGCGGAAAATCAAAGGTGTACCGGCTTACGTTTAGTGCCTTTGTGCGACGCGAATTTGAAACTTAAGGACGAAATTATACTGAGTACACAGAGACGGTCTTCTTTCTTCTTCTCTCTCTCCTTCGATCACTGCGTATTATAAATATTTAGAAGTGTTCGCGAGGCTATATGCAGATATAAATTTATCATGCTTTACAAATTATTCGCCGCCGCGGTGTGGGCTTTAATGATACACACGCTATAGTGTCTCAAATAACTGGACACACATACGACTTGTGACTTGTAACTTTTTCGGAACCTGTCCACCCGGCTAGGAATCTTATTAAGAGCTAATTAACATAATTAAAACGTAATCCGAGAGAGTGAGCGGTACCGCCGCAGCTGTGCTTTTGATTGTCGCTCTATACGCACACATACGCTGGAGCATAGGAATGCTGGGAATGCCATTTTTTTTCTAAATCCTGCGTATAGCGGCGTCGGCCGTACGTTTTGCCAATAACGAGAAGCTGTAAAAATTGGGCTAAAGTCTCAATAACTCTTACGGGGAACGAACTGCTCGATCGCTCAAAATTAGCCGTTTACACGTGCGAAAACTCGAATACATTATAACGTTGATAATCCCTCGAGAAGTTTTGGGATGAAGAAATAAAAATAAATATCGCCGATCGCGGTCTATTTGAATTTCGAAAGCCGTGCAGCGGCAACTGATCAAAGAACAAACAATCATCACGATACTCTACTAATGTATCGTGTAAATTAAAAAGGACTCGCGCGGAACAATGCGCAGCACCGTAATTCAAAATTTCGATCACTGATAAGCGGTCGCCGTTGCGCGAGAGAGAAAGAGACACGAATTTATACAGTGAAGCTATGCGAGTGAATTTTGCAGGATAATTTTATCATCGCCTAAACCTCGAAATTAACTCTCAGTGTCTCTATGGCAGATGAAGATAGGTGGCGCATAGGCACTTTTTCATTTTCCTTGTAAGAATATGCGCTTCGAGTCCAGATAATAATTATAGTTGCGTACCACCAATGCTAAAACTGCCTTGTTTTGGCCTTTTGCTTTGGCCGTTCATACTAGTTAATGTATCGAAGCTGTAGACGTATAATACACGCAGCAGCAGAATCAGCCGTGCGTGTACGCCGGCCGTGCATTTTCTTGCTTGGTGCTGCACATACACCCCGGTGAAAGTTGCGGCGTGAGCTCGCGACACCGGCGGCAACGAGCATTATCTCCGTCTCTCTCTCTCTCTCTCTCTCCTCTCTCTGTGCTTCGACGGCGCAGCAACGGCTCCAGGGTCGCGAAGGTACACACATACACAGACACGTGCGCGCGCGCGCGCACACACAGACACAGGAGAGTGCGTGTCAACGCGCCCGGATCGGCTAGCTACAGCGGCAACGCTCTCTCGATATATATCCGCGACGTGGCACGTGATTCAGGCGGCGCGTTTCGCGGAACTTTCGCAAAATACCCTCAGGGTCGACCGGTCGCGAGTAAGCAACGTTTACGTATATAGTGTACGTGGATGCAGTGTATATATGCTGCGCACTCTCTTGTGCAGTGCACGCTTGCGGTCTGCAGAAACTTCTTTTTTATTCTTTTATTTTTATATCGAGAAGAGCGCGAAAAAAAGGCTGTTGCTATTCGTGAGCTTGTAGTTTCTGCGCTGCTTATACTTTGCGAGTTTTGGAAGAATTTACATTGTTAACTGGGGCTCTCGCGAAAGGAGGGATACTGCCATCACACTGCAAAACGTTTCCTGACACTTTTGCAGCTATAGACTCATCCTGATATGCATGTGCGAGCATCGGCGGTTTGTAACCATCGAACACCTGCACCTTTTTTACATATTCAAGTGTCGTCAGTCCTCTCTCTCTCTCTTTCGATACATCTCCTTATTTTCCTCCACATCTCTCGCGCCTCCTCTCGTGATGCATAGGTTACTTCCGACGACTGCAGCCCACAAGTCCGTTTCGACACTTCCTTCCTCGTTCCTCGATGATTCCGTACCTTAATGGGATGCGCGACGAGTCAGGGCCGATCGAATGCAACACACACTGTTAATCTCGAGACGAGCGATCGTGTCCGCCGCCACGTAAATGACGTCTTCGAGATCCGCGCAACTCAATTATTCTCACGTATTAGTCGCCGAGTCAGCGGGATAAAACGTGGAATTGTTTTCGATCAGCGCGAGAGCGGAACAGCTGCGCGCTATTTTCGCGCTGGGCCCCGAGCTTTTTTATCCGCTGCACACGCGCTAATATTAGTGTCGTGAGCGCTTGGATCCACATTTTCGCTTGTAAAAGCTCTACGGTTTTTAGGGATGGTTGAAATAGGTAGAAAATTTGATTCTTGATTAATCGACCTTGCTCCAGAAAATGTCGCAATTGCGATTACTACAAAATATACGAGGCTTAATTCGATGATTTACGAGCGTTCGGCTTCCTATGTATCCGTTGCGATAACGCGACAGCAGATCTTCATTGTCACAAAAATTATCGGCCGATAATCTCCGGTTCGATGTTGGCTTAACCGATCGCTCTCGTTTAATTAATCATGAGATTAAACACGAAGAATAAACGTCAGCTTGCGCGAAAAGGCACTCGTTCAAAAATTTTCCAAATGAGATCGATCGCTGAATTTCAGCTGTGCGATTATTTAGAAAATTAAATACCACCGAGTTGGTGTGTCTCATTATTTCGATGACTCGGCAGTAGACAAGCACACAACGACTGTATTGACATACGACTCGTCAGCTGTATTATCAATCTCTTCCAAAAACACGTGCATGTGGTAAACAAGTTCTCCTTTGCGCCGCGAGAAGCTTTCTTGCTCGAGTCGGTGCAACGCTGTAAACAAAAGCACATCGAACAAAACTCTTTGAAAAAGTCAAGGGGAAACCGAAAGAAAGAAGCAGAAGTCTCTCTCTCTCTCTCTCGTGGGGAACAAGAATATCGAGTTTACGCGCTCACACCGAGCTCAGTCAGTTGTGTATTAGAAACTGCCGTAATGTACATACAATATAATGTTCCAACAACGTCGATTAGTGGAAGAAACTCCGCAAACACTGCGATCGATACGAAATTCCGCATGAAAAATTAAAGCGGAAAAAATGAGCGCGTAATCTATAGGTAAGCGGCACAAGAGAGAGAGAGCAATTCACGTATAGACGCGGCCTCGCGAGCGCCCGTTCGATGAAGACGATGAGGCTAAAGACCTCGCGCTCGCTCGCGACACACCTGTGTATCTCTCGCTCTACACACCGCTTCACGGACGCGTGCTCGTACGAGAGAGTGGCAACGCTCGCGGCAACGAGTGAGAGAGGAGTCTCTCGAATGCTGGAGCTGTCGACCGATGCTTCTATGAATCTCTTTCCCTCCTATAAAAGAATGATTACGGTTATATTTATATCGAAATAATCGAAATTGACAGTTTCTCGTTTGCCGTTTGTTTATTTTTGTATCCTATTATTCTATATTTCAAATATAATTTATAACAATATCCACCCCGAGTCTAGATATATATATAGTGGTGTGTGCTATACCAATGCTAAAACTGCCTTCTTTTGGCCTATTTGCTTCAGCGCCGCTCATGCTATAACTTCGTGCGGTATAGCATCGTGTATACGATGTTAATACAACGAGCTGATTCAAGCAAAAGTTCTAGGTCACTTCGCGCCAGCGTTTTCTCGTAGGCGGCTCTCCCGCGTTATTTTCGGCTGCGGCGATCGCCCCGCTCTGTATGTGCTTTTCTCTCTCTCTCTCTCTTTCTTGAGAAGAGTTTTATACGCACGCTCTGTTTCGCTTCCTAGTCTAAATGCGGCTATTTTCACGGGCTAATATCCTTGTCGTAAGCGTGCATGGATAGAGCGCACTTTTATACAGTGTATTTTCGTATACGCGCGTTTTTCTCTTCGGATTTTATACACAAGTGCATATGCACCCGATGATAACTCGTCGATTTTATTTATATACGCGAAACGATGCGCGAAAAAATAGGTCGATGTTTTTATTTTTCTCCGAGCTTCTCGCAGCGCTGACTCTATTAATAAGCTTTTATTATTATTTTCTCTCGTACGGCGACTGTGTGCCGATCCTGATCTTTTTTCGTCGCGCGCGCGATTTTGGCGCCGCTTTTCCTGGCGCCAAGTGTCTTTTTTTAAACAAGTCCCTTGTGCGCACGGGGCTCCGTATAATAACACAGCGGTATTGAATCGAGAGAGATCTCTCAAGTATGTGTGTGTGTGTGTACGGGATCGGGTCCACGTGCATAATACACGCGCTTATTACAGCCGGCCTTCGGTGTTGCGAAAAGCTCGTTACGGGCTAACACAGTGCACTTTTCCGTTTCGTCATTTATCGCTACTGGCCGTGACTCGAGAGCTTTTTTAATGCTACGAATCGATCGCCGTATCGCATAATTTGGTGAATTGAGATTAGAGCATACGATGTCGCAATGATCGATCGAGAAAATCACCGACGAAACGAATAAAAATTCGTGAATCATCGATAGCTCTATATGACTATATAGTACGCGGTGGCACATATAGGGAAGTCCTCGCGCGCGGAAGCAGCCGATAGTATGCGCTTGCACTTGCACCTCCCATCCGCGCGCGCACGCGCAGCTGTATAGAGAAAAAAGCCTTGCGGCCGGAAGAAGAACGCGCGCGCTTCTGTATATATCTATATGTACATAGGCTCGAGCAAGAGAGCAGAGATGAGCAAGCTGGTATGGCTCTGCAGTAGCGGCAGCGCAAACTCTCGGGAGAGGAAAAGAGCGCGAGTGTGTCTATTTACGAGTTGTCCGGCGCCGCGATGTCCGGTGTAAAAATACTCGAGCCGCGAGCGAGGCGGCAGCCTCTGTGTATACGCTCTCTCGCGCACAAAGACACCGACGTGTCGTGCTGCTCCTCGTCGGCGCGAGCCTCTGACGTGGAGCTCGTCGTCGTCGTCGTCGTCGTCGTCGTCGTCGTCGTCGTCGTACTAGGCTCTCTGTGATGATGCTTGGACCGCTGCCAGAGCCTCCAAAACATCGCGCCTTATACGCGCGCTCCCCTCGCGTGTCTCTCTGTATATGTATATGTGTGTGTGTATATAATCGAGCCGTCGGCTTTTTTGAGATGTGACGTGCATCTAGGGGTTTGATTGCTCGAGCGCGCGGGATGCCTTGAATGGAGAGACTATAACCGAGAGAGAGAGAGAGAGAGAGAGAGAGCACACGTGGATCTCAGCTAATAATGCGCTGATAAGAGAAGCGCACTCGCTTGTATGCGCTATCGATCGGGAACGGAAATTACCCGCAAACGCATTCTTTCCGGCTTTTCCATTAGCGGATTTACCGGTTTTTTTTTTCAGTCTTCCTCTCTCTCTCTCTCTCATCGCACCGACAACTAAAACGTCGTCGTGCGCGTCCTAAAAATACCGCATCCCCATAATATTCCTTTATCCTCAGCCGCCGCTGCATAGCCGCGTGCAATTTGCTCCTTTTCCACCCGTCTGCACGCCATTGTTTTGCGTCTCGCTCTCCGATGCAGACTATAGTACGACGAAGACGACTGCAACGACGGCTGGTAAGAAAAAATTGCCGTCGTGCGTTATGATATTTTTAAGTCAGGGGGCAGCTCTTCTTTGCTTGATAAACAGAGTCAAGCGAGAGAGAGAGAGAGAGAGAGAAAGCCTCCTCGAGTCGATTTCTGCATTCCTTCGAGCGAGCGAGCGTATATAAGCCTCCGCTCCTCGACTTTCATTCATATAATTGTTCATTCAGTTTTATGAACTACGCGCAGTTATGAGCCAAACAAGGCTGTTTTAGCATTGGTCTGGTCCACCGCTATATCTTTAGATTCGGTGCGCAAATTGTTGTGAAGCAAATGGAAAAGTGCCTATAGGCGTTACCTATTTTCACATACCATAGGCGGAGATGAACGTATTTCCATTATTATATTGGTGATAAATCTCGTGTTTCTCCGTTGCACATGAATCACCGTCGATCGATATACAACGCGATCGGCTGTGTTTATGAATGAGGCGCTCGATTGCACGAGTTTCGCGTGAAAGACACACACGATAACGGGCTCATTGTTCTTTTACAAATACCCAACTCCAAGACGTGAAAAATTGAGAAAATAATTATGATAAGGTGTGTATGAGAATCTCAAACTTGATTTCAATGCTCATGCGTATACGTGTGGCGCTAGAACGAAATCGATTACCAAATCAAAGCAGTTTTGGACTGGCCCTTTTGTCGCCGTCTGAACTCTCCGCACGTGTATCTATAAACAGGTGAAAATATGGGTGTAGATATATATATATATAGTGGTGTGCCATCAATGCTAAAACTGCCTTGTTTGGCCTGCTGCTTCGCGGCCGTTCATGTTATAACTATACGTCAGTATGAGTCAGTTGGATCATTCCTAAATTTAGCCCGCTCCCGACATTTTCGTTATCAAAAATCACACTCGAACCGTCGCAATCTCAAGGGACAACAGCATCAGCGGCAACACTCGATCAGCTGCCGCTGGCGCCAGCCTCTCGAACTTGATCGATCAGCCCCGCGAAAATTTCGTAGTATATAGTAAAGCGACTTATAAATACCCGATGAGCGCCTCCCCCTCGCTCTATACATAGCCCGGTGTGCGGCCGGCGCTATATAAAAGAGAGATTCGCGAGATGCAGGGGTGAAAATCGCTCTGACATCACGCGACGTGCTTATATACTTGTATTTCACGACTCTGCGGTCCAGCAAAGAGCTGCTGCCGCTGCTTCGCTGCTTCATAGGTATATATAGATCTTTGCGAGAAAGAGAAAGAGATAGAGCGCGCGGGTCTTGCTCTCTGACGTCACGGCGCGCCCCGCCGTCGAGACTCTTTGCAAAACAGACTAGAGAGTAAGTATGTACGCGAGCCTATTCCTGTCTCCTCTTCTCGCTGATGCCGCGGCTGCTTCTTCTCGAGATGTGAAGATACTGCGCGTTATACGGACTTTCGCATACTTCGTGGAGCAGCTGATAATCAGCAGCCCTTATAGAGTTTCGAGATTTTTTTGCTAGGAAAGTGCACGACAAGATGATGAAGTACTGACCGTTGATATGTTTTTTTTTTGCAGCCACCTGACGAGGACGACGACATGGGAAGATCCGCGGAAAACGGCGGCTGCTGCGAGCGTCGCTGCCGTTGCCGCCGCCGTCGAGAGCGGCAAGGCGGCGGCCACACCTGGCCAGGCCGGTACCAACGCCCTGGGCCCTTTACCCGACGGCTGGGAACAGGCCCGCACGCCCGAAGGCGAGATCTACTTCATCAACCACCAGGCGCGCACCACATCCTGGTTCGATCCTAGAATCCGTGAGTATACGCTTATAAGGAAGCTCTTATAGATCATCATCGATACAGCAGCCAAACAAAGCTGCGGACGATAATCAGCTGACTTATTGAGTTCTGAATTTTCCAGCGACACACCTGCAGAGAGCCCCGACATCCGGTGCCTTGTTGCCGCAGAATTGGCAGATCCAGCAGCAGGGCGCCGCCGGTATTCAGAGCAGCCAGACGCTCCAGGCTTGCCAGCAGAAGCTGCGACTTCAGTCCCTTCAGATGGAGCGCGAGCGCTTGAAGCAGAGGCAGCAGGAGATCATACGACAGGTTAGTTCGGTAATATCTCTTTCATTTTATTCTCTCTTACAAGCTTGATTACTTTACTCTTCGACAAGATAGATTTGGAAACTCGATGCGCTGGAAACTCGCCGTTGGAGTTTCGTTGACCTTCTCTCGCTTCTATAATATTATAGAGTTATGGAAAGCTTGCTCGAGTTTCCACGATCTCTTTCGGCTCGTAAATAAGTAATCAAACTCTATCCTTTGCGCATCGAAGGCGACGTGAGACGTCTAACTTTGTTTTTCATCGTTGCAGCAAGAATTGATGCTTCGACAGAGCACAACAGACGCTGCGATGGATCCATTCTTGTCCGGAATCAATGAGCAGCACGCCCGACAAGAGAGCGCAGACAGTGGCTTGGGTCTTGGCTCTGCTTATTCCCTGCCCCACACCCCCGAGGACTTCTTAGCAAACATTGACGACAATATGGATGGAACAAGCGGTCAGTGTCTAGAGCGATAATTTTTTCTTCTTCATATTGTTTGTTAAAAGAAAATTATACTAATTGCAACTTGCGTATAGAAGGAGCTCCAATGGAAACGCCAGACTTGAGCCTAAGCGATAACATCGATTCGACCGACGATCTCGTGCCTCTTCAGGTATGTGTAAATAGGCATTTTGATTTTGGCAAACTTCGAGCTAGGACTGAGATTAATGCGGATCCTGTGCTTTTTAGCTCGGTGAGGAATTTAGCAGCGACATTCTCGAAGATGTACAGTCTTTGATCGATCCTGTGGGCAACCCGACCAAGCCGGAGAACATACTGACGTGGTTGTAGTGTCTTCAACGATACAAGATTCGAGAAAGTCATTACGTTGTAAGACATCTCGATATGAATATATTAAGTGACTCTGCGTTCGGCGAGAAAAAGTTAATACTCTTTACGGGACATTAGTGCACGATATTTTAGAGCCTACTAAATTTGCCTACGCGTTTAAACTTATAGAAGAATGTGTGCGTATGCGAATACGAATTTATGTAAATATCATCTCCTTTTGTGTTTGCTCTGAGCGCATTGATGCGGATGAGGATCAGAAAATTCATATTTCATCAATACACTACTTTAAGGTCATAAAGTTCGGTCTAAATGAACAGAGGCCAAAGCAGCTACTGACGAGACAAATTGACGTTCCTGTCCATGTCCATGTGACAATCATGTTTTCCTTGAAATCATCGGAACAAGCTAGTTTCTGATATCATGACGTATCAGAAAGGGAATCCGATCTTTAGTATTTATCAAAATTTCATGATTAACGCCACTTTTTTAATTTCTTTTCCCTCACTTTTTTAACTTTCCGAATTCAAATACAAGCATTCACTTTTTTTTACTTACATTTTTAATTTACACGAGTAACGTCGAAAGAGTTGCTCTTTCTTTTTAGATCTCAAAAGTTTTAAGTTTGACGAGAGGACAGTAACGTCAAGAAAAAAAGCATTTTTAGCAATAAACAAAGTTCGAATTTAGAGATTTTAAAAAAAGGGTGAAACACGTCTAAAATCAAGTAAAGAAACGTGTATAATAGCGATACGAGCGCGTATCGCAGCCTTTGAACGATGTTCATAAGTTCATAAAGTGCCTTGATTTTGCAATATCTGCGACAGGGATTTGTCGCTTTTTAATGTAATAACCGTCCATATCCAATTTGTTTATGCAAACAATCAGCAATTGTTGAAAAGCATACATATTATCGTGTGTTTTAGATAAAACTTTTAAATATTCGAAGATTAAGCAGTGCGGGCGCAAAATAAAAGTATATATATATATTTTTTATCTATAAAGTTTATACTTGTTACGAATTACGAGTTATTGGGACGAAAGTAAAGAAGAAAACGAAAACAAAACGAAAAAATTTGTTCGATTGTGAAATTTTTTGTATCTCTGAAATACAATTACGTAGTGTAGCAGAATATTTAAATATTTGTTAGCTTTAAGGGCCTCTTCGTCTGTCCCCTGTTTTACGTAGAAAGTAAAACAGGAAGACAGACAAATTTAATGTACTTTCTTTTCTTTGATTTTTTTTTTAATTAAGAAATTGCAATGTATTAATTTCATGAAAGGACTGCTTGTTTCCTTTAATTTAATGTTTTGAATAATATTTTCGGTAAATTTGATATTACACCTCTACATGTAATTAGACTTATGGCAGCTTAGCACGCATTCGTTCGATATTTAGGAGGAGCGATACCAGCGGTGACTATATTTCCGCTAAAAAATGCATTAACCATTTTTACGGAAAAAGATAGGTCATTCGATTTACGTGTGTCGATCTCTTAGATCGTTTGCAAGTACTAAATAACACTAAACCTTGTAGGTACTGTTGCAACGAAATACATTCGTTCTCATTTTATTATTAAGAAGAAAAAAGAGTGATTTGATATGTATGTATATACGCGTTCTCTCGTCTTTTCCCACGCTATGGAAAAGTTGCGGAGATGACGTCGTGAATATTACTTTAAACGTTGTCAACTCGCGACAACTGTCTTTTGTACTATGCTTTTTTGATAAGCGTGTGCATTCAGAAGGAATCATCGCATGCGTGCGTCTTATTCGCAATTGTAAACGACGCTCATCGATTTTTGCGTTACTCTTCTTGAAACGGCCGAATAACTGACTCTCGCGTAACGCCGTGAACGCTGTAAAAGAATCTTGCGAAGGACTGTGTGAACGCTATTGAATTATGGTGTGGAGTTTCAAAAATTGAATTACCGTGTCGTAAAATTTCTCGTCGGTTAGTTTTCCTCAATGCGCATTTGTATATTAAAGAGTGCTAAAACTAGCATTAGTGTAAATAAATGAATGTGAACACGAACTGCTCGTGCAAATGCTTCATTAAGATATCTATTTTGAAAAAATGTTTCTTGAGAAAAACGAACGAGATTAACATGATTTCAATCACGGTATTTCAGTTTCTGCCTACAGGCGCAGATTACTTGCCTTTAATGGTGCCTTGAACGATTTTCAGAAGATATTTAGTTTTACATATATCTTATTTCAACGATTTTATTAGTCTTTATAACTTTAAATCATTTATCACATTTTTTTTATTTTAACGCAGCAATACGTACGTTTTTAATCATTGTCGTGATCGCGTGGTGCCTTTGCGAAGATCATAACGCTCCGAGTTTTGTATTAGCGCAAGATTACAAAAAAAGCGCAATTTATTGATTTTTAAAAAAATTATTTAAATTTATGTGTATTCAACGAATAATTGGCAATAAATCTATTGTTTACTTAGTAATAATAATTAAACACTTTAAATTTTCTATCCCCAAACCCGCATTGCTTTGTTCTTCCGTCCGTGTTTTCTTGTAACTAATAAAAAAAAACGAAAACAAATAAATTTTTAAAATATTCGCCAAATTATTTTACGAATTAGTTTGAATTTCGCGCGCGCGAGGGTCCTGGTCAACCGAACCGGCGCAGAACCCCCGCGAGTCATGCTACTGACTTCTTAGCCCCCCACTCGAACGAGTTCAAAGATAAAGTGTGACACTGCGGCCACGGAAACTCGATCTCAGTGGTTTCGGATTTTTGCAATCTTCTCAAGCTCTGAAATGGCAGAAGGTGGATCAAACCCCAAAGACAACCCCGCCGACAACAATGAGGGCGATGAGGGTGAACAGAGACGAGGCCAGACAGTACACAAAAACCAGGAAGAGTGCGTTTTGTGTAATGATAAATTTATTATTTCTCCTTCGCTTAATAAAATGCCGTGTGTCTCAAAGCCGTGAATTCGCGAAAAACAATTAAAAAATACCAAGCTTTTCAAAAAGCATGCCAGTAGCCAGAAGAACGCGACAGCCCCTTTCGAATTAAATATATATACCAAGTGAAAGTGTAAAGAAAAATAAATTACGTGTTTTCCGCCAAATATGTTTCGCGAAATAAAATAAAAATTCGAGCTCGAAAAGTATTTCTGCTATAAATGTGCATATCAATATCAACAGAGCATCAATGAAGGTCGTATAGGCGCGCGGCGAAACAAACAAACAGTGTGGGTCACAGCACTGCTGCTCTGTGCGTAGAAAAGAGATGCCGCTCCCGGTGGCAGCGCTGCAAATGTGTCGTTTTTTTTTTTTTTTTTTTTG